>JAOYMU010000001.1:104830559-104841456 GCA_025802295.1 Psammodynastes pulverulentus | reverse complement strand
AACACCTTGAAACGCACCCGGAAGGCCACAGGCAGCCAGTGCAGCTCGCGGAGGATCGGTGTTATGTGGGCGCAATATGAGTATGAATACAGGAAATAGGTACGAATAAATGAGGACAGTAGGACAGGGACGGTAGGCATGATGATTGCTTATGCATGCCTCTTACAGACTTCTTAGGAATGGGGTAAGGTCAATGGTAGATAGTTAAGGTTAAAGGTGTGGGGGTTTGAAGATGTAACAACAGAGTTAGGTGGTGCATTCCAGGCATTGACCACTCGGTTGCTGAAGTCGTACTTTCTGCAATCAAGTTTGGAGCGGTTTACATTGAGTTTGTATCTGTTGTATTGTTGCGGTTGAACTTGACTGGTAGGACATTGTAGCGGATAATTTTGTGTAATATGCTTAAGTCCAACTGTAGGCAGCATAGCTCTAGGTTGTCCAAGCCCAAAATTTCAAGCCTGGTAGTCTAGGGTATTCTATTGCAAGCAGAGAAGTGTAGTACTCTTCTTGTGAAATACCTCTTGACTCCCTCAATTGTATTAATATCTGATATACAGTGTGAATTCCAGAATTCGAGAATTGGTCTAGCAAAAGTTTTGTATGCCCTAGTTAGCAATTCAATATTATCGGAGGAGAAGCTTTGTAAGATTAGGTTAACAACTCTTAATGCCTTTTTGGCAATGCTGTTACAATGAGCTCTGGCACTTAGGTGATTTGATAGGAGTACTTCTAGGTCCTTGACAGAGGGTCGTCTACGAGGTTGTATCTGTCTAGCTTGTATTTGGTGTTCTGATTTTTTTTACCAATGTGTAGGACACATTTGTTGGTTGAGATTTGGAATTGCCAATTGCTTGACCATTCAGATACATAATCAAGGTTGCTTTGAAGGGCAGTAGCATTGTCGGTGGTATTGAATAGTTTTATGTCGTCAGCGAAAAGGACAGAGTTGTTTATAAGATGTTTGCAAAGTTCATGTATGTAGAGTATAAAGAGTGTGGGCCCTAGAACGCTGTCTTGGGGGACACCGCTGTTAAATGGTACAGGGCTTGATAGGGCGCTCCCTATTTTGACTATTTATTGCCTGTTTGACAGGAACACAGTAATCCACTTATGAAGGGAAATGCTGTAAGAGTTTAGTTTTAACAGTAGTTTGTCATGAACCACTGAATCAAAGACTTTGCATAAGTTTATGTAAATTGTATCTATTGCTTTACCTGGGTAGAGTAGTCCGTATGTTTTTTCAGTGTAGGAGTTGCAGAGTGCAGGACAATTTTTTTCTGAAACCAAATTGGTTTTTAGAGAGTAGGTTGTTTGACTCTATGTGGAGGATAATGGATTGGTTAATGATTGATTCCATGACCTTTGCATGTGACGCAACACAGTGGGATTGGTCTGTAGTTTCCAACTAGGCTGGGGTCACCTTTTTTTGAAGATAGGGATGATTGTTGCTAGGGACCATAGGTTGGGTAAGGAGCTGGTTCTGAATGATATCTCATATATTATGTTTAGGGTTTCTGCTATGGCAGTGGAGAGCTTTTTTAAGAAGTAGGCACATAATCCATCGGGGCAATAGGTAGGATGGTTTTAGGTTGCGTAATGCCTTTTTTACATTATCTTCTGTCAATATGTAGTAGAACATTGCACTTAGTTGTACAACTAGGAAATGTGGGGCATGAGTCATTGCTGTCTACACTGAACTGAAAAATGTGTTGAAGAGGTTGGCCTTAACAGCTTCGATAATCTTTCCCATTAAATGACTGAAACTTATAGATGATGAATGTCAAACAAGATGTTTTTTTTCTCAATAGCTAATGATATAATACCTTCCATAAATTGAATTTAATTTCCAGTGGCTAGGTAAATAACATCCATGAATCTTTTTTGACAACAATTCATACAAGGTTCACTATAGCCTTCTTTGGAAGGTTTGACTTCCCAAGTTTCAACCAGGTTTGACCAAACAAGGTCTGCAAGATTGTGCCAGCTATTGTGAAGTTTAGTGCCATATTCTCCAAAGTGGTCAATATAGAATCCCAAGGGTCGACAGGACTCTGTTTTGTTGTTATTCATAGTACTATTAGTTAAAGTAATAGTAAATTATTTTCATGTAATTAATGTTTGAAGGTCAATAACAATTTGAGATGTCATGAAGGGGTTGATGAGTTGAAGAATTTGGGGACCCCTGGTTAAGTGAAACAAAAAATAAAATTCTTGTGTTTTCCATTCCTCTTCACCAAAAGTTATTGATTTGTATGAATCTTTCTTCCTTAGATGTTTCCCTTATACTCAATTTATCAGTATTGTTTTTGAAGACTACAAATCAGGGGAGTGTCCTCTTGTTGGGACACTCCCCTGATCTGTATTTTCTGCATCAATATTTGCATGTGATTAAAACTAGCTTAGTATATCAAAATTTCCATTTTAATGAACTCAGTATCTTACTTATATTGTGATTTTACTTTCTTCTTCATATATATTTCTTGTAAGAAATACATTAACCGAGTAGGAAGAAAATCAATGTATCCTAAATGATAGTGCAAGTTGTATGTAATACAAATATGTACCAGAGTTAAGATTTTTAGCAGGTATTTGTGTCTTTTTCTAATAATAGGTCTTATTATTGATGCCTTTGGCGAACTGAGAGATCAGCAAGAGCAGGTCAAAGAAGACATGGAGGTAAGATCATGATTGTACTGAGTTAGTTTGTTTTCAGTAAATGAAAGAGAAAAACTTTGCACTAAATTGTCAAGAAGACTACATTAATTTTTATATTACTAATATTTTTATTTGATTTCTAGACCAAATGCTTTATTTGTGGAATTGGTAATGATTATTTTGATACAACTCCACATGGTTTTGAAATGCATACTTTACAAGAGCACAATCTGGCCAACTACTTGTAAGTAAACACATTTACTGCTTTATTAATGCATATTTCTTTAGAAATGATTGTTAGCAATGTTAATAGGGTTGTTCAGGCTTATAGCACAATGCTAGGAATATCTATCCAGAAGTGAACTCTATGAGATTTACTCCAAAATCAACGTGTTGCACTCCTTTACTCCCAGACTCAGGGCTCTGTCAGGTTATGGATGCTTTAGCGATATGGCAGTTGCCCATATGGCAGCTAATGTACATTTCTTAGAATTCCCCTGTGGGGGATGGGGTAGAGTGAGGGATATACAATAGAAATTATTAGTTGGTTCCCCTATGATAATTTCTATTGTATATCCCTCACTCCAAACATAGTACTTCTACCTCATGCCTGCTCAGAACAAGCTTTGGATATGGAGGGGCTCCAAAACAGGGGTGTTTTGTCAGTCTCTAGACCAGCATCTCTCAAATTTGGCAGCTTTAAGATGCATGGACGTCCAACTCCCAGAATTTCACAGACACTAATCAACATAAGCAGTTAACTCATTAACATAATCAAAAAGGAGAGACATTATCTTTGGAAAGATGAGCCATAGTATGAGCCATCAGAGGCTTTGGCAGCAGGAAAATTAATATTGTTCCAAGGCAAATTTTGCTTCAGAACCATTTGGTGTAGGGGCCCGTCATTTGACTTCCTTGAAATGTAAATGTATAATACAAGGTACAGTTTTTTTATTGTTCATGAAAGAAAAAAAATACAGAATCGGTAACTATCAAAAAAAAATATTGTGAATAACTAAACAGATAGCTGCATCCGCAGTTTCATATTAGTTATTTTCATTAATGTTTTTTGTATATTTGTTTTTCTTCTAATGTTTGCTTGATGAAGATGTCTACTTTTTTGGATTGGAAACTCACAAGCAGAGTTGTACAATTTTACATACTCAAAACTCTTTTACCAATGTAAAATATTTCACTATTTAATATCACCATTCAATTCCTTCTGAGTCCTATAAAATGAATCATAAAACAAGTCTTTTTTAGCCTATTGTTTCACATTTTTAGACGGAAATAATTACTGTTTTATTAAGAAGCAAGAACAAGATACCACTAAAAACAATCATGTATATTTTCATATTTTTCTCCAGATTCTTTTTGATGTATCTTATTAATAAGGATGAAACTGAGCACACTGGGCAGGTAAAGCATTAATTGATTATGTAAATGAAAAGAAAACAAACATTTCAGAAAACATTCATAAAATATAATCAACATTCTTTTAGAGATATACTAAATAATTAGCATTCATTTTTCCTCCAAAAGCAAATTATTGATCATTTGAAACATATGACATCCAATAGTTCTTCCATTGAAACTCATGTACTGAATACTGCAGTTCTTCATGCCTTCTTCTGAATATTTAATTTACTGTATAATAACATTTCTTCATGACCTGTTATTATAAGATTATTATTTTGTAAAAAAAAAAAAATGTTCTGTCATCTCATACTAAAGCAAAGTTGGCTGCCAGCCTATATTTAAATGTGAAATGCATTTATCTGAAGTTATCACTAGTTAACTGCTTGTTTAGCAAATGAAAGTAATGCTGTAATATCTTATATAACAACAAATATATTCCCTAAGATTAATAACTGAACTATAAATTGAACAGATAGATTCACCAACAGAAAGGCTGCCTTGCCAGTTTCAGGAATATATTCCCACTTGAAGTTTCTAATAGGAAAAATGTTCATTCATTAATCGGTGAGAAAAATATGCCTTATGTATGAAAATTATTTCTTTTCTCAAATAAATCTTTTGAAAAAACATGGGTTTTATATTTTTAGGAGTCATATGTATGGAAAATGTACCAAGAAAGATGCTGGGATTTCTTCCCAGCTGGAGATTGCTTCCGTAAACAGTATGAAGATCAACTTGGATGAAAATACCAACAATGAATCTACTATATTCAATGTAAACAAAAATAGAATTCTTACAAAATAATGGCATAACATAAATATTGCTTATGTTTGACCTCTAAGTATATAAAGTAGTCCAGTTTTAAATTGATCTAGATTAGCTTTTTGTATGTGGCAAAAACAGGCTCTGAATTATTTGGATTTCAGTTTTGTTTGTTTTTAAGTGGGGCAGAGCAAAAAATAACGTTTAAACATTTCAGTTTAGTACTTTAATTCAGGAATCATTAATTGTTTTTTTATCAGTCCTTTGTAGAAAATAATATAGTTGAAAGGGCTATATCATCATTTTGCAGCTGAAGATTCTGAACGTCAGGTGACAATAACTTAATCATGGACTCATATGGTGAACTTAATATTTCAATCAGCCTTGTTTTCCCTGTGCCATTTCTTAGTGTAACAATACAGACAGAAAGATTTTTTAAGTATTCAGTGCTTAAAATTTTCAAGTATTTTATTGTCTCTAAAATCTAAGTGCCTTAACTCTTTCCAGATCTAGCTATGCAAAATACTTTTTTTTTAAATGTTAGTCTTTTAGATTGACATTTTTGTTATTTGACTGTGTTGCTTTCTGGTCTTACTGTATGACATGAAATTTAGTCATATACTTGTTACAAAACTGCTTACTACATGCAGCTGGTTTAAAAACCTGTCTTACAACTGAACAGAATTAAACTGGTGATTAGTTGCAATGTTAATGCGTTTTTTTCTTCAAATAACAATATGCACTGCAATAAAGAATTTGCAAAACAAAACTCAATGTCATATTTCATTGTGTTATTGATGTCACACCCAGACATATTCCATAATTGTACTTGCAAATGTAATTTCTTTTATTTCACAGACTCTAAATAAGCTTTTATACATTTCCAACTTCAAATTAATATTGTTACATTTCTTAGGCGATGAAATCCAGAACACTGCAAATACACAAATAGTATGTTTTAAGTTTCAGGTTCAGCCAGTCACCAGATTAAATATTTGTAAACATTTTTTACAATTAGGAATTGTCATCGTAAATTATTTTTCACATACTTGTATGATAAATAAAGTGTAGCTTTTAGGAGATCATAGTATCTAACCAGTCCTCAAGTTCCTCTTCAGTAATATTTTTGGAGGCAGCTTCTGGCGGTTGAGATATTGAGCAAATTTCTTCAGTTGTACCTGGTTCTAAGTGATCTGGCAAAAGAAAAGAAAGATGAGTTAAATAATAACTCTTTTGTAAAGAAAAGGCAAAGAAAAATCATAAATATTGTGATTGTCAACTATGAAAGTGCAATTATGATTTCATGTTAGTTCTCAAATCATTTAGGAAAATACAAAACTACAACCTGATGATCAAACATTTGTTATTTATCAAGTTCTAGCATGTGGAAGCTTCACTTGGACAGCACAAGTTACTCCACCCTTTCCTGTGATCAGAAGCACCTTACCATTGGCTGGATCCTTCCTACCATTAGCCCCAATGACTTCTAGAATTATTCCTGGAAACTTTATCAGTAACCCGATTGGCTTGCAGTGTTGCTAATCAATCTAGCTAATTGTGCAACGAACCATAATAATCATAATAATAATACTGCTTGAAAACCCGGACAAAAGGAGAGAATGCAAATTCATCTTAAATGAAAAATTCAAAGTTGAAGAATGTTCTGTTGATCCTAGAAATGATTCTTCGAGGATTTTATTTATTTATTTAATTTTTTAAAATATCTGGGAATTGAGGCTCTTTGGACAGTTTACAATAAAACATGAACACAGGAAAAATATTCATATTCGTATGCCTATTCAGAAAACTAGAGCAAACATACAGCTCTGACTTTTTTTCAACATTAACAACAACATGGCAAACAATACTATGTGTGAAATAGCCTTAGCAAGATTTCATACTGTAGCTATTAGTGAAATTGCCGACACAGCTATTGGTAATTAGATGATATTCAACTTCAGTTTAGACACTTATAGTCTGTAGATTATCAAAACTTGCTTGGTGGAATATTACATCTGCAAAGCTGTGATGTTATTGCAACAGTTTTTGCAATCAGAGTTTTAAAAAACACAAGCTTGATTATATCATTCCTGTCTAACTCTGTACAATGCTGAGCAAACTCAGTGATATAGCAACACAACTAAATCCAGGAACATTATACTTGTATCCTGAAAACTTAAGGATGTATGGAAAGAGGTAAAACTGATAAAAGTTATTGATCCTCTAAGAACTACCGGTCCCTGCACTATTTCCGGAGATTTCCTGAAGTGACTGCTTCTGAACGCAAATCAATGATTTTCAGACCTAAATCTTATTTTGCAAAATAAGGTAACAGTGCAACAATCCATAAAATTCAATTTCTAACAACTGCTACAGAAACTTAAAAAGTTACAAGCTAATGCTGCTTCATTATTCATGTTGTTTCATAAATGCAGCTTGATACTTCTTGAAACATAGCCTCTAGCACACAGTAAATTAAATCATGGGGCAATATTTTGGCGATTCATTTTCATTGAGTGAAAAAGTTAAGATTCTTTTATATATGAACTTGCAAGAAAATAATCAAGTGGATACTAATTCCATAATTACTTTTATAAATATTCAGTGTGCTCAACTGTCACATAGGTTTCCAGAGACGGAAATTGGTCTGCGTTTAAACATACAGCAACAGAACAGTATAATTTCAGCGGTGGCATTAAGCAGATCAATTTCTTATACTTAACTCCCTCTGTAAGAGTTATCGAACTCATGGAATGATCAGGGTGGAGCTTATTCTGGTTGGGTAAAGGCTAAAGTTGCAGGAAAAATAATGAACAATGTTAAACATTTTTCTCGGAAGTCTCTGGGGAATTCTGGAAATTGAAGCTCACACATCTAACATTGCTAAGGTTAAGAAACAGCACATTAGCCTCAGGCCCACTAAATAGGGAGGCAAGAATGCATGTAGTATACCTTACTTTAGTTTCATGTGCATTTATTAATATTGTAAAATTATTTTGATCATAAATTACATATTTTAGCAATCTATACTATTTGCATTATGCTTGGTTGCACTCACCCAATAGTGCACAACTTGGAACTCTGGTTTACAAAATGACACTAAAATGACACTCTGGTTTACAAAATGACACCAAAATGACACTAAAATGTGTTGCACACACAGCCTATCCAGTAGGAAAGGCAACACTGTCCTCAAAGTATTTGTTTGGCTGCTGTTAAATGGACTTTTTAAGATTTGCCCTGACCTATAATGTTAGGTTAGGTTTTACCTTAGCAAAAAAGATATAACATTAGTGAGTCACATTTATTCTCTCAACTGTAAAGTATGTTCTTTTTTTTTAACCATAGCTAGAATATCTATTTTCCATTTGTTCCATCGCACATTGTATTCTCACAATTCCCAGTCTATATCTAATTTTTTCCAATAATATATAATTTGATAATCTTCGCTGTAGTGATTTTAAAATATGGAAAGCTTCAAAAATACGTTCCAATGAAGAAGTATGTTAAACTGTTCAGCTTAAGCACACACAGGAGTCAACTCACGGTGGAACTTAAATCATGGCGGCATATTGAAACATTTCTGTTTTAAATGTATTCGGTTTTCCATTCCTCTTATTAATGTAATCTATGTAATTTATACAACAAGACAACAATTATAACAGCAATGAATACTCCACTGTGAAACCGAAAAGGCCAGCCTGAAAACAGTTCATCCTAAAGAAAATCTAGCAATGTGGCTGCTAAGAGTTGAATCCAATTTCACAGCATCTAACAATACTAATAAGTACACAAGGGAACAACAGATTCTCATGTAACTGGATAGAAGGACTAAAAAATCTTTTCCAGGAGGAGGATTCAGTAAACAGGCACAACAGAGGATGGTTAGAGATAATTTCTGAGACAGTGATGGACTGCAGCAAAATGATTTGTGACAAGAATGCTGGGGGAAATATAACCTCAGCCAAGGAATATACTGTAACACCTGGTGTTCACTCATCACTAGAAAAAAGCAAGCTCATCCACCTGATACACTAATGTGGTTCTAGTTGGTAGCCATCTGCAGAGCCCTAACCTGAATGTTTTATTGCTTCATTCTAAAGTACTACCTACTATTGCAGTCCAGCATGTGTTCTGAAATGGAATATAAACAATGAACCGAGACCTTATTTCTGCCAAATCGCTATGGTCCATTTTCAGTAAAGGAAAATCTCCATCTATTTCCAGATAGGTTTAGTGATTAAGGCACCAGCATAGAAAATGGGAGACTGTGAATTCTAATCCCACCTGACCTCCCTTATACTCTTGGAGGACCCTGAATAGGTTGAGAGTCGGAGTACCTAAATGTAAAACCAATATGCTCAAGTGGAAGCTCTATGTAGCGATGACTTATTTTTGGCTAATGATAGAGGCAAGAAGATGGCTTCATTCTGGCGTTTAAAGTTTGATCTAGACACGGAAGAAGAACCTTAGACATGAAAACTGACTAGGTGACTTTGGGCCAGTTACTTTCTCTCAGCCCAGCCCACCTCACAGGGTTGTTGCTGTGTGGAAAATAGGAGGAGGAAGTATTAGGTAGGTTTGCCACCTTGAGTTATTTATAAAAATAATATAGGCAGGATAAAAATAAAACTAACAATAAAGAAAGAGCCAAGTTCATCCTCTAGGCCAGTGTTTCCCAACCTTGGCCCTTTGAGGATGTATGGACTTCAACTCCCAGAATTCCTCAACCAGCCATGCTGGCTGGGGAATTCTGGGAGTTGAAGTCCATGCAGCTTAAAGTTGCCAAGGTTGGGAAATACTGCTCTAGGCTTCTATATATAATTTCAATTCACTGTATGGGAAAGAAGAGGAATGGGTGTTTTTTTTCAATAGATTAGAAGACACAAGATGAGACAGAAGATAGGTACACCATGACTGATATAACAATGTATTATCCAACTAGGTATAATGGCATATAATTTTTGTGGAAGGAAAAATATTTCACTGATTGCATTAAAAATAAATAATAATTAGAAAAAGACAGGGGAGGAAAAATGCCTAATACTTACCAATTTCTTCCAAAGTCTTTGCCAAATCATCCCCAGATGGCAGGCCATCTGCCTCCACTTCCACAGCAATATTGTTTTCAGGATTAATAGGGGCATCTAATTTCAGGAGCAGATCAAGGTCTTCATCCAAATGGTCTACTACTTGATGTAAACTCGAAGGATTTCTCTGAAGAGCCTCTGAAGAAATTCCAGATCCATCTTTATTTGGCAAAGTCAAGGGAACTAAAGAATCTTCCTTGGGATAACAGTGTGACCCAACTCTCTTTTGCTGTTGCAATAGATCAGCACTTTTCTTGGCCATGTCATGACTTTGCAGCTTAATCTGGGGAAGTGTGACTGGAGTTGCATCCTGCATAATAAAAAAACAATGGTTCTAAACAATGGTTGATGCAATACAACAACTTAATAGCCCAACTTGAAATTTAGCTTCTGCCAGAAACAAAACCCAGTAAATAGTCATCTATACATACTCACACTATGGAAAATAAGCTCATACTATATAGTACAGGCAGTCCTCGACTTACAACAGTTTGCTTAGTGACCATTCAAAGTTCCAACGGCACTGAAAAAAGTGACTTATGACTGTTTTTCACAGTTACAACATTTCCAGAATCCCCATGATCATGTGATCAAAATTCAGATGCTCGGCAACTGCTTTATATTTATGACCATTGCTGTATCCCAAGGTCATGTGATCCCCTTTTGCAACCTTCTGACAAGCAAAGCCAATGGAGAAGCCAGTCTCACTTAACAATCAGATTACTAACTTATCAACGGCAGTCATTACTTAATAACTGAGGCAAGAAAAGTTGTAAAATGGGGCAAAACTCACTTAACAAATGTCTCGCTTAACAACAGAAATGTTGGGCTCAATTGTGGTCGTAGGTCGAGGACTACCTGTACAGGAATATTGCTCTAGAGCAGAGGTCTCCAAACTTGGCAACTTTAAGACTTGTGGACTTCAACTCCCAGAATTCCTCAGCCACTTTTGCTGAGAAATTCTGGGAGTT
>JAOYMU010000001.1:104684306-104695906 GCA_025802295.1 Psammodynastes pulverulentus | reverse complement strand
ATTAGTGGTCCGCGGGATTTAAAATTATGAATTTGGTGGTCCCTGAGGTCCAAAAGGTTGGAGACCCCTGCTCTAGACAATCCAGGCACACAGGCTTTCCATCGCAGGATGTTCTCCTTCTCCATGAAGTAAGGTGAGCTGCAGTACTTGGGATGCTCAGAGATGCAACACAGGCTCAGCGCCAGAACCCAATGAGACAAGAAGCAACCCAGGAAGAGCTTCCCTTGGGACCAGGGAAAGTGAGACTAGATACCAGTACTTCGATCTTGTACCTTAGGATCTTGTACCTGAATGTTTTGGAATTTTTTCAGGAGCAGCTGCTATGACTACACAGGCTGTCAAAGTAAAGCCTTGATTTCAGAAATAAGTCCTGACAGTGTTCCAGCAATCTTCCTTTGGATGTGGAAGACTAGCATGCACACACACAGCCAAACTGTGTGGATAGATAGCAGGAGCATCTCCTCTCCCTTTATTTGGAGGGGATGTTACACATGTCCGTGTATTATTTTAGAGAGTCATGACACCACCAAGTTTGAGAACCCCTGAACTGATCAACAATTATCATTAATTGAACCAAATCTATCTTTGTAGTTCTGCCATTTTCTGTCAAAATATTCTTCCTGAATTTCTGTCCAGCTCCTTTCTTACCAATTGCAACAGGCAGAATTAAATCCTTTCTTGGCTGAATAACATACAGTCAATCTTTAGAATTTGTTCAAGCTGTTGAAAAAAAAAGATCTCACTGCAGTCCTTTGGATTCTGTGCACAGAGATGATAAAGAAAGCTAATTCTGTGTATTTAGTTTGTTGACAAGTGTACTAAAATGGCTTTACACTCTAAAATATAGCAAATGGATTATTTGATCAGGATTTGAAATTGACATATGACATAATTCAGTCTACACAATGCTTCTATAATGGATGTAGAAACAAAATTAATGAAAGATTTTACTGTAATTCCTCAAGTTGACCTTGAGTGACTGGTCTTGAAGACGAATGTTATATTCAATGTGTAGAAGGGAGAAAATGCCCGAACTTTGTCAAACACCTGAATTGCTTCCCTCCATTTCCTTTAAACCTTTTCCAAGCATAAGGACGATATAATGGCTGTCTACAAAACAGCAGTATTTGTAAATGGAGTTTGTGGAGAAAGTTGGAGAGGATGCATGTTGGTAGAAGTAATTTTTTCTTGTAATGTTGGAAGAGCAGCTGTAACAAACCCCAAGAGACTCTAAGCAGATGGGAGAAAATTTGCTTCCTATTTCAAATCCTTCATGCTCCTTTCTTGTGTTGCCCCCTATGCAGAGAAATCTTAGCTTCTCCTAGCTTTAAGACTGAATTATTGAAGTCAATTTCATGTTTGCATTCTCAGCATTTTTGCTTTCTCCACCAGACAATTCTTGATATAGTAGCTCCCACACATTAGTTATAGTACTCTGTCAAGTTGGCTGTCGTGGCATAGATAGAGGGCTCACTAACATCAAAGTATTTCCTTTTCTCTGCATCCAGAATGGATGCTGGAAATATTGTGGATGGATTTGGGCAGTTTCCCTAGAACCCCATTAAGACATTTTGCATACAGATGATGTGTGGGAACTGGTTCAGGCAGTGCAAGATAAGCTTCTGATATGCAACTACAGTCCAGGATAGCTCTTCCCTTAAATTCATTTTTATTTGTGCATAAATAGATGAAAATACTGACCTCATGACCAGAAATGACTATAATGGCATAGGTAGAAAAGGGATCCTAGAGTGGGAGCAGTGGAGCCCAATCAATGACTTCTCCAGGCAGCATAGATGTCTGCAAAGGAAATATTCTTCAACTTTCTTGTGGAAAACACTATTCTCTGTAACACCTTGACTCAGTATCAGCCTGCAGGCTAACTTCAAGTTGAAGGCTCTGTTTTGAGAACATGTCTTCAAACTATATAAGTTAGGTTACAGCAGGACATTGAAACTGTGGAGGAACCCAGTAATATTTGCCTAAAGTATTTAAATGTCAATCTACTTGATGAAAGGAAGATGTTACACTGTAGATCTGGGAAGGATATTTTCTTAGCCCTTTACTTTTTTTTTATAGATGTACTCCACCTGTTGTCAGTTTTCTGAGGTCAGCAACAGTGAAAAAGGGCTCAGCAATAGAAGCTCCGGAAGTTAGTCAAACTTCCAGGGAAACATCAAAAAAACCTACTCTACTAAAGAGATTTATTAGAGAAGAATTGTTACTGTCAGAAAAATGGAGGTTTCCAGAGTGATTGGAAATTATGAACTCTGTTATTATGCCTGATGTGGGCAAAGCTTATGTTCCCCATAGCAAATGTCTAGCCAAGAGACTAAGCAAATGTTAATGATTACAAGGTCTCTTTTGTAGATTCATTTGTTACAGACCTTAGAACCAATATTTTTACACGTGTACTTAGCTAAGATTTCCTTGCAGAGCTCTGGCAATTTATCTATTTGAGAAGCAAATCGGCCACTGTGGATCTGATAGAAAAGTTGCTCTATTTCAGTTAAAGGTATTTGCTTAATTCAGGCAAGTAATGTTTAATAGCACATTGTGATATCCTTTATTTTCTTATTTTATTTTTAACTCTAGTTTTGGATCAGTGTATTAAGAGATCACAGTGTTCGTTTCAGGCAATTGAACTTAGTCATCATTGGGCAATTTGACTTTGAGATTCTTGCACTAGAGGGAAACAGAGGTAAAGAAAAAAAATAGCTCTTTGCTGCCACCTAGTGCTCAATTCTTTTGTAGTCTAGACTTAGTGGCTTAAATTTACATGCAGACAACTTTTCACATTTGGTTGAAAATGGTATCTACAAGCTCAATAGGGCCCAAGGTGTTGTGGGAATAGATTTTTTTTTTAATTTGGAAGAAACCAGATGATCTAGGCCAACACTCGATCTTTTTTGTTTCTCCAGTCTTACGAGGTGCCTTGTTTTTGTCCTTTCAGTCCCTATTTCCCACCATTTGACCCTTAAGTGCACAACTATTTGTAAATGGAAACATGTCTGTCCTAAGGGCACCTGGAAAACGAAAGTTAATTTTGTAGAGTGCTTCTTATAATTCAAACGATCACATATAATTCATATGAATCATAGCGGTTGTAGATGACAGAAATCATAGGCAAATGCATGTGGAGAATGCTAAGTTGGGGGAAGCATGTTTTGTTACCCTGACCTCACCTTTTTTTTGCATGTAAATTTTCCATCTTTCAATGAGATGTAAATACAGTTAAGTATGACCAGAGACCTAGATTGTCTTTTTATTCCCGAGCTTCAGAAAGTGTGAAAAAACAGTACCCTCTGAACCAGAGTACCGAACTTCACCAGAGTGCCTTGATTTGTCTCACCCCAATTAACCTGGGTTATTAGTTGCCACCACTGGCCCAGAATGACCTTTAGGATAATGCCACTGCATCTACAGCTGGTTATTTGGGTTACACCCTAGATCTTCTACCAGTAGGGCTGCATTCCTAGTCAACCAGGTTAACACTCTTTCTTCACCCAGTTCAAGCCCAGGGGATTAAAGGAAGGACCAACTAAGGATGTGGGCTAGCAAGTGTAGAAGACAGACAATGGCAGTAATGATGACAAAGTAAAGTAAATGCCAGAACTGCAGCAGTGACGAGGGGGATTGAGATCTATCAAAAAAAGAATAGTAGTAAGCAGCCTGACCCAGAGGAAGAAAAGGAGTCGTAGGTTTGTTACAGCGGTAGCTCTACTCGAGTTTGGTTTGGTGTACAGCTTAAAGGATTCGGCCATTATTCTGCCCCACAGCTTGACTGTACCAAATAACCACTAGAAACAGAGAGAATCTGGGCCCAGAGCAAAGACTCTATGCCACATCTGGGGAAGAGTTAAGGAAGGGATGAAGGTAACCGATTAAGACAGCTAAGAGAAGTTGAGAGGCTAAGGTTAATCCTATCCAAACCAAACTGTACCAGACAAGGAGAAGAAAGGACCAGGGACCATACAGGGATGTCAAAAAGATCAAGATGGTGGCTTCAATTTTGCATTCAAAGCCTTGCCACTTTTTTTTCATGTCTTACATGTCTGACCCAGTCTGGACCGGTTTAAAAAGCTTTCTCCTAAGAAAACTTTTGAAAACTTTTAGCCTATTAGGGTCAACCGCCAGTTATTCTCCAAACAACTCCACAAGGGGACAAGTGTGAACTCAAGCACAATCCTTGCCAGCTAGACAACAGCCAGACACTTCAAAGGATGTTATTTCAGTTGTAGAAATCTTTACTTCCTGATTTCGTTGTAGCTCAGGAACACCCAGAAAAATGGATTTTTAAAAATAATTTGACTTTGTTCTTTGTTCTCATAGCAATAAAATAATTGTATACATGGGCACTGCAGCAAAAGCAAGAGGTATTATTTTCTTCCTTGGCACAGATTCTTCTACTTTAATATTGAAAGTTAAATGCCAAATAATTGCAAAAATATATCCATTATTTGACCTAGCCATTTTTTTTAATTTGGAGCATAGTAAATAAATGAGTGAAAAGGTAGCTATAAACTGGAAGAAAATTATCAACTATAAATTCGAAGCGGGATGAACCCATTGAAAAAAATCCAGCAATTATGTAGAAGGCAATCAGGAAATTTTTAAAAAAAAAATTGAAATGGCAACACATCCTGCAAATTGTCTTCTTGTATTGCATAAACAGTAATGCAACCAAGTGAGTTCTCAAATATATGTGATCATCCTCTCATTAAAAAAAAAAATTCTGGGATTTTCAAACTACATGTGAAATGCCCCTAAAGCAGCAGGTACCTAAATCTAGAATTGTTTGCTTCTTTTTATTTTTTTATTTGTGCTGAGGGTGATAAATGAGGAGGAAGTATTTTGCTTAGAAAAATGTCAAATTGCCTTGATTTCAGTAAGCCAGGAATTTCTGCCTCGTATGCTTTTAACAAATTGCAAGCCATTCTATAATCATCAACGCATGAAAGCATGAAACTGCATGTGTAACTAAGACCACACAAACACTGAGCCTTTAATTCACCATTCCTGACATCAGATTAGGGTTAGGTGTGAAGCCATCAACAACTCAATGGCTCAAGCAGCTTAGATTAATTTAGATGGGCCAGTTCCACTAAAGTATCTATAAAACATTCATTAGAATCCTTAAAGGAAACTTTTGGTTGGCCCGGCTACTAATGATTTTCTGTTGAAGTTATACTATTGATACACTGTAGAGTAGGAGTAAAGGTTTCCTTTGTTCAGTTGTGTCTGACTCTAGGGAGCAGTTCTCATCTCCATTTCCTAGCTGAGGGAGCCAATATTATCTGAAGACATTTCTGTGGTCATGTAGCTGGCATGACTATACGCTAAGCCACATGGAACACTGTTACCTTCCCTCCAAAGTGGTACCCATTTATCTATTTGCATGCTTTTAAGCTGCTAGATTGGCAGAAGATGGGGCAAGAACAGGAGTTCACCCCATCACACAGTACTTGGGGCTTGAATTACCAACCTTCCAGCTGACAAGCACAGTGTCTTAACTGCTAGGGGTACCTCTATATAGAGAGTGGGGGACATCTATATAACCTATATAATAAAAAGTCAATAGATTTCCCTGCCTTTTTCTGCCCATGGTGAAATTCCTGTTATTGCTCAGATGAACTTGTTACATGGGACCATAGGGATGCTTTCCTCTGCTGCAACTTAACGATTACATCCAGGTAATGTACTTGCTTTGTTTATGCATCTTTTCAGCCAAGCATCAGGAAAGAAAACAGGAGCAGAAAATGCTTCATGATGATCAGTGAATTATATTGCAGCTGCATTATCCAAAATTTGTATTTGTATTTATTCTGTAAATACATACTTTGCAGACAGACACACAGTTTTTTTAAAAGAACAATGGATCATCTTTGATGAAGCTTTATACTACAAATGGTATGAGTGAAATTGTAGAAAAAATGGACTCTTTAAATGGTGTCAAACTGCTTTGGTACATTGTATTTCTTTTTCTTTTTTAACTAGGAGGTGATAAATAGAATACTAATATGCTGTGTTGGAATATATACAATGTACTACGTATGGGAAAGATTGCCTGCATTTTTTCATCTCAGCTAATATTTGCATCAATTGTGCCTTCCCATTGCTGAGAAACACGAACTACCATGTCATTCCAATTCAAAATAGATTGCCATTATGCTGAGAAATATTTACAACCACATGAATGGCACTTCCATGCCATCTAACTCAGCTAGCAAAGCAAATTGCTAATTTACTCTCAAGGTCACTGAATGGTGCCATCCCCTTTGTCAAGTGAGCGTTAGTAATAGAAATTAGAAATTCCTTTCATAATCTCTCCTGCAAAGAGACTGCTTTGCACTAAGTAGATCCTATGGGTTATTCATTTGGCCTGAAATTTACAAGGTAGTTACCTCAGCATCTTTAGAGGACTAGCTACTTTGGGCCATCCCTTCAAACTGCAAAGAAAGTAAGATTTGTGTCACTGCTAAGTATACACTTGTCTGAATTCCTGTAAGAGAAGCTGGAGGACAAATTAATTGCTGCAAATACGCAGTTGCAATGACAACTGTTTCACAAATTGCATGGGAAAGTGGGGTTCTTTATATGAGAGTGTTAACATTTTAATAAATTGACCTCCTAGAAAACAACTGTATGCATTAAGAATACTGCCAAGAAAGATTAGGAACAGTTGAGTTTTATCATCAATGCACGAGGAATTCTGAATTTTAGTCTCTCCAATTAAATTTTCTGCTTTCACTGGCTAGATTAAACAGCAACAAATACACCATTGAGAGATCTAAAGGGCCAAGTTGAAGACAGATCATTGTGGAGACAAATCATATGGCCTCTTGGAACTGACACCACAGGATATTCCCAACCCTTTGAAGATTATTTTGTATTGTTCTTTGGGGAAGAGAGGAGGAATTCCATTTCCAGATTTCTTCCTGAACATTTTGACCGTTACTTGTGCTAACTTGGAGGTTGCTGACCCAACTGATTCCCTATTTCCCATGGTTAGTCATGAGCTCTGCAATGAAGGGGCAGGAGGTACAGTGTCTGCTAAAGTAACCCTGCAGTCCTATATCCTCTTGCTTTGTATTCCCCAAGCATTGGGAAACTGAAGTTCTCTTCTTACTCAGTTAAAAGACACAATGTATTCTTATCTCAAAGCACTCTACTTTTACAGTGTGCTATGAGTCACAATGATCAGTTCTTAGTGAAGTCCTCCCACACAGTGCATCTTTTGCGTGAGTCACCATGCAGAGCAAGTCTCTTGGTTGGAAATTGGCAAGAACAATGAGCAATTCATGCTCTGAAATGGGACAGTGCCTCCTCTGGGAATGGATAATTCCGCTACCTCTTTACTTTGGGAACAAGTGAGTGTGCCAGTCATGTAGACACATGGCAATATTACCCTTGGTGGAGATTAGCTCGAATGAGTCAATTGAGCAGCGCATGCTGCAGAAATCCAATGTGCAGTCACCTTCATGTTAGGGACACACATAAGCCTTGCATGATTTATTTCTTATGGTTTCCTAGCAGTTCTCTCTGGGGATACTATGTGGAAAACACTATTTCCAATACTGCCAGTGTTTATTCAGGGCACTGATGGAATTTCTAGCGTTGAGACGCCTTGGATAACCCCAGAAATGATTCTATGAATCACTTTTTGTAACACTGTTTTGCTGAAAGACTAAGGTGGTATCGACTATACCCTAAGCATAGTAAACAAAGGACTGCTAACTTTGAGCTGCCAAAATGGAGTGAGCATACATAGCAGCAAAAAGCAGCAAGCCTGAAAGCTGAAATATTATTCATTAAATTGTGAAAGTTGTTTAACAGTTAAATTGAGACACAGATTGAGACATGAGATATGTATTAAGAGCAAAAAAAACCCCACAATGTGCCAATTATGATGCTAACAAATATTAATTTCACCAAAATTGGTACAAAGTAGTGCTCGTTATTCGTAAGCCAGTATTTGGCATAAAAATTAGCTTTAAAATTGTATGAGCTTAAGTGAAAACATTTTATGCTGTGAATTTATTAAATGTCATAACTAGTGAATATTCGGTATTTTTTCAAATAATATTAAAATCTACCTATGTGCAATAAACTCATGGATGATAAATGCCAACAACAGCTGGAGTTTCTTCTTTCATGGGCATTTTTTAGAAAAGTTTTCAAGGCTTTATTGAAAACATGTGGAATTCAGCAGTTTCTGTAATAACTATTTCTATGGGTATCTCTGCTGAGATCACCGAAAAACCTATTAAGATGGATGCAGGAAAACATTGGAGTCCTACAAGTGCTTATAAACCGATACATTTGCTCTCATACCATCTTGTATGGATCGGCATTCATTTCATCAGTACTTTTTCTTCACTGGGATCATGTCTGCTGAGGGGACAGTTGTTATCAACCTGTCAATAATCAAACACAGGTGCAGGAAAACTTTGTTTCCCCCAGAACACCAATTATCCAAATGCTTCACCATTTCAGCCTTCCTTCAGCCTGCAATGTGCTGCTCGGTAAGCAAAGCAGAGATAAAACTAGGGAGGCAAATGAAGAGTTTCTCCGAGTTAGTAGTGCTTCTTAAGTGTATTTTAATATTTATATTCTGAAAGCAACCACTTAACTTATAATTTAAGAGAGTGGGCCAAATGTCTAGCTTGCTTATTTACTATTGGCATGAGACCTGTAAGTAACTTGGTTTCAGTTGCTATGGAAGAAAGACTCCTAGCTGATCCTTTGAAATGATAAAAGTAGTTAACAGCTCCAATAGGATTAATCAATGGTACAAACAGGATTTTAAAACAAGACGAGTTTTAAAAGTTGAACTGCCAATATAGAAACAACAGTTAAGAAGGGAGTATAGTCATGTTACTTATGCTTGCCTAACACGTAAAATACACCCAAATATCTGGCTTCTTCCCTATGATCTTTCAGGAGACAAGAGTAGCAGTTTGGATCTGAGTATAATCATACTGCCTCCAAATGGTTATTATTAATTTTAGTCCTATTTATCAGTATGCTGTAAACGGTTTGTCTCTTCAGAACTAGAGTGGCATACTGCATAAGCTGAATAAAATTGCTATCTGGAATTTTAGGCTTCATTACTTAATAAAGGTGGTATTAGCAGTTTAGCATGGCATCCATCCATGCCTCCTCTGAAGTTCAGGAAACCATATATTTCTTTTTAATCATTTTTTACCCCCAGAAATTAGCCTATTGATAAACTAAACAGGGCCATACTCTGGAATCCTTGAATGTTGCAAGTGTTAAAAAAGCCCCAATGGGAAAGGAAAAGATGTAACATATTTTAAGAGTGTCTGTCTTTTCTCATATCTATGTCTTTTATTGTTGCTTTCTGATGTGGCACATATATGAAATAAAGGCAACAAAATTAAATAGAAGATATAAACATGGCATTAAATAATTCATGGTAAAATTAAAATAGAAGAGCAACATGGAGTGAGGAATCAAGATTACTGAGAGAAAAACTAAAGCATCAGAAAATTTAGAAAAACAAGCAAGAACACCAGAAAGATTTGAAATCATTTATTGATTACCAGTTAGAAACAGCATGCTTTGTATGCAGGTATGATTTCACAAGTGAGAAGTGTCCCGAGATGAGCTTCTAGTGTGCTCCCAGTGACAAGGAAAGCAACCCTTTTTTGCATGTGTAATTATTTATGTGAATAAATTTATCTCCTTTATTAGAATACAACTAGGGAGAAGACTTGAATGGGTCTTGTTAGAAATTCCATGTAGAACAAAGGAGAAAAATGGACACTTTAAGCATCTTTTTACTTTGTTTAATCCATAATTGCATGTTTGATTTGGGCTTAATGTGTTGCACAAACTGAGTTAATCGTAATTTATTAAGTAAGTCATGGTAAAATAATCTGTGGCTTTGTATAATTTCTGACACAGGTCTTTCTCAGTGGTGTACAGGTTCAGATCAATTGTGGTTTGTTTTAATTATAATTTGAAAAATTTATATGGTAGCCTAGTTCACACTTTATATTACATGGTTTATTATAAAATATGATAATTTTCTTTTCCCACTAAGGGAGGTAAAAAAAGAAAAGTATTCTTGGGAATACATGCTTCCAATTAAATCCAAAATAGCATCTTCAATTGCTTTAATCACCTCTTTTGTTTTTGCCCACCTCACAACTATGTAATAGTATAGCCACACCGGGTAAACTTTTATGCTAAAAAGCAAAGCATTTCTTTGTATAGTATAAATATACTTTTTAGACTCTGTATTTCATGAATTTTTTTTTTCCAATTTCTCACCTATAACACCACTTCAGTATCAGGGTGTGAATAAAACAGGAAACACATTTTGGTTTGAACTCAGAACCAACCATTTTGTTTTCAAATTCTACCAGACTGTCTTGGATTTGCTGGAGTTCAGCAGAAACCAAACGGTGAGGGGTCCTATAATTTTTTAATGTGAGTTGGGTAAAATGTATCACCTTCTTTCTCCATTCACCATCCCCCAGAACAGCATATATGATCAGCCTGTTGGCCTCGATTTTCATGGACCCTCCCTTTTCTTCCTTCACCATAAAAACAATGACCTGCTTACCTGTTTCCTACTGCAAGGTCTTAGCAGCAAAGAAAAGATTCCCAAAGTGACGAATCCCACCAGTTTGTTCACCTCAGAACTTCCCTCAAATTTTTCCTCTCTTCAGGTCCTTGGCTTTTTCCATGCCATTACCTGCTAAACTACTTCTGCTCAGAACAACTGTGTTTCCGTCCATAACCTCTCTTTCAGTTTGAGGCTAGATAATCCCAAATCAACTTCTTCATATATGGAATTGTTAGAATATCTACCCTCTCTCTACTTAAACTGAGATAAATGTTTGGCTGACTCGTACAGTCCCTGAAATGGACAACAGATGTCAAGCTGGATAAACATGGACTAGATAGAACTGTGGTTTAGAGGATTTATAATACATCAAACAATTGCACCCAAGATATTGAAAAATGACTGTGCATCATTTAAAAAAAAAATCCATGAGGTCTCTTCACAGAGCTTTCACATTGAAGATGAAAGAAACGGATATCACATTTGCAGGCAACACCAAATTAGCAATATTAGCTAACAGTTTAAAGAACAAGGCTGTAGTTTGAAATGAACACCGTAAGCTTGAACACCGGGTCAAATACAACAAGTTAAAAATCCTACATCTCAGAAGGAAAAATCATACATATAGGCACAGTACTGAGACTATATCGAAAGACTAGTGCATTTTTGGGTGGGATAAGCAAAAGCCTTGTGTTTGGATCACAGGAGGCAATAGACAAGGTGAAAATAGAATGGTGGTCTATACCTAAATGGCTGCTAGATGCAGAAAAAAACAGACCCATTCTTTGTTGTTAGATAGTAGGACAGCCTGCCAGGAATAGTGAAAGGTCTTTCCCTCACACCTTAAGGTTTTCAAAGAATACCTGGAGGGCCACTCAGTGGGGATGATTTCGTGAATTCCTATGTTGAACATAGGCTTGGACTAGGTAACCCAGTGGTTCCCAAACTTTTTCGGGTTGCGGCTCCCTTACCTGCTTCCGGTTTTTTCCGCGGCTCCCTTCAA
>JAOYMU010000001.1:104665451-104678012 GCA_025802295.1 Psammodynastes pulverulentus | reverse complement strand
ATTGACATTGCTGTTGTTACCCGCCCCGAGTCCTGTGTGGAGATGGGGCGGGCTATAAGTACGAGTATAAATAAATAAAATAAATAAATTTAACTAACACTGCAATTTCACTATGGAGATATTGTACCAGATATCACTACAAGTCAACTATATCATAACAAATTCATATGAAATATTAAAACTATAATTTTCAGAAATCCAAGTATTAAAGCAAGGTTTTATTTCTTTTTAAATATCTAACATTTATATATGCAAGATAAGTTCAAATTGCTTATGTAATTACAATATGAATATCAACACATTTTTAACAATAAAATTATGGCTGCGTTAACATAAAACACCATTTGTTTTAATCGTTTATTAAACAAGTCAATGATCTGGTTTACCCATTCAATCATATTCAATCAAATCAAGTTTCATAAACCAAATGATTTGATTTATATATTGTGATAAGTCAGGGAAATTAATTTACTGCTTACTTTACTAACTGAAACAAGCATATATTACAAAATATATTGATGTTGCAATATGAAATTTTAAACAGTTCACCTCATTTTTCCTCTTGAAGTAATATCTACTCGTACTGGTTCAAATTTGTAAGCTGGAGATATAACTTCAACAACATATGATCCAGAAGGAATATCGTGAACCACAAAGCTTCCATCTGTCCTGATAAAATAGAAAAGAGCCAAATATATAACACTATAACATAATGTTTTCGGAGATAACACAATAATTTTAGATTACATACCACAAGAAAAGTTTTGCTTAATCAGACTAACTAGCCATAGTATAGAGCTACAATTCAGAGCATTAGACTCTCTACAGTAAGAAAATAAGATTATAATTCCTGTCAACATATATGTAATACAATGTTCTTCATTACTAAGAAGTGACAGTGAACTGGCATAGCAGGGCAGTTATGAATACAAGATAAAACATTCTAGTTTCTATCTCAGCAGAACCACTTGGCCTAAGACAAACTGCAAAAATCACTAATACGTTACATACAAAGAATATTTATCTTATAGACCTGTTGTATTTACATATAAAAACAAATGAAGTATATTGTTTCTAATATGTATTTCCCCCCCTTAAGGAAAAAAAAGGCAAGTAAAAAGCAATACACATGGCATGGAAAAGTTGATAGGGAGAACGTTTTGGCCTGCCCACCCAATAAATTGGAGTCATCCAATGAATATGATTGGCGGATTGTACTTAAATATATTTAAGTACAAAATTCAGAAAATGTATTCCTTAAATTTTTAAGCACTCTACATTTTAATCAAAAGTGAATAGACATTTTTTTTAAAAAATAAAAATTTGTGGACAAATTTACTAGTCATAACAGCTGTAAAAGAACATAAAAACAGTCCAATTGCATCAAGACAAATCTGACATCATACCCGCAAAATTGGGCTTAAATTATTTGCAGATCAGAGCTCAAATTTTTAAAGCCTGTGACAGCCTTAAAATCATACAATTTTATAAAGCTTGCATGTTCCTGTAGTTAAAAATTCAAAAGTTGGTTGATCTGCAGATGATGCATTTTTCATCATATTTTGGTTGACATTTTGAGGATTGGCTTGTCTGCAATTATATACTGCATTCCTTCCAATTAGCTTGATTTGATGACCCCTGGTCCACTGTTTTAAGAAGACAGAAAAAATATTTTATAAAATTTATTTATTAAATAAAATTTAATAAATGAAATAGCAAAATTCTCTGCAGAGTTTACGATAAATCTGTCCACTTTCTTTTTCCAAACTGAAATTCCAAATGTACTATCCTTTTCTTGTATGGAAGGTATTTGAGTCCCCAAATCACTTTGTCTGGCAACTGCTGCATTTTCCCTGCTTTGTTACTTTTCTAATATGATGACCAGAGCAGTATATAGTATTGTAGATGTAGAAGCATCGCAGACTTGTACAAGAACATTGCAATGTTGACAGAAACTGTACAGTTGAGCCAACATCTTCACTGAACTAACCACTAGGATTCTAACCACTTTTCCCTGGATACACGTCAGGCTTTACCAGGGCACATGTAAAGTTAGGAGGCTTTGCTCTGATGTACATCACTTTACATGTAATGAAATCTTGGTCAATCATACATTGGAATTGCCAGACATTCATTTCTTAACATCAGAGGCAACTTGATTCTGTGTGCATGTACTTCTAATCTGCAGGAATTCATTAGTGGCAACTTGATTCTGTGTGCATGTACTTCTAATCTGCAGGAATTCATTAGTGTAACATGAAAAGCTGTGTTAGTATTTCAACACAGGATAAGTTAGCTTATGAACTCTGATAAGAGACATGAGTACCTACTTAAAATGCACACCTTAAAAGCAACTGCCCTTCTGGGAGGAGCATAAGGGAAGCAAGAACAACAAGTTCCTCATTAATATAGTGTTTAAGGATAGGACAATAATGTAACTAATTCAATTTTTGACACTTATTATTCTAGGTCCAATTCTGACTTACCATTAAGAAAAAAAAACACACAATATTTGGATGCATGAAATTATATATTCAAGTTTTAATAAAGACATATTCTAAAACATGTTGGTATTAATATTTTCAAACAGCCGAGCATGTGTGTGTGTGGAAACTTATATCTGCAGATCAGAAACAGAAGGGCATCTGAAATTGAGCAGTTTATTCTTCCTCAGAGCAGAAAACCAACTGTAAAGATTGAGAAATATTGCTTTGCCAGGCCAAATACATTTAGAAAAAACTGCTTGTGATCTTCCCAAGCAACAACCCAATCTCAACACACTGTGACACAATAAATATGCTTTAAAATCTGTCCTGGACAATCTGCCTTGACCTAATCCAAACCAGCTTTCCCTTCAGCCTATTCTCCAGCATCAAGATTTTAAGATAAATTAAAATAGTAATGACAGGTATTTTTGCCTTAGTCTAGCCAGTCAGGAAGCTTTAAATTGTGATATAATTTATATCATGCCTTTCCTTTAGAAACTCCCTACTCCAATTTTTGTCCACATCAATGCTGTCAAGTAGGATTGGCTGGGAGGAGTGACAGGGCCAAAGTCATCCCCTGAATTTCCCAAAGCTAAAGGATCCATTTGAATCTGTCTCTCCCCAGGGCCAATTCAGAACCAAACTCTCATCTACAACCTCTCATGGCAAAACCTCCTTGACACAAGCTTGACTCCAGGGACACAACTACATTGTTTACTTGACAACACCAGACCAGTATCTCACCAACGTCTTCAATTAGCATTGGGGGGTGGGTGGGTTTGGTAGGTATCAATTGCAAAACATGCTTAGTATTTTTTTTCTTTTGGCAAGACAGCTTAAGGCGAGAGCGATGTTAACCCTGAGGGGAAGACTGGTAGGAGACCCGTCTTCGCCTCGGTCGTTCCGTTTCCGAAATTAATGAACACATTAATAAATATATATTTTTTAAAAATTGCCCTTTTCATAGTTGCCCAATTTAGCCTTGCGAAAGGCTTCACTACAAACCGCGAGCAGCCTCCCGGGGGTTTCCCGAAGAGACGCGAGGATCCAAAGCAAATGAGAAATCAGTTCTCGACGTGGTCCGGAACGCAGCGGGAGCCCCCCCCCCCCAAATCACAAGCACCCCAAACGGAGTCCGCGGAGCGGGGCTGGGAGAGTGTCTACGTTTACCGCCACCGCGGTTTCTACTCACTTGAGGAAGCCGACGTGCTCCTCCCCGTCCACCAACACTCGGGCGCCCGCAATCCAGTCTTGGGGCTTCACTCCCGGCACCACCGCGCGACCCTCGATCTTAAACCGCTCCCCAGCGACGACAGCATCGCCGCCGCCACCGCCGCCGGGCGTTTCTGAAGCCCACGAACGTGAGGGGAACTGAAACGTCGCCGCCAAGAAGAAGACAGTCCCGAGTAGACCAAAAGTTCCGGCCGCCATGATAGCTCTTGCGCGAAATACCGGGATAACGAACAAGCGGAAGGAAGCTTTTTTTTCTTTCTTTCTTTCGGTCCCTTACCGGCGCATGCGCCAAGCGACCGGAATGCGCCTTTCGACGGACTGGCGCTGCGTGACAAATAAGGGACGCGCCCGATTCCGAGCCTCAATTCTCAAACTCCAGACTTCCGGTTTCTTTTAGCATTTCCTCCCCCCCCCCGGCGGTCGCGGAAATGAGCTTTGGTTTAGTGGTGAATTGTTGCCATGTGGGGGCTATAATATTACTGTGATTCGACAAAAGCACACCCTACCATACTCGAATAAAATCAGAATAAAAATCTTCGTTAGCCACCCGAGTGGAAATTCTGATTAGATTCATTTTTCAGCAATCTGACACAACGCGGATTTTTTTAAAGTTTGAAACACCGAGTCCCATCTTACAATATTAATAGCAAATATAATATATTTTTACTTGTAAAGGTTGCAAACTATCAAGTTTTTCACAGGAAATTAAATTCACAAAATGTATGTGAACTTTCCTGTTGTTGAAGCGACTATGCTTCCTCTCTATATAAACGAAGTATGGAATACAGATAGACCAGAGGCCATCGCAGAGGTAATAGATACCGTATTTAAGTTTCATTTGTAGATTCACATTTCTTAGGTTATTAACCAGGTACTGCATTTTATTGAATGTTGCTCTGATTCACTATCTGATGAATATATAAAAATGGTACACTATAAAATTTTATTCTTTCATTAATAGAGGGACTAGGATGCAGATGCTCGACTTCTGACGAATAGTTTTGGGTGTGGCTAAGGCTTGTTTCTCATCTGAGTTCAGAGGTGGTATTCGACCGGTTGGCACCGGTTCAGCTGAACCAGTGACAAAAATTGCCATTCGGGCAAACCGGTAGAAAAATTAATGCTACCGAACCGATAGCTCAAACCCGCCCCCTGCGTGCACTTGCTTACCGATCATCTGCTCTCCAATTATCTGCACATGGTTTTTAACTATCGGTTCGGCCGAACCGGTAGCTAAAAAATGGGTGCTGATCAGCTGAGAGGATCTCAGATCTAAGGATCCTCTCAGATGATCGGCGCGCGCATGCGCAGAAGGGTGGGCATCACCAGGAGAAAACCACCACTGTCTCAGTCATTGCTAAAAGAATCTGAAATGGACCCCAAAGTTAATTTTAAGAGTGTGTCTCTCTATATAATCTGTTTAAAAGGTGCAATGGAAGAGGAACAAGTTTTATCAGGCAAGACTTTTTAAAATTGCAATGTCTAATAAAATTGGTGCAAAAAAGTAGTATGCCATTGTGCAAGCTCTTGCCCTTTCAAATATACACAGCAGAGGTGGTATTCAACCAGTTTGCACCGGTTCGGCCGAACCAGTAGCAGAAAAAGCTGCCGCTCAGGCGAACCGATAGAAAAAATATGGCTACCGGTTTGGCCGAACTGGTAGCTAACACTCCCCCCTCTTTGTGCGTTTTCCCCTCCCTTCTGCACACACACGTGCCTACCGGCACTGCCTACTGCACGTGTGCACGTCGATCATCTGAGAGGACTCTCTGATCCTCTCAGCTGATTGGCGCACTTTTTTTAGCTACCAGTTTGACAGAACCAGAATTTTTTTAGCTCAAAAAAGTGCCGGTTCTGTCAAACCGGTAGCTAAAAAACATGCGCGTATCATCTGAGAGGGTCACAAACTCAAATGTTTTTTTTTTAAAATCATGGCTTAGTATAATTTGTGAGTTCATTTTTTAATTTTCAATTCTCCACAGGGAAAGCATTTACAATTATAGCTCATAATTTTATATAAAATCCTGGATCAGGCAGACACAAAGATTACCAATGTTGGTATTTAAATAGGAAAATAATCACACACAAATATATATATATATATATGGAATTTATTGCCAAAGTCTACTGTTTTACAAAGTTCAGATGATACCTAGCAGACATTATAGATCCTCCCAATAAAAATAACAATTTTATTCAAGTACTTGATGTTGAGCACTATTATTTTGTTGGTTTCTTGCATTCTGTTTCCTTTTCATCTTGCAATTATTTAATTACTAACCTAAGTAACATAAGTGCATAAGTGAGGAAAAAAGTTGCAAGAAGAAAGCTCAAAGAACAAGAACACCAACAGTTCAACCATGAGGTATATTGATTCTCCACTATTGAAACTTTATTTTGTCTAACTTATGCATCTTCCTGAAGTATTCTTGTCAAAATAGACATACCAATGCACTACTGTATTAGTAATTGCAGCAATAGGGCTGTGCGAAACAAATGAAAGAAGTAAAAACTGTGCATGCACACTTTTATTCAGACACCACTGAAGCTAAATTAATGCACACACATTTATGCAGACTGCAAGACTGTTTTTGAAGCAGCTTATAAATTCTCAAAACATGGCTTTTTAAATGCTTCAATTGCAGTAGCATGTTTTGTATAGTTGTACATCACTTTGTAACTGATCTCCAAAAAGTATTTCAGAGTTGCTTTTCCCCATGACTGATCTTTTTGGTGACTAAAAATATACAGGCAAACTTTGCTTACCAATTGCCTTGTGCAGCAATCATTTGAAATTTTGAGTGCTGAAAAGATAACTGACCAAGCTGAGCTTTTACAACCTTTGCAACATCCCTTAGTCATATGTCACCATTACAATCCTATATATTGTCCTGTATATGATCTGTTTCTTTTTTTTTTTACCTCACAAAGCAGAGATTACAAGAGAGTAAGTAGGCACACAATGAATATACACTGAAAGGAAATGTGTTCATATTGTCTATTGTTGCATTTTTTACAATGTGCATCTCCCATTGTGTGTCTGCTTACTTTCTTGTAGTCCCTCCCTCTCCAATGAATGTAAATAGAAACATTAAATCCATACTTAATGAAGAGTGAGCATTTCAAAAGGCAGGGGAGTGGGGAAAAAGAAAAGCTTAACTAAAATCATAAAGCAGTCACAGCCATGTGATTTTCCACTTAGCAACTGCATCACTTAGTGACTGAATTTCCAGTCCCAACTCTGGTCACTAAATGAGGACTACCTGTACTGCTGCACAGTGCTATGACTTTGTAAAGCACACCCTTCAGATGCTTCATCTTATCCATCCTTTGTTTAGTACACATTGGTGCAGGATATACTGAAGCTTGGTACATCTAATGTGTAAGTCATTATAACTGATTGGTGGCTCATTCCCTGTTGCATTTTCTAGGGACTGATGTTGCACAAAGTGTAGATGTATGATTTAATATCAATTTTAATGGAAAACAAAACAACAAAACTACATTTAATATGTCTTAACATTTATAAAAAAAAATTCAAATCCCCACACACAAAATATCCCCAAATCTCGGTCTACTTCATTCATAACTATTTTAAGCCTTTATTTTTTGCAATGCCACTTTATATTACCTATCCTTCTATAGAATGGAATAAAAGAAAAAAAAAAAACAATTATAAAGGCAAAATGGCCTATGAAATAGGACGTCAATGTGAGAGAGCATAAAATTGCTACTTGGCTTAAGTTAGTAGATCAGATGAGTACAGTAATGTTATATAGAATTATACAGTCTGTTATTGATGGTACTGATTTCATATAGTAAGCCCTTAAAAACATTATGGTAGTAATGATTGATTTTACATATTTACTCCTTAAATTATTTTTAACTCTGTTGGTTCAAGAGCAAGACAGCTTTTCTCTTATATAAAGAAATAAGACCCAGGAAAATTTGCATGATTCTGTACAGCTGGAAGAGTCTATAAATCAACAGAACTAGACTTTTAATTTTGATTTTAACAATTCAGAATTGTTTTTATAAGAAATGTACATAAGGCCTCTTAGAGCCTGCAGTTGTTTATATACATAAAACTAATATTTAAATTTAGTTTGGGATTAGCATAATGAGCAGCTTTGGTAGCATGCTACAAACATTTCAGTTTACATTTTGGTGCATGGCTGGCACTTCCTAAACTTTTATATTGAAATATCTGTATTCTACTTATATAAAATAGAGGTGCCATTTTAAAAACACATCAAGTTATTTTTCAGTTCAAATGATCAAGTAATCCATAGGTTGTTCTAAAATGTCACAAATAACCCAAACAAAGTACAGCTGTAAAACTTGTACATGGGATGTACTGCATTTATTTTTTTTTTTTTTAAAAATCAGTGTTAAGTTAGGAATTTGACCATGTGGCACCTACGTCTGAAAGCTTTGCAGCAACATTTGTTAGAAGAGGTAGCAGCTGCGCTGTTAAATCTGAAACGCACAAGTCTAGTCAGGCTGTAAACATTTCTAGGAGTTTTAAATATCTGAAGAATAGCAGAAAAGGTTTTGAAGTGGGAAAATCTGAACTTAAAACAGTAACATTAGCACATTTACTAAGCTGCATGTAATTCAAACTATAAAGAGTAGAATATATTAGAAAAGTATTAAAATTCTGCAAGATATACAGAATCACTATTCTGTTGACCTCTACAGTTAACTTTCTCCATGTTCTACATTTTAATACTCTTATAATTAAGTCATACAGGTATTTAAGTAGTCAATTTAGTGGAAAACCCCACTTCAATATAATTCAGTGTGCAAAACTTTTCAAAATGATTTGTACACAATTTGTGTAAACACTTTTGAAATTTTTCAAAGGAATTTCCATCCCTCTATATAATTATTTAATATATTGGCTATATGATATCCTAATATATTGGCTACTTGCAATTCTAGTAGTTAAGGCCTCTTTGCTAGATGTAGTTTTTCAGTAGTGCAACAAAAATAGTCTTTAATATTTTGATTAATATAGCAGACACATTTCAGAAATTCAGTACATCAAAACTGTCAAAATTTGTAACATATTTGAAAATACATTTTTACAGTTCATAAGAAAAGCATGATTTTAAAAATCTTTATGGCGAATGGTCTTTTGTGGTTCCTAGTAATGGTTTTCAACTCTCTCTTCACAATTCAGTTTTGTTGTATTATATAATTATGTAGAAGAAACACTTTCACGATTTCACCAGGTAACTGAAAATATCCCCCAAATGCGGCAAAGGCATACATACAGTTTTCATAGTGCACTTTCACCTCACTGAAGTAAAAGTTGCTCCGGTTAGATTTTTTTTTTTCCACTTCAATGTGAAGCAGATGGATATTTAGTGTTTGCATTAAATAATCCAATGGTCTAGCCTTCTTCTGTCAAAGACAGTCCTCAGATGAGGAATTATTTGGAAAGAGTATCTTGCTTAGTGACTGCTGACAGTTTCTGTTTAAGCACATTAGTGCACACACAACTTTGTCCTCCAGGTATATCAGTGCAACTGTAACAAATAAGATTCCACTTCCTAAAAAAAAATAGAAGCAGTGAAGCACATTAATTCAAAAAGTAATTCATAACACCAAGCCTCTCTTTGAATGCCAGCCATAATAGTTCAAAACCCAGAATGTTGGCTGAGGAATTCTGGGAGTTGAAGTCCACACATCTGTCAAGCTGCCAAAGTTGAGAACCCTGCTTTAGCAAACACTTGCATGTTTCTCTCTACTCTTTCTTAGAAATTTCTTTGTAGAAACATAATAAAAACACCCATGCTTCAGTACAGGGTTTTAAAAGATTATCAGAGCATTTGAATTGTTACATAGGAACAGTAGTATAACATGGTTTGTTTTACTTGTGAATGGCCAACCAGTATATAGGTAGTACTCAACTTACAACAGTTCATTTAGTGACCATTGAAGTTACACCGGCACTGAAAAAAGTAACTTATGACTATTTTTCACAACTATGACCGTTGAACCATCCCTATGGTCACGTGATTTACATTCAGATGCTTGACAACTAACTCACATTTATGACAGTTGCAGTGTCCCGCAGTCATGTGATCCCCTTTTGCGACCTTGTGACAAGCAAAGTCAATAGGGAAACCAGATTCACTTAACAACCATGTTACTAATTTAAGAATTGCAGTGATTCACTTAACAAATGTGGCAAGAAAAGTCATAAAATGGGGCAAAACTCGCATAACAAATTTCTCACTTAGCAACATAAATTTTTGGCTCAATTGTGGTCGTAAGTTGATGACTAGTTGCATTTCATTAATGAACTGTAGTTAAACTTGTAGCTTAGCATAATGTATTAACATCATTACTAAAATATTTTGGTAACTCACATGCCCTTTAGTTCCTGTTCAGGTTTTAATTTAACACCTATACAATAACAAGAAAACTGATCTAGAAACATAACCTTTGACATACAAACAATATCATCCTCTACCTCCCATTTGATGCACTAAGCAACGAAGTATAAACTGGAGTTTTTTTTCTTTAATTTGCTCAATTAATTCCCCAATTATGCTAAAAGTTCTATTTTGTAATCATGTGAATACATGTAGAACCTCACTCCTAACTTTTCTATTTCAATTAACAAGGTTAGAGTGAGGGATAACTAATGCAGAGATATTATGAGACAATACTATATACATTTCTGTCCTTGATGTGTAAATAATATATAAATACACTACTCAGGGCCTTAGTTAGTTAGTTCACTTTATTGTCATTGTACCTCGTACAACGAAATTCTGTCTGCAATATAGGAAATAGTATTCTCTATTATCTGCAAGATTAATGGTTATTCTGTGAATGCTAAGAATGATTGTGCTGTTCTATGAAATAATAAAAATAGCTCTTCTCTGCTAAGCAAGGAGGTAACCTTTAAGTGTTTTTTTCATGAAAAGCAAAGATCAAGATAATATCCAGACAAAATAACAAGGGATAAGAGACAGAGACCAGCAGACATATAAACCAGATTCAATTTCTATCTCAATAGTGACAAAAGGGAGAAGTGTGAGAGGATTATTCGACTAGCTCAGTATCTGCCTGCACATAAGTGCATTGATATACAAAGAAAAATACTGTTAATTCCAAATAATTAACCTCAAATGGAGAAATAAAATAATTCTTCAAAGTTACACAATGGGGTTTCAGCTCATGCCAAGGGACTACCCATCTCCAACATAGCTCTGGACAAACTATTCAGATTAGACTTTGAGTATCACAGCAAGGGAAGGGAAGAACAATATAAATTTGGTACATTCCACTATAAGTTAAATTATATAAACTTAAGACCGTAAATTAATTTTAAAAATATATTATCATCAAATAGATTTGTGTTACCTTTGCTATATTACCCGTATATCCTGGAACCAAAGTAAGATGATTTTCTTGTTTCCACAATATACTTAATTGTTCTTTTAAAATCTGAATATTTCTAAGAAAGAAAACCAAAAGTATGGAATATCAATGCAATAAATAAAGAGCAATCAGTGGTAAAGAGCAATTTCATAGTAACTATTTTATCTAGATTTCAAATATATGACCAATTGTATCTTTAGTAAGTTACTGGCTAATGCAGAAAAAATGTTTTAAATAATTGTAATTGAAATTTGAGAAGGCCACCACAACATTCCATCAACCTTAGAGCAGGTTTTAATTTACCGTATTTATTCGAGTATAACGCGCAAAATTTTCTACCAAAAAAAGAAATCAAAGTTTGGATGCGCGTTATAAACGAGGGCTGAGGTGGGGTGACGCAGTGGTGACCGGTCCATTGAGGGTGCAGGCGAATTGTGAATTCGCACTGTGCCTTTTCCGGGTTGCAGCCGCTCACGCAAGGGTGAAGAAAAAAAAACGTCCCCTCGTCGCGTACAGTGGGCGGCCTGAACTGGCAAGATGCACTTCCCTTTCCTTTCCTTTCCTCGCCCACACATTACGGTAAGCATTGCTGTTTTGCTGTTTTGCACAATTCAGTGTTCTTCGAAAATTAGGGGTGCGCGTTATACACGTGTGCGCGTTATACTCGAATAAATACGGTACCTACTTTGTATGTTAAGATGTCATAGATTTGTGATAGTCAAACATTTTGACTTTCATTTATCATTTGAAAAATGTTTGGCAAGTATTGCTAGCAAAATACTACTACAAATTGTATAGGCTTGCAATATTAGATTCTTTTCTTTAGTGAGGTTGGCTATTTGATGGAAAAGATTGTCCGTATTAGTCCATGATCAGTATATTTAGGTAGTCTTCACAATTGGGATTGGCAGCTCTGTCACTAAGTGACACAGTTGTAAAGTGAAACATCATGCAACCATGAATGACATGTGACATCAATTCTAGTTGTAGCCATTAAGCTAATTGCTTGTAGTTGTTGAGCATAACATCATGAGACTATGACATGTGACTTCCTGCCAGGTTCCCCGTTGACTTTGCTTCTCAGAAATGGGTTGTGAAAATCACACACACACAAAATCACCTGAGTGCAGGATTCTGTGATCATTGTGAATGCTTTCTGGTTGCCAAGCTCTCAAATCATGATCATGGGAAATGCTGTGACCACTGGGGATGCTATGATACTCACAAGTTCAAGAACTGGTCATAAACCTACTTTTTTGGTGTCATCATAACTTTATGTAGTTGCTGAGGGAGCAGTCAATAAGTGATGTCTACCTATACCACAGGTGTCAAACTAAAGGCCCGTGGGCCAAATGTGGCCCACAACATCATTTTATGTGGCCTGCGAGAGCTGCAAAGTTCCGATTGTCTTTAAATAAATAAAGCAAAACATTTAGGAATT
>JAOYMU010000001.1:104651002-104665351 GCA_025802295.1 Psammodynastes pulverulentus | reverse complement strand
CAACAACGTTTGTCACTTACAATGCTTGGTCTGAGCCAAGAAAAAGTGAAACAAAATTTTATACCGATTTTTAATCGGAAATTAGGGGTGCGCGTTATACACGTGTGCGCGTTATACTCGAATAAATACAGTATGTTCTATAATTTTTTTTTCTTGTATTGTGCTAGAGATCTCAATAGATATCATATTTTCAAGATCAGAAATATATTATTTCTGTAGGAACGGAAGCACTAGGTGCTGTCAGCTAAGAAGTGTTGGCTGGCCTTTTCTGACATGGCACCTGCTTTGTGGAATATCATTCCACCAGAGATTACAGCAGCCCCTACAAGCTTTTCACAAGGCCCTAAAAACTTGGTTTTGAGCTAGAGCCTGGGGACCTAGAAGTGAGAGGAGCTCATCTCTTGGCTTTGTTAATGGTTATTTTATTTGCTTGATTGATATTTTATTTTATATAATGTATTGGTTTTTATTTTACTGTAAGCTCCCCAAAGTTACATATATGAGATGGATAGCTATGAACAATTGAACAAACAAACAATTCTATATGTACCTCACATTGACAAAATTACTTTGCAATTGTTATTCAAGTCAGTGATATTTTCAGTTTCACATATCAAAGAGTATAGATAACAGGTTATTGAAGATTAGGCAAGAAAATCTACAATGAGTCATACTTTCTATCTCTAAAAGAAAAAAACTGTTTCTCCATTTTTATAGCAAAGTTTTCAATACAAAGTGAAAAAGAAAGATCTGCATGATCAAACTTCTTGAATACTGTTTAATCTGATCATGTTTAGAATTGTTCCCAACAGTATGTTCAAAAAAATCTTATTTTTTTTTAATCAGGAGAGTTCTTAATTATTAAAAAATATCCAATGTATTTTAGGCACTAGCTAAAAGTTCAACAGTCATACTAAAAGCCACACTGCATGTTTAAAAAGGGTAACTTACCCATCTTCTATCTTATCCGTATGGACAGAAAGTTCTGACCACCATCTCTTAATCACAGCCTGAAGCCAATTTAAACCAACAATTACATATCTAGGGGAAAAGAAATCATTATAGTAAGACCCTATTCTGAAAACTGCTTAAACATTGGCAAAATATTCCTTAAAACAATTGCAAAGTAAGAAATCTTTCAAATCAGGTGTTTTTTTTAATTAAATGGAAAAAACAAGCAGAATAATTCTTCCTAATAATGAATTAAGGGTTTTTTTTTCTTAGAAGGCAAAATGTCTGAGATATATAACTTAACCAAGTTATTATTGAGAAATATTTTTTCCAAGTCATTCTGTTCAGCAACACTGCTTTTGGTTTTCCCAAAATCTTTTTTATTCGAATGGGGCTTAAACAATTGAACTGACATAAATTGCTTGTTTTTAAATATATAAATAGTAGGAGACACATCTTTAGCCTCAGTAAATCAGGCTGAAGAAGACTAAGTGCAAATATAAAATTGTTGTAGAACAGATGGCTTTCTAGCATCCCTTACTTTAACCCATCCTGCCTGGGATTTTGGAATTTATAGCTCAGCAACTTTAAAAAGGTCACATATTTGCTCTGCATGTTAAGACAATGAGACCAATAAAATCACTATTGACATGCAATTCTATGAATTTATCAGGAATAACAAACTATAAAAGGTAAGCATTAACTTTTATTTTTATTCTCTAAATAATCACAAAAGAATTTTTTTTAAAAAAACTTACTCTTCAAATTTGCTTTTAAGGATTAATTTTACTAATGGTAGAAGGTCTACACAGCAACCAACAGAAATATAAGGTTTTTCTTCCTGTAAACTGAAACAAGGCATTATTAGTATGCATAAATATACACCTTCAGACTCCATTAACCCCTTCCTCTAGATCTTTCTTTTACCTGCTGGTAAGGACAGGGAGACAATCTACAACTACTCCCAGATCTTGTATCCTAGAAACATCATGAAAATACACCATTAGTCACTGCTTTGCGTAATTCTTCAATACATTTCACAAGACAATATCAATACTTTAGGGGTAGTATATTACAAATGGCTGGATTTTATTACATTACGTTACACAGATAAAGTCTGTGGATAGTAAGCCTATGAAGAATTCCCACAGGTTTTAAAATTATGATCTCACATTCCATTATTAATTATCCCATTATTATTATTTTGGTTGGCACATAGTGAGTCATGAACTTGACATTTTTATCCACTTTTCCAAGGACCTGGGATATGTAGATGTTGTTTGATGGTGTTAAGGGTATTGTTGCAGAATATAAACTGTTACAAGTAAAACTGTGTTTTGCAATTGACCAATTGTTATTTTGTCTGTGCCATTGGTGTTCAAGTGATGCACCAGTTTGTTGTTATTATTGTGGTCCGTTGCACAGTCAGATAGCTGTTTAGGCTGGATTTGGCATTTAAGTCCACTGTTATTGTTATATAAAACATAATTAATTGTATTGTGGACACTTCCTGGAATCAGTAAGATTAATGCACAGTTTCCATCCAGGCTTTTCTTTGTAAAAAGAATCCTATATATAACCTCCCACCCTCCCAACACACAATGTGACTTCAATTCAGCTAGCAGCAGTTTTCTTAAAGCTTTACCTCACTAAGTAGGCTACAAGTTCACTTATACTTCTCCTCTTCCAAAAGGTTAAAGCTACATTCAGCCGGAGATTTCTACTGAAGAGAACTTGGGCCATTGTATCGTGATCTTCAGAAACCTAGAAACACAAGAACAGTGTACGTGTTATGAGCCCAGAATTATGATTCTATGAATTTTCTATTAGCTGAGTCTATTAAAGATACCTATATGCAGCTCCACACAAGTTGTTTAATGATAAATAAATATTGTCCCAGAACAGTATTTCCGTGTATGGAAGCAACTGTTGCTCATGGAATAGGAAAGATGATTTCCGAGCCTTACAGAATACTCATGAATGGATTTTTTTAATTTTACTTATTAGATTTAAAAATGTATGGTTCCAGACAACTCAGTGTTCAGAGGTCAGCTTTACCTACAGAAGCTTGAATTTCTATAACAATTATTTTTTATAGACAGTATTTTGTGAAACCTGTCTTAAATACATGCTTGATGCATTACTCTACAAATAATACAAGGAGTTGTTGCCAGACATGGCTCTAATTTGCATGTTCCTCTATAATATGAAGGAACAAAAAAAGGTTGTTGCATTAGCCTACTGGAATAATAGTAATTTATGTAGCCAGTACATTCTGTCTGTCTTCTGAAAGAAAGACTGAATGTAGTCACAGCATGAAGGCCTTCTTTCCAGCATGGTAATAGTTACAGAAAGGAAATGGAATGGGAAAAAAAGCATTTACATTAGATTTTCAATTACTGTACTTTCCGGACTATAAGCCGCATCAGAATATAAGCCGCACCCACTCAATTTTAAAAGAAAAAAAATATTTTTACATATATTAGCCGCACCGGACTATAAGCCGCAGATATATACATTGTGAAATTAAATATTTACACAGAAAGGTTTTTGTGCCCCCTGGTGGCAGTTAGCAAAGAAAAATCTATAGATAAGCCGCGCTGTTGTACAAGCCGCAGGGTTCAAAGCGTGGGAAAACAGTAGCGGCTTATAGTCCGGAAAATACGGTACATACTCCTTCTATTCACACTGAACTGTTTTCTGTATGTTATAATTTTTGTATGGTGCTCTAATCGTGGTGTATTCTGAACAGTAAAATAGAAGAAATTGAACATAATAAATCAATAAATCAATAGTTGACCATAATCATATTAAAGACCAAAAGATAGTTGAAACAGAAGTTGTTTTTGAATGAGCCGTAAGCATCTCTGGGGAGATTGTTCTGAACATGGAGGTTATCACTGAGAAGTCTTCATGCCCAGCCAAAGCTCTGTACTTTGGAGGATTGGGATTTTCAGAGGTCCCTGTCTAGATATCTAGCTGGATAGATAGAATCCTATTTGATATGTTAATCCTGATATATCCCATTGCTACACCGTGTAGGGCTTTATAGCCAATGAAAAACATGCTGAATTGAGCCAGAAAACATTGTTTTGGCAACCAATGTGCCGCCAGGGCAGGAATAATTCTGCCGTAGAGAGTTCTCCAAGTTAACAGTTTAGTTGCTATGTTCTGCACCAGATGAAGCTTTTAATTTGACTTCAAAGGCATCTCCACATAATGCACATTGAATAAATCAGATTATGCTGTGATAAGGTCTACATTACTATCATTGAGGGTTTATAGGTCAATTTAGGGTGCACCAGGCAACACTGCCTTCCACCTTCTACTGCAGCAAGAACTGAAGGTCCAAGAGAAGTTCTAAGATACAGATCATCTCCTTTAATAAAACATGATTCTGTCAAGAACAACTACTGGGGTTAATGTTCCCAGATAACTTAGATGTTAATGTACAAACAGCAACACAGTCTCAGTAGGATATAGTATGAGCTTGCTTTCCCCTATCCATTCCAAGACAGCCTAGTCTAGATCTTACAATGTTGAGTTATTATATTAAATAATGTTGGTATTAATAAAATGGATTATGTCCAGTTCTATAATTATGACGGTGGATTATATTTACTCACATCTTCCCCCCTACAGTTCTCATAATCCCTAATCTGAAGCAGATCTGGGTGATAGGTGGTTTATAGCAAAGAATAACCAAACCCCAACATGTACAGTAAAATAGAGGAAGGTAAACAGGGTTCAAGTGGCTTACATTCTGATTCAGAAATTTTTAAAAAGATAAAATGTTTGATTTACCTCTGAAAAAAACCCACTGTATTTTGATGAAGGACTCTCTGTTTGAGATCGGCCAGCATCACTGGAGTTCAGTAAGAAAGTACGACCATTAGGAGACAATTTGGCTGGCAGGTTACCCGCACAGGCTAGTTCATTTTCCTTATTTGCCATGTCACGGCCTCTAACTTTAGGAAGCTGTTTCTTTCTGAAACAAGGCTTTGGAGAATAATAGTGAGCCTTTCTTTTACAATATACTACTTTGAACAAAGGATGAGGGCTGGTTAGAGTTTGTCCAACTGTTGTTCTGCAAGAACAAGAAAGTTCATTTAAAATCTGAATATAAAACATCCAAGCAACATATAAAGTCACATGCAATCTTAGAATCTTTTGTGCCATCTTGCATTTACTATGAGAATACTAGTAGATGTGAAAGTTTACTTCAAATCTGCCATGGGAAACACTGTTTGAAGCATTGCCCCCTAAAAATATCTATGCTTATATCTCTCCTGGAGGACATAAAAAGTTGAGGAAAAATAAGAATAGATACAGCAATAAAAGTATCCTATTCACCATCACTTTCCAGTAAATATTTGTGCAATACATTGGTCCAAAAAAGACTAGCATTATTTTGGACCAATGGCTGTACATAGTCACAAACAAAGGCCTCTGGAATTGGAACAATATAAGCAGTTTCGGTTATTAATTATTTTTCCTTATAGTCAACCACCAAACAGGTATAGGTGTGGAAATTAAGTTCCTTATAGACCAATTTACATGACCAGGAGACTTCCTTCAGTGTGACAAATTAGATGCCTCTGACATTAGGACAATGCTATTTTTATCCTAATTAGAGATGAGCACCAAGAGATGGAATGGGACCAAAAAACTATTTCAGCTCATGATGGCATGCCAAAGATGCTAACAGCATTTAGTTCTAAAGAATCTGCACAAAAATGCCCTCTTTCAATAGTTTCAATTAATTATTTAAATCAGAATTTAAATGCACTAGTCTTCTTTTCTCACAATCAATCAACCAAGGTAGTTCTTACCTGCTTGTGCAAGAAGCCAAATGTTTTGCAGATTTCTTATCCTAGAAATAAACATAAAAAAAAATGTTACCAAGAACAACACACACTAATAGTAATACCTTATTTCACCTACATTTTAAAATGCATTTTCACATAGTTTTGATAGTATTTGGAGAAAATCAAGTTAGTTTTGGCTTCAGAAAAGTGAAATTACCAATGGCAACCCTGACTAATTAACTGAAATACAAGATATTATGACATCCATGAGGACAGAAGAGATTATGACATCAGAAGTATGAGAAAACTTTGTACTACAATCAAGAGTACAATGTCATTTTTGACATTAGGAAAGTCTTACTAAAATCATTATATAACAATTAAGATTCAATACCAATACAATACAATAAAATACAATATAATACAGCATGTGGCTTACTTCAGAATACCAATTTAGCTAGTATTTATTGTGAAACTAGTAGATGATTGAATAAATCACAGGTGTCAAACTCATGGCATCAGGTTGCTGCCACGTGACGTTTCACAACATTTTTTCCCTTCACGGAGCTGAGGTGGGCATAGCCTGCACGTGACGCATCCGGCCCGCAGGCCAGTTTGACACCCTTGGAATAAATGGATGCTTTAATATTTAATATTCTGATCTGTAATTTAGTTTTTTCACAAAAACTTAGGACACAAGTGGCATTTTTAGCTCAAAAGGCTTTTTATCAATATATCATTTTGTTTGCCACCTATCTATGACAGTTCTCTTACAATATACATTTACTAACCGGAAAATTACATTTATTAGTTTTTAAAACCAGTATTCAAATGCAAAAGGTAAGATTTAGACAAATAATATATGAAAAGCTTACCTCCTTCATATTCTCATTAAGGGAATGAGAGCTCCTTTTCTTAGGGAGATCAATAGGACGACCCTCAATACATAACAGGTTCCGTTTTCTAACATTTTGAGCTTCAGATGCCATAATCTCTACAATTCCTAATTTTGGAGACAAAATTAATTTACAAACTTAGTATTAGCTATCATGTTTAGACTCATATTTATAATGGTTGGAGTGTCCCAGGGTCACCTTTTGCAGCCTTCTGACAAGCAAAGTCAATGGGGAAGCCAGATTCATTTAACAGTTTTACTAATTTAACTATAGTGATTCACTTAACAACTGCAGCAAGAAAGGTCATAAAATGAAGCAAAAGTCATTAACAAAATGTTGGACTCAATTGTGATGGTAAGTCGACGACTACCTGTATTACATGCTCAACAATCCTCCCCCAAAAGAGAAACCTGGAACCTGGGAAATACATTAAAACATGATTAAGTTTGGATTCAGCACGTCTAGACTTTCTTAGCAATATTTGACATATTCTTTGCTTATAATAATGAACAAATCTGTCTAAAAAGCAGTAAAGTGAAACTTCTGTAAATATTGGATTATGAAAACAATTTTGTTCTCAGACAGCTGCAATATTGTAAAAATATCCCCAAAGTACTTCTCAGCTTTAAATTCAAGTTCTACCAGATTTTATCTCAAAGGGAAAAAATAGTTTAATTTCACATTTTGGATAATACAGAGAAAGGATATGGTACAATCTATATTACAGTACTGTCTAAACCTGAATGTTAAAATAGAACTGAATATCCTATGTAGTATTAAAATTATGGTTAACTATGCATTTTTACTAATTGTGCATAATAGTATAACCAGATCACACTGTAGACTATACTGTGCACTATAATTATTCTCTAGATATTTTAAGATATAAAAATTTAAACCCTAAAAGCTATTTCTTAAGTTGTATTGTTCAGAATACGTACTTGGTTGTTTCTCAACTAGCAAAGTAGCCAAAGAGAGCCACTTACAAGGTAGAAGCTTCTGAGTATTAAGCATCAATAAGGAACTCATCATGCCCAAACTTCCGAAAATGCCTTATTTTGACTCTGCTAGCCTGTCATCCTCTCACAACAAAAATATTGCATATTTATTTTTTAAAAATATTGTCCAATCGTGAGGTGCTATGTATTATATAAAAAAGACTAAATAGTTACAAACATGAAATACAAGTAAAACATTTGCATATATAAAATTAAATCAGCCCCAGGCTGTGGCACATCATGTTTCTACTACAGCAATAGCCCTTTTAATCCCATCACAGCCAAAACAATGAGAAAGCCCTCACCTATTATCATAAAAGTTCATCTAGGGTGCAGCCTTAAAGAGTTAGGCATCTACTGGTAATTACGATAAACATGGTTCTTCTCCTCAGCATTATATTCCTTTCTTCAGCCAAAAAAGGTCCACAACTGTGCACTAGATATTTTTCAGGCATGTATTGGGAATCCTGCACATAGCAAAAGATAAGCCACGATGGCTTAAAAGAATACTTTCTAGCTCTGATGGTGAGCAACACAAATAGCTTGGTGAACTCTGACCCTGAAACCCCTAAAAGTCCTACAGCACTAATGTGGGATTGGTAGCATATTTAAATGCAAAATTCACTCTGTTTCTCTGAATTGTATTAATTATTATTTGTTGTGGGAGCTTAGTAGTGACTATTGCAATATTTTTCGCTTTACAGTTGTGGTCTGAAACTTCTGGCATTCTGCACTATTTAAATTGCAGTCCACTCTCACTCTGCATCTGTATTAGAAAAATAGTCACCAACTGCGCTCCTGATACGAGTTATCAGCCAGCAAACATCCCACCAGAAAATAGGGGAGACAGAGATAAGTCTAGTCCAGTGGGTCGCTGTGAGACCAACATTTCCATTACTTAAAGGCATTAGACCAGCAATATAGAGTGTATTCGAGAATTATATTAAAAACAGGTTTCCAAATAGTCTTGTCTTCCTTTTCTCATCCCCTATTTTTTTGCAATGCAATACTGACTTTTAAACTACAAGTCTGAAAAACAGGGTAGACATGTTTTACACAGAAATCAAACATGTTGTAACACTGGAGGCCATCTGCTTTATTTAAGCTGAGGAGATCAAGTAATCAACTTAGCAGTTAAATCCATGATTTGGCTTTCATAGCACTATTGTATTTGAAATACCTGAAGTGATTTGATTTTTTTTACCCCATTATTTTTACACGTTCAAATCTGGCTTAAGTACTATAATTAAAGAAAAAATGATAAAAAAGTATCCTAATATTACATCAATAAAGAACAGAATCATCTATTGTCTGTTCCCCAACGTGGGACACTCTAGTTGTGTTAGGCTTCAATTTCTATAATCTCCCAGAGAAGATAACTGGATGATAGCAGGTAAGGGAAGATTGGCTTACCTGTAGCATATGGAATGGCTGATATGCTTTAAGGACAGAAAAACCTTTATCAATAATTCCTTGGAACCTATATTATCAAGCAATAATATATACATACACCCCAATGATTAAATATCACTAAAGCCTTACTCTCCCCAAATCACAAACAGGTAGATAGCTTGTTCTGCCGTTTGCTACATATGGTCTCTTCCACAGTACATTCCTGTGGACACTACATACAGTGCAGCTATTCCTAGTCAGTAATTAAGACTTGTCCAGTCAATCTACTTAACTGTGTTAAAACTATCAGTTATTACATGAGTAATCTACCAGATTTAAAGCCTATGTTCACACTTGAACATATGAACATATTTGCTGCCTATGTTCACATTAAATTACTTTTCTGGAATGGATTTTTGAAACCATTTATTTGTGTAATTGCAGTTTTGCAATCTACTATGCTGTTTCAGGATGGCACTTTAGCAATCTCACTTTCTCATACAACAGAATAACTACCAGAATAGCTAGGTAAAGTCATTATTTTACAATTACTTAATAGTCATTAGTTGGGATTATCTGCAAATTCATAAGCTTTCGATATTAGATTGTACCCCATTTTCAGAATTAGAATGATTAGCATTTTATGTAAAATCATCAACATCATAAAGAACAAGTTGTGGACCTTTTTCCAACTATGATTTTGATAGCTGTGATTTAATACGAATTATGGATTTAAGACAGAAGGAAAGCAATAAGGAAGGAAAATCCCACACAGATCTTTTTTCTCCCAGGCCAAAGCTATGTAAAGTAACTATCACTTGTTCAGAACACTTTAATACAACACTGCCAAAATATTATTTTATATTTAATAGGTTTATAGGCTTTTCCAGACTTGATAAAGACTATACAATTATAAGAAACAAAAATATTTGTCTCTATCAACAGTGTTCACTTGAATCACATTAGAACTAAAAAAAAAGATAATGTTGATCTCAAATTCAGAAGTTCCCTTTTAGTAAGTTCTTTTGGCTTGTCATAAAGCAAGCAATAGAGTGTCTTTGGTGCTCTCTGAGCATGGTTGTTTGTTTACAGACATTTCATTACCCAACTAGGTAATTAGTTCAAGTGAGTGTCACATTTGCTCCCTATTTCTATACACTTACAGTGTTGATAGGAGATGCATTTTTTCCTCCTTGGTCATTCCTTGATTGGGGTATTTTCTACTGGATTGTTTGCCTGATATTAATCCCTGCTTATCTGGGTGTTGGCTACTAGACAGGATATGTTCTGATTGTTTTGGTTCCTTCTTAGCTTTATATTGAAGACATGGTGGCACAGTTGTTAGAATGCAGATTTGCAGACTAACTCTGCCCACAGCCAGTTCAATCCTGACTAGCTCAAGGTTGACTCAGTCTTCCAGGCTTCTGAAGTTGATAAAATGAAGGCCCAGATTGTTGGGGCAATATGCTGACATTTGTATACTGCTCAGAGTGCTATAAAGCACTATGAAGTGGTATATAAGTCTAAATGCTATTGCTGTTGCTAAGTGCTATATTGTGTTTTTTGAATAGTATCTAAATAATGATTTATTTCTGTGCTTATTGATGGCTGGTTTGTCCGAATGCTAAGTTTCAGAAATCCCTTAGTGTTTTTGGATTTAGCTTGGTAGAGTAGGGCAAAAGTAGCATTTTCCTCTTTAAAAGTATACTACAGATAGTCCTCGACATCACCATTCATTCAACAATGGTCTGGAATTATGACAGACTCTGATAGGGAAGTGCTTGTAAAGCACTTCCAGCCATGACATGCATCAGGTTGGGGAAGGCCCTGGAAGGTCCAGTGCAGGTCATGCACAAGTATCTCTGTACTCAGAGGATGACAATACTGCTTAACAACCACGACCAGGAGTGCCGGGATTTCAGTTTCAGCAAAAGTCACATGGGCAGTAATGTGACATTTTGCTTAATAACCACTTCATTGAACAACCAAGATTCCAGTCCCAATTGTGACTATAGAACTGTCCTACCACAGCTCTATGGTACACAAAATCTGTCACTTTGTGAGGTTTCTTTCACTCCCTCACTTTCCTATCAATTCTGGTGACCTCTTCCGTACCAAAAGTATTCTTTGGGAAATGCTAGGAAGTACAGGCATGCACACGCCTCAAAACATTAGCCAGATATTCCTCTTCTATTATTTGATGCTTCTGAGATCCTTTAATAACTGTTGCCTTCTTTCCCCTTCACTCCCCCCATCAATTCTCTAACAAATTTCTCTATAGGCTTTCAATGATGTAAAGCAAATAAATTAATTTGGAAAAGAAGAGGGTATATTTCCATTTTCCCATGCTACAAAAATTAGTTATTTATAATTTGATACAGTGGTTAAGACATTAGGCTAGAAACCAGGAGACCATGACTTCTAATCTTGCCTTACAAAGGTAGCTGGTTGACTCCGGGCCAGTCACTCTCTGTCAGCATTAGAAAGATGACAATGGTAATACACTTCCAATAAATCTTATCAAGTCTAGGCCAGGGGTGCCCAATAGGTCAATCGCAATCGACCGGTCGATCATGAAGGGCCTTAGAGTAGATCGCGTCGGGAGCGTGGGGAGCGTGCACAGAAGCGTGGGGGGAGTATGCGTGGAAGCGTTGGGGGAAGGAGCGTGCGCATGCACAGACGCTTGGGGGGAGCGTGCGCATGTGCAGAAGGGTGGGGGAGCGCATGTAGAAGCATGGGGGGAGGAGCGTGCGCATGCACGGAAGGCTGGGGACGCGCGCTGCCCTTTCCCCCTCGTAAGTAGATCGCAATCCTACAAAGTGTGGGCACCCCTGGTCTAGGCAGTCACCAGGAGTAATGTATCTGTTATATATTTATACAGTAATTTATTAAATTTATGCCATCCAACTCCCAGTAGATAATTCATAGCCAGTTCTCTCTCCCTCCCTTCTAGGGCAATTTCCGCTTTGTTGTCTTTCCATCTATTTCTTTATTTCACATATTTTTAACTTTGGAGATGCCCAAATGGAGTGACTCACCCAATTCATTTGGCAAGAGACATGCAGAGGAAGGGAGCAAAGATGGGGCAGAGGGTAGGGAAATCAATCACTTTCCCATTAACAAGTAGTGCGCTCTCACACTCTGAGTAAAATTAACCAGCCATAATTCATAACAAATGCAAAAGCGGGATAGGGCTTGCCAAGAGGGACAGCACATTTTATGCCAGCATTGTTTTGTGTCAACAAGGGTTGGTACAGAATGCTTTAATTGTGTGAAAAAAGCCAGATATTTTGTGAGTCACTTGGGGACTTAATATTAGTTATTGTGACAGTTAAAATAAAGTATGAATTATTGTTTCCACATTAAATATATAATGATTAAAGTTATCAATTATTAGATTAAAATTATTCTCTAAATAATGTCAAACGTTATTCAACAAACTCCTGAAAGATAAAATAAAAAGTGATATCAAAGCTAAATTATTTTTGTACAGTACAGAAACGGAAAAAAGCTGACTTTAATCTGTTGAAGTTAAACCATAAGGGGAAAGAGGATTTCTGTTAAACCATAAGGAGAAAGAGGATTGCAGGACCCTATGAGGATAAATTTCCTCCCAACACTAGCTAATCTTACCCAATTTATCTTTGTTTCTAATTCAGCAAGTTTAACTATTGCTAACTTCATTAACATAATTGATTTTTACTCTGCACTCGACAAGCCGAATTGACTTGTGCCTGTTGTACAGGATAGAAACACTTTTGATTTTAGAATCTGGAATTTGTTTGTTCCTTCTTCCCACTAAGCTTGGGACAGCTCCTAGTTACTACTCCTTGTATTCCATAATGCCCAATTTGCATGTCTGGAGACTCTTTCTCTGTCTCTAGGAACACTAGTATAGACTTTGCTCAAAGATAAGGCAACCCTCTTTTTTCCTAGTTTAATCATTTGAACTGCATAAGAGTTCAAACGATAGCTATTACAAGCTTTAGTTCAGTGAAACCTTTATGCTTTTTTCCTTAATAGTGTATGTTTCATATTCAGTAAAAATGAAGCACATCTATTCATCTCTTACAATGGAACAGAATTTTCAGTTAGCAAAATATTCTATCTAAGTTTATCCAGAAATCCACTGTGTTATTTTTAGGAAAGAGTGACAGGAGTGCATAGATGATCAAAAGTCCCACTAAATTCGAAGGATCTCATTCTCAGATAAGTACAAACAGTACTGCAAAATATCTAAAGGGTATCACGGTACTATTTTCAATTCCCACATAATATTTCTTCAATTCCCATAATAATATTTTGTTCTTTTCAAAACAAAACCCTAGTTTTTTTGGCAACACTTGGCTGATCTGAAAAATCAAAGCAGGATCTGAATTGGTTAGTACTAAGATGAGATACCACCAGAATACCAGGGCTAGACTGCAGGGGTTTTTTTTTTTTTTAAAAAATCCTGCAATAAGATACCAGGTAACTATATGGACATGTCCATGAAATCATTAGTAATTGAGCCTGATTCAGACAAAATGGTAAGCTATAATGATTCAAATCTTTGGGATGATAGAAAGCAAACTAAAAATGATATAAAGTAAATAATCTGATACAAAAGAGAAGTCCATATTGTATGAATCAGTCAATACCTCTGTATATACAAAATGTGTGTGGAGAGAGGAAGAACAGTTAAGAAAAATATGATATACAGCAGTGATAATGTTTGTTGTGGCGTGCCAAAAGCGCATGTGCGCGTGATAGTGTGCACACACGCATGCCACCACCCACAATGCGTGCAACATCCCTCATGCACCCCATGCATACGCATGTCCCCTGCGCATGCGCATGTAACTCCCCCTGCCCCCTTTAGAAGGCTTCTGGAGCTTGGGGGAGGCAGTTTTCACCCTCCAGGAGGCTTGAGGGAGGCCTCTGGAGCCTCGGGAGGCTGAAAAATGGGCCTTCTGGAAATACCAAAATGGGCTTCCCTTGAGCCTCCAGGAGGGCAAAAATGGCCTCTCCTGGGCTCCTATGAGCCTTTAAGAAGGCCCTCAAGGGAAGCCTCTGCAGTCTCAGGAGGGCGAAAAACGGGCCGAGAATCAGCTGGCTGGTGCGCGCATGTGTGGTACAGGTTAGTTTAGCGATGTTTCACATGCCCGCAGGGTGGTCTCTGCGTGCCACCTGTGGCATACGTTCGCCATCACTGATATAGAGCAGTGTTCCCTAACCCCCGGTCCGTGGACCGGTACCGGTCCGTGGATCAAATGGTACTGGGCCGCCCGAGGAACGAGGTCGAGGCGATGCGGGGCGGGGGGT
>JAOYMU010000001.1:104508696-104519428 GCA_025802295.1 Psammodynastes pulverulentus | reverse complement strand
CGATACCAGGCGGCCACAAGTTCCTCAGTCGTGCCGTGAGTCGAGGCATCCACTGGCCCAAGCTCCCTCTGGAACCTGTCAGGGTCCATCAGGCGCTTGGGGCGGAACCATCTTTGGGAGTCAGGCTCCGCCTCCCCGCGGTGGGGGGTAGCGAATTGGAAGTCCAACCGAAGAAGAGAGTGATCTGACCATGACAGGGGAGAGATGGCTAAATCCCCAATACCCAGGTCACTTATCCACCGGCCAGAGACAAAAATCAGATCCAGCGTGTGTCCCGCCTCGTGAGTAGGGCCCTGAGTTAGTTGGGTCAGGTCCATGGCCGTCATGGAAGCCAAGAACTCCCGAGCTACCCCTGACGATCCCCCGGCCGATGGCAAGTTAAAGTCCCCCATGTTATGTCTACCCTTTTTGTCTGGAAGTTGAGTCATGGTAACTGGACTTCCTTTCTTTTCTTGTTGGTTTGAAACATTTTACTGCTTATCCAAGTAGCTTCTTCAGTTGGAGCAAGTTGGTTAGGAGGACCCCATATAGCTCTTCCAGGGTGGTTTCGTTTCTAACCCTCAACCAACTTACTCTGACTGAAGAAGCTACTTGGATAAGCAGTGAAATGTTTTGAACCAAGAAAACAAGTCTAGTTGCCATGACACAACTTCCAGGCAACTCCATCTGGATGACTGAAAATCTTCATAGGCACAATGTCTTTTTTGGTTTAAAAAAACATTTTCCAGTAATTTCAATTGCATTAATTGTAATAAACCTTATTAATTAGTCTTGTTCCATGTTGCTAGTGTGAATAACGCTCCTAAGAAAACCAAAGCCAGACATAACATGAATCTTTGAAAAACTTCGACTTACCTTCCAATTATGATTATTTGTTGTTGAAGAGAAGAAGGAAAAAGTGGCAGTGGCTGCATCTCAAATGCTTCTTTCACTGTTATTTAGTTTCTTTTGAACTACTGGATATCCATGTTTAACCTTTTTGCTTCATCATTGTGTTCAGTTCATGTTCCAGAACCAATGTTGGACTGAGTGTTTTTCTGGTGAAACTGGTCTATCAGGGCAATCTGGTCTACCGAAATATGGGATGGAGCATACTGCTTCTGATAAAATCTAAATTCAACACAATATTGGACTGCTTCCAATAAAATATTCAATTTTACAACTAATAATTTTATGTTATAGATAAGTTCCATGACAAGATCCTCTTTTGATCCTGATATTAGACCGTAGGTCTCTAAAGCTTTTTTTTTTTTACTTTTGCTTAGGTAAAGGAATGATTGATTGCTCATATCTCCATCCATTCACAAATCAATATTACTGCTACAGTTCAGATCCTTAAGTCTTTTATGCCTGAAGTGCCTTGGCATGTTAATTTTCATTGGGTTTCAAAATAACCCCTATATACCCAGATTTCCTTTTGCTTTGTACACTTCATTTTCTTTTTAGGATTTGTGGATTACAGTTCTTCAAACTTGTGTAATTAATGCTACAGTTGTGTAGAACTACAATTTATCTCCAAAAGTTATCTTCCTATTTGGAGTTCCCTCACTTAGTTTCACACATTACTACTCATGCTTGCCTCTATTGCTTTCACCTCTCTAAACATGACAGCCAGGTCCCTACTTTGCAAGTGCTTCTTATGCCTTCTCTTATTCCCTTCTTCTGGGATCATCTGCTTTGTCACTGGTGACTCTAACTATAATTTTGATCTCGCCTTTTTACCAATACATTTTTCCCAATGCTTTCTATCACTCTACCCTAGCATGTTCTCTTATAGGTATTTTGCAGCAAAACTCAAATCAGCTTGAGTTAACTTGGCCAATGAACGAGGATATAGGGAGTCACAGTCAAAAAACATCTGGAGAGCACTACGCCAGGGAGGGCTGCTTTCTCTAGTCTATTTTGGCTCTAATGAGATGCATATGCACATATGGATTGGACTGCAACAGGTTTAAAATTTAAAACCTTGGAAATATACAAGTTTGAAAGAAAACACATGAAATTTTGGATGGTTTAAAAAAAGATTAAAATAGGAAAAGTCTTCAGAAATTCAGATCAAATCACAGTAACAAATTAACATATTTGAAAAATCATCAATCATTTACTTTTATGAATCCTGACAAGATCCAAAGGTGAAAGTTAACAATTCTGGATGTTTACTGTATAAAGACAATAATATGGGACAAGAGATACAGATCCATTCATTCTCAGCTTATAAAAAGAAGTTATCAGTCTGGAGCATCTGTTGAAATGGAAAGAGGCCAACCAGGGCGTGAGCTGTAGAAATAGCATTAACCCAGAAACATAGTTACTGAATGCATTTATCCTGTTCTCACACATTCAAGAGATGCTCTTTTAACAGATAGGATTATTTCATTACAAATATGTTACATATTGTAAGTAAAATTTGATGGACATGGTCCAATCAAAGCTGAACACTTAGAAGCTTCATTCTTAATTTTGTTTGGAATATTTCTCAGCTGTCTACTTTATTAAGACTGTCCAAAAAGTAATATGAGAAAGAAATATACATTTATATGTCTATTAACTTAAAATGTGGTATCTGTTCTGTATTAATAACATCTTCTTTTAAAAGATATTGTCTTTTAATTTCATATCAGCAAAGGACTCCTCTATGAAGCAAAGTGGGAAATACATACTCTGAAAGGCTTGAAGCAACAACCAATTTAACAATGGTGTGCAATTATTACAGCTTCAGAAAGGGTAAAACATTTCCTGCCATTACAAAATGTTGCACCACCACTCCTGCAGTCATGTGACAGGGATCTCTGTGTTTGACAACTTGTTTGCACTTATGGTTGCCAAGCACCTCACAATCAAATGATCCTCATTTGAAATCTTCTCCAATGGTTTCCCCAGAAAGTCAGTGGGGAAGCCAACAGGTAACATTGCAAACTGTTGCCACCTCTGGGGACTGGCTGAAAGAACTGCCTTCCTACGGGAGCTGAACTCCTTCAGCAAAGTGCAAAAATGGAGCTGAAATCCTAATATTTTTGCTCTGTTCCTGTACTTTGCCAAAGGAGTTCCTTTCTGTTCACACAGGGGAGTTGAATTCATTTGGTGGGGTGCAGAAATGGAACCAAAGTTTTCAGGTCACCTGCTAAAGGAGTTCCTGTCTGTGCACAGAAGGGACCAGGTTTCCGGTGCTCCCGCACATGTGTCAGGGAGCTGCTCTTCTGGTTTCTGGCACATGCACACACACGCTCCCATTTCAGCACTCGGTGCCAAAAAGGTTAGCCACCACTGGCATACATAATTGTTTAATGACCATAACTTGGAGTGCTGGGATTGCAGTTGTAGAACAAAGCAATCACATGACATCTTGCTGAACGGCTGATTTCCAATTGTCATTGTAAATTGAGAACTACTTGCAGTGACCTGGAGTACTTAACAAACTTAATACAGCTTTCTTCGGTTATTTATTTTCAGGGAGCCCTGAAGAAATGTATTAAAAATTCCATGATTTAGCATGAAAAACTTTGGTATGACAAATGATTGAAATTTAACTAAAATAGTGGACAAGCAACAAATTCTTTACAGAGAAAAGTCTCAACATTATTTGATGATTATATACCATCACATTATTTTCAACTGCTAGTGACCACATAGAAATATTTTCTCCATTACTCCCTTATTTGGTCCTTCAAGCTTTCCACTGTACTCATCACCACTATAATAGAGTCCATCTACCATTCTGCTGGTCTTCCTCTTCTTCTCGTTTCTTCCACCTTTCCCAGCATTAGATCCTCTTATGGAATACAAAGTATTCACATCCCAGAAGGAAATTCCTTTATGATACAAAAGAGAAATGTTGACTAAACTTTGAAACTTCTGGAATAGACTGAACAGTTTATGTTGGATCATGATCAATTATTAATAATGATGTGATGCAGCTGACCTCAAAAATGCATTACCAGGAGAATGAGACAGTAGCACTGCTTAGCTAGGACTCAAACCAATTCCCATGTGCCATTTAAAGGCATGTGAGTGAGTGGGAGTGCTTTTTATAAACATCTAATCGTCACAAACACACTGTCACACAGCATACAGAGTCCATATGATATCCCATATTAATTACTTTATATTAAAGTAAAATTGTATTCTCTGTGTCCCCTGGTCTCAAGTCCCCTACACTCATAGTACTCTTTGAGAGCAATTCTCACTTAGTAGTCTTGCCATGTGACATTGACTTTAGCATTATGTTTCAATATGATAAAGGTTTCTTTAATTGATATGTAAATCCAGTGGACTAATTGAACTTATTGCCAGTAAATCCAACCAAAGATCTTGTATCTCCTAAAAAAATGATAATGACACAAAAGCATTGTTTGGTTTGCTCCTAAGCTAAGTTACAATAAGGACATTCATCAGAGTTGATAACAGTCTCCATAATCTACCAATATTGTTCAAAAGGAATTGCTAATAGTTCAGGCACAATTTTTACTTGGAGAGAATTTGGGTGGTTATAAGAAGAGGGAGAACAGGAAATAGCTCTTCTGCAAATCTGACTTCTTAAGTCTCAAATCTTAATCTTCTTATTTGCAGCAACATGCTAGCATGGCTAGACCTTTGCTAAACAGAAATAGCAAGTGGGTAAGTCTAATAAAGGGATTAAATGAGATATGGATTACTACTGAATGTGTTACTTTTCTGGCAGAATTTTGTATTTAATAATGTGCCAAGGCTGCATTTCAAAAACTATGCACATAATGGGATATTTTCCAAAAATGTAGCTTTCAGGAAAAGTCCTATCATGAGTTCTGATTCAGCTTTATGAACTGAATGTCTCACACAAATAGTTTGAAAAACATATATGATAAACAGCAGATCCAAAACAAAACTTAACTTCTGGAATTAAAATGCACCCATATTTGTTTTTCCCAAGTTACAATTTAGCAAAGAAGCATACAATATAATACTGAGAAGTTCTGGACAAATGTACATTTTATTTGAAAAGGTTTGGAAAAAGCATTTGTGTGTATTATTCCTATAGGCAGTCTACTCAGTCGTCTCAAGAGGTTGTCCAGGTGCGAATGACCTGGGAGACAGTGGGAAGAGCCACAGCCAGGGGAATGGCCAATAAGAGGCAACTTAACCTCCAGCAGGAATGTGGACATGGCAGACAACTCAGAAAGAAGCCTCCCTAGTTTCTTGGATTGTGACGGCAAAAGGGGAGAAATGTACTTTCAAACTTGCAGGATGTCAACTTTGCAAAATAGTCCAGACGGGAAGCAGATACACTAATTCCATTTTATTGTAAGATACATTAAAACAATCGTGCAAATGGAGTAGACATCATAGTTCAAGAAAGGAGCAGGGCAGCAGGGGAGATACAAATTTAATGCTTTTTAAAAAAATGGATGAAATGACTTCTGGATAATGCTATACAAGACACCAAATCTATACTGACATTTTACTAGCTATGCTGCTAATTATTTAATCAGAATTAATACTGGATGCAGCAAGAAATGGCATGCCTTTATATAATGCCAGCATTGTCTAAAATGGAATTAAGAATCAAATGAGTGCGTTAAAAAAAATGCTAGGTACATTGTTCCATAATCTGTACAATGTGAAAGGAATATAGATGTAAAATCATAGGAGTGTCTACAATGGCAATCACAAGGGCCTGTAACAAATAGACTTGGAGAACATTATCATCTTGGTGCTATATAGTAATATTTCTGCAGAAATATTAGAGAGCAGTAGAAATGCAACAGATTAACAGAATAATACATGGAAGGGACCTTGGAGGTCTTCTAGTCCAACCTCATGCTCAAACAGGAACCCCACACCATTTCAGACAAATGATTATTCAGTCTCTTCTTAAAGAGCTCCAATGGTATATGGTCTTCTGCTTGAGCAGTGGGTTGGACTAGAAAACTTCCAAGGTCCCTTCCAGGTCTATTCTGAGTGATTGATTGATTGATTGATTGATTGAGTATTGGAGCACCCGCAACTTCTGGAGGCAAGAAAGTTATTTATTTTTAAGACTATTCTCTTTAAATTTGTAACATCAAGAGACATATTAACAACAACCTAATCAAATTGAATTTCCAGATTCTTCTCATGGTTTCATGATATGTATTTGTAGTTTAAGATAAAGAGAAGGTAAAAAAAAGATCTGTATAAATCACTTTCTTCTAAATTCTTATTTTAATTTATGTGAGAAATGATGCATTGTTTTATTACAGTATTGCTCAATTATTTCCACATTCTACACAACCTTATAAACATCACTGGAGTTTATTAGATAATATGCATTAGCTAATGGAGAGGTTTAGCATTTGGAATTAGATTGTAAAGTATGTTTGCCTAATTTGTAATAAAACTGCAAAAAAAATTAAGAATGTTTGACTTGTATAGCTCTCTGTTATTTTAGGATGGACCATGGTCCAAGGTCTAAATAAAAGAAAGCAAATAGCTGTAACTCTCTTCAGCCATTTGTAGCTTACTCAGGGCAAATAACACAAGCCCATGATAACTGATGTACTGTCCTCCCCAGTGATGGGATTCAATTTTTTTTACTACCAGTTCTGTGGGCGTGGCTTGGTGGGCGTGGCAGAGGAAAGATACTGTAAAATCTCCATTCTCACCGGTTCTCCGAATTACTCAAAATTTCCGCTATCAGTTCTCCAGAACTGGTCAGAACCTGCTGAATACCATCTCTGGTCCTCCCACATGACTTCACTTTTGCTAATCTAAGATAAAGGCTGAAAATGTGGACCAAAGCGCTCTTGTTGATCTTATTCAAAACTACTTTTACCAAACATACCAAAAATACAATCAGTTGCTGACAGTATATATAGAGAGTCATAAGCAAAATCATTACCTGCTCTAAAAAAAGATACTGTGCTGCATGATTGTGAGCATTGTAGAACAACTATGCTAGCCAAAAATCAGAGTCTGGTAGCACCTCTGTCACAACTATAATTGTGAAAGCTGAAGAAAACCAAGGGTGATAAGATCACAAGGTTCCTGACTCCTTAGCTGATGAGAGTCCACTTCCTGACTGTGATAGGTACAATGTTAAAGCTCAGTGCTCTTTGATACAATTAATTTTACTATCTTAGGACTTTGGTGTTTATTGCAAGAGATCAGTTTAATTTTTTTTAAGTTAAATCTTGCAGAAGATTCCCTACATATACAGGTAATCCTCAAGTTACATTCATAACCCAAGGATTTGTTGGAGTGAATCACGTAAAATAAACATGAAAACTCTGTGCTTTTGCCCACACATTTGCTAATCGAATGTGCAGTTTGTTAAGTGCACATAAGGCATCTCAGGGTGGGATAGACCATGGGAGGCCTAGTGATGGAACAGGCCACTTGATTAAAGGTCACCCAAGGCCTCCCCCAACCCATTGACATACCTATGCTCCCCACAATTGCTTCACCCCCCAATCCTGCCGCACTGGGTTACCTACCTTGCAAAGATCTAGCAAACTGTCTCCTCTCTAGCCTCTCTGCCACGCAAGATTATGGCCCCCAGAATCTTCCAATCTCCGTGCAAAATGTTTGCAAACCAGCGGGATGCTTTAAGGGAAGATAAGTGACCATTTGCAGCAGGATGGTGGTGGGGAAGTAATTGTGGGGAGCATGGCAGGGGAATAGGCAGGGTTGATGTTGCAGTGCCTCTGCGGTCATTTGTAAGGGTGAACGAATGCTGCAGTGCTGCCACATTCGTAATTTTGGGACTGTGTCATAAATACTTTGAGGGGGTTATCGTGTAACTTTGAATGGTCACTAAGTGAACTGCATAACTCGAGGATTACCTATAAAAGAACACGGGGATGGAGTTTTCTCCAGGTACCCAAAGGAGAAACTACATTGAAAGAATCTAGTAATATTGTTGTAATACTTGAATAATATTTGCATTTTAATGTTTAAAGAATACCCACACCACACAAAGAACTCTGTTTTAGGCTGATGGGGGGAAAAAAAAGAATCCATTCATTATGAAAAGAAAGCTTTCGGACTGTGTAATAGCAGGTTACTGAGAAGGTGACAGAGAACCTCTGCATCATGCCAGAAACATTCAAGAGTGCATTTAAACAGTAAGTGGTGATAATAGCAAAGGAAACTCCTTGTGAATGAACATGCCAAAGGCCATCCAATCTATGCACCAGCCTGACTCATGTCCACTTCAAGTGCAACACTTGACAGCCAACTTAGTAGTAGCAGCTGTCTGAGACACTGTTAACACCCAAAATAAATCATTTGTGTGGGCGGGAAGGAGGTGGTCATGCTCCCTCCTCTCGTACCATGCAAAGGGCAGGGAAATCATCAAGTGCTGGCTAAGTGTTTACCTTGCTTCACCTGGCAAAATTCTCTACTTTGCGAATAGAGACACCTAATTCTTTCCACAGGAATGAAGTTGCTATTCGGAATTGGATTTTACCACATCTCTTATCTCTTGCAATAAAATCTCTGTCAGGGTGGGCGGTGATAAATCATTTGTGTGGGCAGCAAGGAGGTGGTCAACCTCATTCCTTTGGTATTGTGCAAAGGGCAGGAAAATGCCAAATGCTAAGTGTTTACCTTGCTTCACCTGACAAAATTCTCTACTTTGCGATGGAGACACCTAATTCTTTCCATAGGAATAAAGTTGCTTCTCGGAATTGGATCTTCTCTTGTAATAAGATCTCTATTGGAGTGGAGGTGCAGGTTGTTTATTCAAGAATAACATGGATAACCTGATCTTGTCTCAATCTTTCTAGAGGCAGTTCATTTCACTGGTTTGTAGATTGTGGTGAGATGTCCCTTTGGCATGTTAATTCATAATGTCTCCTTTGCAATGTTGCCACTCGCTGTTTAAATGCACTCTTGAATGTTCCTGGCACGATGCAGAGGTTCTCTGTCACCATCTTAGTGACCTGCTATTACCCAATTCATAGTGAATTTGTTCTTTTTTTTAAAGTCTCATAACCTGGCCAATTTATGCATAGCTCTCTTTTGTTCTCTTATCTTTGGCAGGCTCCATACCATTTTTACACTGGTCTTGCAGGAAACCAGCTTTTTGCTTTTCCAGCTGACTATGCTTGAAACATTCTTGCCCCAGATTTAGTCCCATCTTATGACTTTATGGTTGCCTATGTAAGTCTCGGCAAAAGGAGAAGAGGGACGACAGAGGATGAGATGGTTAGATGGTGCCATTGACTCATTGAACATGAATTTGGACAAACTCTGGGAGACAATGCAGGACAGGAGAACCTGGGGTGCTATGATCCATGGGGCTGCAAAGAGTCAAACACGACTTAGTGAGGCTGAACTACCCCGACAATGTAAGTCTTGGCTTATAGATGGCAAATGAGAAAAATGTACTACAAAGAGAAAGAACTCTCCTTCCCCCCCTCGCTTTCTCTCTGTCTCTCTCTCTCTCCTGATTATCTTGGCTTTGGTCCTGGCATCTCACTTCTCTGCCTGTACCAAGTGTTTCCCCCATAGACATGTTTTCAGCCAAGATTACAGATTGTATTACAGGTCTTGGACTTAACAAGACCGTTGTTAAATGAGTTTTGCCCCATTTGCGACCTTTCTTGCCCCAGATGTTAAGTGATGTTAGTAAGATGGTTGTTTAGTGTATCTGGCTTCCCTATTGACTTTGCTTGTCAGAGGGTTGCAAAAGGTGATCACATGACCCCGGGATACTGTCATCATCATAAATATGATGCCAAGCAGCCGAATTTTGATCACGTGACCATGGGGATATTGTAAAGATCATAAGAATGGGAAATGATTATGTCACTTTTTTCAGAGCCATTGTAACTTCAAACAGTCACTAAACAAATGGTTGTAAGTCAAGGATAAGCTGTATTGGATAATGCTGGTCCTTTGAAATGATCTATGTTACCATGTTCATTTTTTGCAATAGGTCAGAAATTGTGCTTGACTTCAGAGTGCTTTCCTTTAGTGGTGTAGGGAAAATGAACATGTATAATGTATATTATGTGTATCAGGAATACATAGTAGTGAAATGCCTCTGCCCCCTCCTTTTTACTCAGAATGAAGGCCATGCCAGTAGGAAAACTGGCACAGCTTCAGAAACATTGCATCCTCCATCGGTGACTGTATCACGTTCATTTTAAACTGAGCTCCAGGAAAAATATAGAAGGACAGTTGATTGGTTAGGGATTGTTTTTAATGGAAATGTATGGCAAGTTGATTGCTTATGTTCCATAGAAATATCTATAGTGCAATAGTTACCAGTAGATTCCCAAACAACGAATTATTGTGATGAGATGAACCTATTTTTCTCGCTCTGGCTCAGAACAAATTGTTCTAGAGCAAGCAAAATGTTGTTTTAATCAAAATTGCAAAACTCCTTTTTTATAACAGGCTGGCAGATGTATTTCACAGGTGTTCTTACCAAAGGATTCTAGCCTTGAATGGAAGGAAGAAGAAAAAAACCCCAAGCCATTCCCAGAATGAATCAGAGTGACAGGTGGGCAAAAGGGCAATGTTCACAATTTAATTGCTAAATTAAATATAAAGGAACTATTTTAATGCCAATAAGCACCAGTTTTGTCTATAATTATTTCTCCAGACCAATGGCTTTGTTGCTGACAGCTGGTTTATAGATGCTCTTCATGGTATAATTATTAGTTTGTTTTAATGTGTTCCTTATATTGTTGTACTCAGGGCTTTTTTTCTGTGGGAACGGGGCGGAACTGCGTTCCGGATCCTTTTCGGAGTCCGGATCACGTGGTCC
>JAOYMU010000001.1:104488333-104508596 GCA_025802295.1 Psammodynastes pulverulentus | reverse complement strand
GGGCGGAACTGCGTTCCGGATCCTTTTCGGAGTCCGGATCACGTGGTCCATCTCCACCAATCGCACGCTATCACTTCTGGGTTTTTTAGCGCGACGAGGGGGGGCTGCGTTCCGGCACCTTTCTCAGAAGAAAAAAAGCCCTGGTTGTACTTACTTACATTTTACCCTTATTAGCCATAAGGATCACCTATTTTAGGACAAATGCATGACATAAACATAACAATAATTTCACAGGTCAGCGGCCCCTAATCTTTGCAGCTCCATGAACCTGCGGCGGGAGCAGGCTGGGGGAATGTATGGTTTTGCATGGTACAACCTAATCCTGCACATTCACAAATGAAACTTCACGTGCTCATCTGCCGCTTGTGTGGCCCGGTTCCCAACAGACCATGGCCCAATACCAGTCTGTGACCTAGGGGTTGGTGACCCCTGCTAGGGCTGTTCTAAAAGCAAATCAGTAATAATTTTGTTTCCTTCTACTTCTACTTATAAGAGAAGCAGAGACATCTTCAGGATTTTTTTTTTAAATCAAGATAGCTATCATATATACAGACCATTGAAGACCCACATCTTTTTCATGCATGTAAAAAAAGGGTGAAGCTCCTATCACATGGTCACCAGATTGACGTTTCTGACACACACAATCATGTACTTCCGGATCAGTGGTGGAATTCAATTTTTTTTTACTACCGGTTCTATGGGCGTAGCTTGGTGAGTGTGGCTTGGTGGGCATGGCAGGGGAAGGATACTGTAAAATTTCCATTCCCACTCCACTCCAGGGGAAAGATACCACAGGTTCTCCAAACTACTCAAAATTTCCACTACCGGTTCTCCAGAACTGGTCAGAACCTGCTGAATACCACCTCTGCTCTGAATTCAAGGGAGAAAACGTTGGCCTTGGTGCTGTTCTTGACATCAGTTAAAACCTTACTTTTCAGAAGTTCTTTCCTAATGGATAAGCTCTGGGTAGTTTGGAGTAGATGTAGTACAGGGGTGTCAAACTCATGTCGTCAGGGTAGTATCACGTGATGTATCAGGACTTTTTTCACCTTCGCTAAACAGGGCATGGGCGTGGCCAACACATGACCCATCTGGGAGTTGGACACAATGTAATTATTATTTATTTATTTATTTATTTATTTATTTGCTGTAACTTTATTATTGGAACCAGAATTATAAGCAGCTCAGAACTATTGATTTGAGTGGTACATAAGCATTAGTAAATCAATATACAAATCTTTTTGACACTTGCAAATGTTAAAAGGTTTTCTCCATTTATTTTACTTGCAAATGACTTTTGACTATAAACATAATGATCAGTCCTGGTTGCCTCATTTACTTTAAATTAGCACCTCCTTGCTCATAAGAGCTTCTGGGTGCTTTCTTTATAGAAAAGCAGCTCTGCAGGAGATATGGAAAGTTTAAAAATAGGGTTATGTGGGTTGATGGAAATGAGGCCTCTTTTGGTGTTGCTTGTGTACACATACTGTTGTATTCTGCCTAATTTCTTGACCAATGGAGAAAAGTCATGAAAACCATTTTTCTAAAGGAATGTTTGCAATGAGAAGTACTTGTTATACAAAACATATTGTTTTTTGTTTTTGTTTTTGTTTTTACACCTAAAAGGGAAAAAAATGGGTTTCTGGAGCGCCCAGGGAATATGATTGGTAACATTATGAATGAGCCAAATGCTTCACCTTTTTTGAGGAAGTCAAACATTTTAAAGGTTCTGCAAAGTTTAAGGGATTGTTCCCTCCAAAGTCCTTAAATTCCCCCCAAAGCCAGGGCAAAATGTTTGGCTCTATCTTTTCTGGAATTGGTGTAGGTGTTTTGGGAGTGAAGTCACAAAATGATCCTCAAGACACATAATCTATAATCTATGGGTGGACAAGATTGTCTGAAATAAACGCTTCTTCATTTTCTTTACTATATAGTTAATTTAAACATCACGAACATTGATGGTGAATTCCAATTTGAAATAATTTAGTCTATCTCCATAGCATTGGGTAGTCAATATCCTTCTGCCACTCATTGTTATTAATTGATCCCAAATTTTAATCATATAAACAAGGGACCAGGTTCTACCTTCTCTACATCATGTGTAATTATAGAGCCCTATCCTTCTATCTATCCCTATTGATATGTAAAGAAAAACTGCAAAGACTTGAATACTTATTCTTCCCAGGCTAATGATCTATTTATGATATCTCAGATTTCTCCCCATAAAGTTGTAGACTAAACTTTATAGGTAAAGAAACAAATCAAAAGAAGTGAAGACAAAGGCAGGTAGGAGAATATTAATCACATCCTTTCTCTATACATTTTAAATATTTTTGCAATGGAAAAGGAACTTTTGTTATATAGGCTTACCCTCTGACCCTTTGTATCCTAAATCCTTGGAGTAACTTTATGTTCAGAGAATACCTTTGTACAATGGTACATTTTTTAATCAACTCTAAGTAAACACATAACATAGGTGGGGATCATCTGGCTCTATTAAGTTAATACTTTGTTGTTTTTCTTCTTGTCATGCCCATTTAGTCTCATTCTTTGGTCTGATTAAGAGAAAAAGTCTGAGAAATATCTGAGGATATCCCTAGAGTGAAATAAGAATATTTAGTCTTTGAGTCATGAAGTGTTTGGGTACTTTCCGTCCTAGAGTAAATGACTAGTAGCTTTTGAAGAGATAGCTAATGCTGTGTTGTTTATAAACTGGAAGCTGCTCCAGTTCTTTCATATCCTTCCATTACTAAGATTTCTCCAAGAAGTTCAATCATTTCAGGTCGTGTAACTTTAATACAGATAACTTTGTAAAGCTAATTTGTGGAACTGTTCCACTGAAAATGTAATCCAGCTAGGCTGTTTCGTACAAAGCCTTCACTATATGTACCTTGTCTTTCATGTTAGGGAAGAAATGATTGTTGAAACAAATCCAAGTAAGAGTTGAAGCCATCCATGAACCTAACAGCCAGACAGAGCTGCCTTACCTCAACTGTAAAGGAATTCTGATAAGAACAGACTCAGTCAGTAACAATGTACTTCTCATAAAATATGAATGTATGAATCAGATTATATCTTCAGATTTCCATAATGGGGTCTAAATAATATCTCTCTGTTTCGACTCATGAGGAAAAATAACATCGGTGTTCAGTAATCCCAGAACAGTATTTGGGAAATATGTTTTGTTCTATTTCAAATTTTATTATTTAAAACAAAGAGAGACTCCAGGGGGCTGTAAGTTTTTCGATATAATGTACACATACCATAGACTAGAACTCAAATATTCTTAGCAATACTCTTGGGAAAAATATTTTATTATTGCCTGATAGAATTCCCTTTTATCTGCAACCTCCTACAACACTATTTCCTTTAGACAGTATATATGAGAAACAAGGTACCCTATTGTTTAGGGTGTACCACCACAACCAGATCAGGTCCAGAGTCATGAAGCTTAATGACCAGAACATCATAGCTGTGCTGTTATTGTTGTTCTTTTCATTTTCATTCACTATTGTCCTTCCTTCGGTGTAGTATTGTGCCACTGAGTGTGGTGGAATGTAGTCCAGAAGGGAGGGGATCTTTCCCAGGGAGCAAAGAGACAACATAGCTTAGACCCTTTGGTATACAGAAATGGATGAAGGCAGACGCACTCCCTAGCAGTTCACAGGGTATGTCTAATAGTTATATAGATAAGTGTTTTAGTCTGCAAAGTTTTCTGTCTATAGGCAAACAAAAATGAAGAAACTACTCTAAAGGAGCCTTGGTGGCACAGAGGATAGAGTGTAGTAATTGCGGGCTACTTCAGCTTACAGCCAGCTGCCTGTAATTTGGCAATTTGGCAGATTCAAACTCACCAGGCTCAAGGTTGACTCAGCCTTCCATCCTTCCGAGGTGGGTAAAATGAGGACCCAGATTGTGGGAGCAATATGCTGATCCTATAAACTACTTAGAGAGGGCTGTAAAAAGCACTATAAAGCGGTATATAAGTCTGTGCTATTGCTATATTGCTAAAGGAACTCCTCATGTTGTTCTTGGTTCCTTGGGCTTGACACTGAGACATGAGCCCATCCTTATTTAAGTACCCTCTACTTTAAGTATCCACTACTCTGGCAGATGGTTAGAACTGGACCTTTCTCCCCTAGGTCCTGAATGATAGTTAGTCTGTCAGTCCTGTTACGCAGGACTGAATGACAGTTATTCTTTAGTGTTTCATCCCCTGGGGGGAAGGGTGGGGACCTGAATGTTTTTCTTTATTTTAAGGTATCCACAAAGAGTCTGTAGCTTTTATTGCACCATCTCCTTTTTAAAAACTATCATTTATGTTTTGCTTAGATACTTTCTTATGAGGGTTTTCAGGGACTGCTTAGTGCAGCTTCTAGACATTATCTGCAGGATTACTTCACCAGAACTCATTTGGGTTATTTCAAATAATCTATTAAGAATTACAGCAGTGGAAAATTGCACTGTCCCAATCCATTTCCTACAAATATAGCCATGTGGTAAATGCTACCACATAGTACAAGCTGATTGTAGGGCTCTGTCATGTATCAAATATGTGGAAATTATCACTGGTTCACAAATACAAACATGGAAGCATGCAAGTGCTAGATTACAAGTGTGTGCCAGAAATAGAGCAATTAAATAGGGTTTCAGACTGCTCAATGTCGAATCTCTCAAAAACAATAGAAAGAAAAGTTTGAGCTTTATTTTCGTCTTTGCATGCACCAAAATATGTTTATGAGGTTAACATTATTGTTGTAACAGTAAAGATTGTGTTCTTGTGATAATTGTGCCAAACTTTCAAACACAGCTTCAGGAGTGTAAGTAATCCTGTTGTTTGGTTTCTGCCATTATGGATGTTGCTGAATTCTCAATTCATAATAATGAGTATTCTGTTCATTTACTCCTTTACAATGCGTATACTCTGTGCTAGTCCTGGAGAATTCTGAACAGGGTACAGTAATACCTCAAATGAAATTATATAACCACAAAACCTTTAAATTGAATATAGGATTTGACTGCCCCTACTGAGGGCTACTCTGAGCCAAAGGTTCATTGAAATAGTAGGAGAAGGAGGCAGCTCGTTTTGCACATATGTGTTTGTGTGTGTGTGTGGTTATGGATCTTGGTCTTGATCTTCAAGCAGGTCTTAGAAAGGAGGCCTGGCATCTTCCGAAATTCAAAGAGACAAATGTGTAAATCCTGAGACATCTGCTGCTTGAACTACTAACTTATGCCTCCAAGAAGGCAGATTCCAGATCAAGAGGGACTGCAGATTTTAATTACATTACTATATTTTATTATTCAATTCACCTTGAATTATATATAGGCATCTTGTAGGAGAGATGGTTGGGAAAAATTGATAAATAATATTATTTAATTCATCTAAATGTGTATGTGTGCTAAAGTCCCATCTTCCTGTTACAGAAAAACAATCCCTGCCATCTCTATATGGGTAATTGAAGCTTCAGTTCCAAAGTCCATGGTCATCTAATGGCAAAACATCCTAATTCTAAATCACCATTGTTTTACTCTTATTATCTTCCACTCTATTACCTTCTAGAGGAAAATAAATGTGCATGTTGACACTGGAGAAGGATTCATGTTGGTAGCCCAATGCTTTCTGTTGAAGAAAGAAGAGAAGAGGAGCAAACCATCTCGTCTATTTGTGTGATGATATAGATCAGGATGGGACAGAATCTTAGTAAGGGAATGGATCTCCTGGATTTTAGCATTTCGTTGCAAATATTCTACAGTGTGATGATTCTCAGTTCTAGGCAAAGCTATCTCCTGGCTGCCTTCCCATGTCATCTGGATGTTCCTCCTGGCCTAGGTAAAGGTAAAGATAAAGGTTCCCCTCGCACATCTGTGCTAGTCATTCCTGACTCTAGGGGGCGATGCTCATCTCTGTTTCAAAGCCGAAGAGCCAGCGCTGTCTGAAGACAGCTCCGTGGTCATGTGGCATGACTAAATGCCAAAGGCGCACAGAACACTGTTACCTTCCCACCAAAGGTGCTCCCTATTTTTCTACTGGCATTTTTTATGTGTTTTCAAACTGCTAGGTTGGCAGAAGCTAGAACAAGGAATGGGAGCTCACCCGTTATGCAACGCTAGGGATTCAAACTGCTCAATTGCTGACCTTTCAATCGACAAGCTCAGCGTCTTTTCTATTACTTTGCCTATTTTATGATCCCAGAAGTTCTTGCGTGCAGGGAAGTGGTATAATTTGCAGACCTTCCAATGCATTATTGTTGCTACTTTGTCATGCTGTCATTTGTTGTCTGTCTGTTCGATCTTCTTGTTAGTAGTCCATTGTTTTTTCAGCTTCTTTTGCAGAAGCAGCATTTGCTTTCTCTTGCTGTCTTCTAAATTACGGCTTTGTATGCATTTATTCTTAAGGTTGTTGTTGTTGTTGTTGTTGTTATTGTTGTTATTAGCATAGTCAGCCAGATGTTCAGACTGGGTTTGGCATTTTTGTCTACCCATCGAGTCATTTGGTATACAGAGGACCAACGATCTGGGATAGGCAAATCGTGATGTTTGACAGTGTTACAGATATCATCATAGGATGGAAGCCCTTCCAAGTAAAGCTGCCTTTTGCAATTGACTGATGGCAAATTTGTCAATGCCTATGGTGTTCAACTGGTGCTCCAGTTGTTTTGGGATTGTGCCCAAGACACCTATTACTATTGGTACTATTCTTGCTTGCCTTTGCCATAGTTGTTCTATTTCTATTTGTCCAGGTACTGCCACATCCACTATCCAGATTTTTTTTGTCTTTCCTATCAACAACTGTTAAGTCTGGGGTATTGTTGTTGTTGTTGTTATTATTATTATTATTTCTTCACAACAATGTAAAGTTACAGCTGCCAATTGTTTAGCTGGTATTAGCCTTCAGGTGCATTGAGTTCTTCCCAAGAACCTAGGATGTTGTAATGATTATTGTTATTATTCAGAAATTTGGCACCCACACTTCTAAATCTTGAATCTTGATGATCAGTACAAAAGGAAATGTTGTTGTAATTTTGATAAGATAAAGTTGTGACATACTTGGGATTTCCTAAGAATGTTTCCAAGGAATGTTTCAGAGATCAACAATTTGGTTGCATGGTTACTAAAAATGAAAAGTGATGACTGAACAGAAGTTAAACACCATTCAAAATGTGGTTGGATTTGCATGTATGTGTAGCAATAAGGCTAAACTAGATATACACCATTTAAACATCTCAAGTATCTGATGTTTAAAAAATAGTATAGAAACATTGGTCACTTGATGGATGACCATTGCTAGAAAACTGGACCAAATGATCCACTTAATGTGTTGCAAAAGATGATGGATTAAGGCTAGAGATAACATTGCATAATGTTGGCCATGACCACTGGAAAAGAGATGAATAAAATTACATCAATCTTTTGTTTTGTGGTCTGCTGATTATTATGTTTCAAAATTTCTTTTTTTTAATTCCGTTGGTTGTGTTAAATCAAGTAACGTTTGCTAAAATCTTTTATCACTGACTTCATCTCCTTATTCAGACATTCCAGTAACATATCATATAACAAGGGAGTAATAATAAACTGCTTGCTGATGTATGAACCACCTAGATAGCGAGATAGTTTGGCTAACATATAATACACATTGGGTTGTAACTTTGTAAAATAGTTGTACTTTTCTTTTTCCTCTTCCTACCAAATTAATGGATTTTTAGAAGGTTGATTTCATAATCTTAATTGGAGTTTTTATTAGCTCCCTAAAATAATGGCATAACATGGCAAGTGAGAAATATAGTTAAGTAATTGTATCACAAAAGTGATTAAATAATAAACATAAATAAATCCATTGGGGTCTACAGGTACTTAACAGATACTAAGAAGTTGGGAGTAGGGAATGTTCAAATTGCATTGTAATTTGATTTTGGCAGATACAGAAAAACACACTAATTAGTGAATAAGATTCTAATGAAGATAAAATTATGTTATTAACTTGGATGAGGAACCATACCCTACTTGAAAAACTTTAAGTGAAACAAAGTCAAAACGAAGTCTAAAGGTTTAGTTATTTATCCCTAAAATTATAAAATAGCTTTCTGGAGTTACATCAAAAGGAATTCCCATACTAAATTTCTCCGAATCATATCATATCTGGCTGCCTAAAAGAGACAGCCTCTACATGGAAATAATAGTGCTGCCCATATATGGCTTGAATATTTGCTGTTCAGCAGCGTCACAGCCAGAACAATGTTCTCTGAGGAAGTTTTGCAAAGAGAAAGAGACATTCACTGCATAATCATTACAGGGGAAGGTTAATAATAGATGTTACTTTTCAGTACTACTCATTCTGGAATGCAAGGAATCTTCTCTGTATTTTCTCTTTCTCTGTGTGTGAGTGAGAGAGAGAGAGAGAGAGAGAGAGAGAGAGAGAGAGAGAGAGAGAGAAAGAGACAGACAGACAGACAGACAGAGACAGAAGCAGAGGCAGACAGACAGACAGAGAAAGATAAATTATATGCATACCCACAGCAACAAAGTTACACCAAGACTTCTTTGAAGCAAATATTGTACGTGGTTTCTTGATTTTATTTATGCAGGAAGAAGCACTTTTAAATGAGACTAGTACATATTAACAAATATAAATATTTGTTTGCAGCTGCTGTATGGGGGCCATAGGAGAATTCATTATTGTGCTGGATATATCATTAATCCCTAATAAGAAAGATTATTTGAGGCAGACATATTCATACATAAACCACTGTCACATGCAGGCATATTTACCCATTGGCACACATAGTAATTGGCACACAGCAATAAAGACTAGAAAATCTTATCTGTATTAGTTCTGAGTTACAGAAATTGAGTCAAGTCACATTTTTTTACTGTGACTAATTGTAATTCAGTTTATCAATTTGTGGAGGATGACCTGATCCTTTGAACAATGAACCTAGTTATATTATACCTTACTTGCTTAAAAGTAATCTATTTAAAATCCAATTTTGATATTGCCATGTGTCTTATATCAACCGTTCGGGAGTGTTGAAGAAAACAGTTGCCGAAGGATATTTGGGAGTTGAAATCTAATGTACCTGGAGTACATTAGGTGAGGGAAGGCTATTAAATGCTGTGACAGTTTGAATTTAAAATGTGCCCTTTTGCCTATTTTTCTGTCTTGTGTTGGGAAGAGGGAGTTAGTTTCCTGGAAACAAATGTTAAATACAATGTTGTTTTATTATTCCTATTCTCATGGTAACTTGTTTTAGCACATGGCATGTTTTTATGTCATCAAATGATTTTGAGTTTTATTTTCAGCAGCTTTTTCTGCAGGATATTGAGGATATTTTTGAACTGTCACAAATAAAATAAATATTTATGAATAAAAATTTCTAAAAGTGGCTGAAGGAAAAGTTGAAAGCTTCTGAGCTAAAAAAAATGTACTTGGGGCATCTACTGCCTGATTAAGTGAGGAACTGCTGGAGTATAGTTGTTCAGGGGTTAGGCAAAAAGCTTTCTGTGTATGTTTTGAGATACTTCTCGCATTGTAAGATAAAAGAAACCTGGGTGCTGAAGAATCAGGTGCTGAAGTTACACTTTGGTGGAAATGCAAAGTAGTAAAGACTTTTTGAAAAAGCTTGACTATAAAAAGGAAGGAAATTGTGACAAAAGAACATTTTTTTTTGTGAAAGGCTGTTATGAGAGGAAATAAGGAGTGGGTTCTTATATGAAAAAGAACAAAATGTATGTGCTTGTAAATAGAGTTTACTCCTTTCAAAAAAAATGGAAGTATAAATGCTTCAGTCTATCTGGGAAATATGTTGAACAGATCTATTTCTTAATTTTGTTTCTAGGAAGGACTGAATATTGTAACTGACACTGACAAAAGAAAAAGGTTCTGCAAATATTCATATTATTCAATATTACAAAGGCTGTTAAATAGTGCTCCAGTGTAATAAGTTGAGTATTATAATATTTGCTATTTCATAAAATGAAAATTCTTGGTTCAGAGCCATCTGTCATATATACACCTGTCTCACAACTGTGTCTGGTTTTTTTTTTCAGCTGACAGACAAACTCCATTTAAAGTTCTTCTTCCTTCTTCTGTTTCTAAATAGAAGATTCTTCCATGTGTACCATTTCCTTTTCCTGTCCTCAGTAGGTTGAAGTAGACTTGTAGATTGTCTTCCCCTCTATTGACCTTGAGTTGCTAAAATCACCCTGAGACAACCTGTGGTCTCCATCTGATTATGAGAATCCTGAAGAAAAAGAAAACCATTAGTCAACGCTGCATCCAAATCCTGAAAATAACAAACAACAATAACAACAACAATAATAATCCTTAAGGACAAATGCATACAAATGCCGCCCACATAAAGAAGCTGAAGAAACAGTGGATCACCTGGTAAGCTGCTGCAAGAAGATTTCATAGACTGACCAGAAACAGCAGCATGACAAAGTAGCAACAATGATGCACTAGACGATCTGCAAGAAATATCATTTGCTTGCAAGCAAGAACTGGTGGGACTATAAAATAGAGAAAGTCATAGAAAATAAAGAAGTTAAATTGCTTTGGGACTTTAGAATTCAAACAGACAGGCACCTGCCATAAAACACCCCAGACTTAACAATTGATGATAAGAAGAGAAAAAAGTCTAAGTAGTGGAGACAGCAGAATAGAAGAGAAAGAACTGGAGAAGATTACAAAATACCAAGATCTACAAATAGAAATAGAACGACTGTGGCAAAAGCAAGCAAAAGTAGCATCAATAGTGGCCTTGCATGCTATCCCAAGAGAACTGGAACATTATTTGTCATTGGCATTGACAAATTTGCCATCAGTCAATGGCAAATTTGCTATCAGTCAATTGCAAATTTGCCATCAGTCAGCTTCCATCCTGCGATGATATCTGTAACACCATCAAACATCCCAAATCCCTTTATCCCAGGGGTTAGCAACCTGAGGCTCTGGAGCCGCATGTGGCTCTTTTATCCCACTGCTGTGGCTCCCTGTCACCATTTGGCTCCATCATTGATTTGGCTTTTGTTTAGGACAGGTAGAAGAAAAAGGACACTGTGCTAGGAGGAGACTCTATGGTGGGGGGAATCGTTCTTCCGTTTGGCTTCAGAATTTAACAGGGGGCTTCCGGTTATGACCTTTGTGGCTCTTTGAGTGTTTAAGGCTGCTGACCCCTGCTTTATCCTTTCACTGGAGATAAAAGAGAATGAAAAGAAAAAAGAATCTAAAAATCTGCTTGTTTCTATAATATATCAGAATAGTTTCTCTTTTTTCCATGAAATGGTTTGAAGGAGAATAGCTTTGAGCAGTTTTTCACCAGCGGAAGTTTAAAAAACTATTTTTAGTCCTCCAAAATATAAGAACGAATCCACAAATCATAAAAGTATGTGCCATTAGATGTTGTCTATGGTAGATAATATCTATTCCATTTATTTATTCATTCATTCATTCATTCATTCATTCATTCAGTTTACAGGTCAACATATTGCAAATGTCTCAATGCAGCATCAATTAAAAAAAACAAATTCAGCTACTGGTTTACAAGAAAGGTAGTATGAACAGTTAAATTATAAATATAGAGGGACACTTGACTCTGTTTCTTTTCTCTTAAGTGAGCTAGAGGGTAATAAAGTTGCTTAATATATATAAAACATGAATCATGAAGGTCTTGAGTAGAGAAAGTCTTTATGAGAATATAGCAAAAGGATAAGATCTTTTTTAGAGGAAAAATGTGGGGGAATGAGTGGGAGCTATTTTTCCAACCACATTTCTTCCCTCTATTGCATGTCTCCTTGAAAAGAAGCAAATATTTATTCCCTTGAGTGTGATTAGACACAATGCATCTTATGAAAACATCAATCCTTCAACTTACAGTTGTTGCAATTCAATTAAACCAACATTTTCATTTACGGTACTTTACTAATAATAAAAGCATTGAGAAAAACCCAGCCTGAGCTTGTGAAAATATGAATTGAGGTTTGAATTGTTCCCAGCTGCCTCTTTTAATATTAATATTAGTTGCCTATGGTGACTTTTTTTGCCGCATTCAGACTGGGACAACTTGCCACAGCCAACTCACTATGGCCAACTCGCATAGGAGCCCACTTCATGGTATACAGAAGCATTTGCAATGGTTGGCCAAGGAGTTGTCAATGACAAAAGTAACATTGCACCAATGTGATAAAACTTAGCCTCTTTTGTACATGTGTCACCACACTGTACACATGTACAAAAGAGATGGAGTTTGCATCATTGCTGAGAGGACAGCATTGCTTTCATCATTAGATGAAAGTGCTAGATCCTACAAACAGCTCTGATGGTGCCACTTCGAGGAAATGATTAGTGTGTTTTTAGAGAGGAGGAACCTCTCTGAAATGAACAATGACTAGTGAAGCAGCCCATCTAACTTTCACGGAAAGTGTGTTTAATATAGGATATACATGGAGGAGTAAAATCTTAGCTCCAAGCTAACTAGCTCTTTTTAAGTGACACTCAAGAGAGCACCTGTGCTTTCAAAAACAAAGGTAGGAAGAAAGTATTTTATGATTAGCAATCACACAGAAAAAGAACAGGCAGAGTAAAAGATGGAGGGGGTTAACATATCTCCTCCCTCCTCTATTCAATAGGATGTAAAGTCTAACAGTCATTGAAATGGAAGGTGTTCTTCCAACATTCCTGGTTTTAATCATTTCAGTAGTTTTGCTCCCACCCATTTGTGTAAATAACTATAATTCTTAATTATGGGGAAAGAGAAGATGCCCTTGGATATAATTCAGAAATGATAAAATTTCCCAATCTAGAATTTAACATTATTGATTTTATTAATGGAGATCTTCATCAGAGTACAATGGCTAACTCTCATGAAGGGATAAAATTGGCTCTTAAAGTATCTTGCCTTGGGCTCATTATTATATAATTCTTTATAAAATTCTTACATATTAAAAATGCTTGCAAGAAGACTTCCAGGGAGGACATGGTGAGCTGAAGATCATCAATGGATTGGGGACAGTGTTGTAACAAAATCAGTGATCAGAAGGTGTATTCTGGCTGCTTTCTATCTCTTCAGAAAAAGGAGGTATTATGAGATATGCACTCCAAACAGCTGTGCCTCACAAGTTGACTACAGGAAATGAAGCTTTTATGATTGGTTTATGAATGGAATGCCTGGGAGTTGAGGGAGTCACATAAGGTCATAGGTGTTAATGTAGCCTATATGGACAAAAGGCTCAGTTGAGCCCCGTTTCTGAATCACTTTTGGATTTGCTTTTTAATTGCTTTTCACTTATTAAGAATCTTTGGTGTGTCAAGTTTTATTATATCTATTGGGTAATTTCCTTTCAACTCTTGGAAAAGGAAATTTTGGGAGCAGGGTTACAAAAGCCTTCCTGTGAGAAACAAACAAATATGATAAGGTGAGACTTTGAAGATTGGACACTGGAGAGAAAAAAAAACCCCCAAAGATTATAATTAAAGAGGAAGAGCACTTAAATTCAACTTACTAATACAGAATGGAGCAAAATATTGTAATTTTGGGTGAATTTAAGGATATTTGGGAACAATGGACTCAGAAATTGATCTTAAGATTTTCTGCTATAATGGACAAACTGGATTTAAAAGGTTATCAAAAAGGAACAAGTTACACTGGATAATATGCAGACTATGGCTGATTCAAATGTGGATTTTAAAATGACATTATAAAAATGAGAAAGATGTTACACTGGATATACAAATGAAATTGGATGATGCCATAATAATTAAAAGAAATATATACACAATAAACCAGAAGAGTGACTTTGATAATTTTATTATTTTGGATTTATAAAAGAGATTTGTTAATGAATGAAGGTAAATATACATGTCCCAGGATAATGTTGCAGGATCCAAACTGGGTCGGTCACTGGGACCAGAAGTTTTGTCTTCTGAACCTTTGGACTCGTGCTGGAGCCCATCTTCAGGGAACTTCTCTCTTGCAGAGTATGCACTGGGTGACTGATCCAGATTAGATTTGTTAACATTTGAAAGATTTTCTGAAAAGAGACAAAGAGAAAATGAAAATAAATCAAGCTCTGGGATGCTATTTAAAGAGATTAAAGATGAAGATTGTTAAAATTAAAGGAAGAAATACAATGTTGGTTAATTTGATCAAAGTTAACGTAAATATGCTATTGTTTCTGGTAATCAGATACTATGTTAAAATAAAGGAAGGAATATAAAGTTGGTTTATTTGATTAAGATTAAAATATACATGTTGTTTTCTGATAAGCCTTAATGGACTTTTGTGACCAGAACTAAATCATAAGGTTTTAAGAATTTGCTTATAGAAAATATATGAGATATAGGAAGAAGGGCTATTTTTTGTATTCTCAGAGAAGGTGATAATTTACTGAAATTGTTTTCTACTTGTGATGAAGGGAGAGAAGTAATTTCTTTATATATATTTTTTTCTTTACTATATTATTTCTGTTTTTCTTTATATGCTCCTTTCTGCATTTTCTATGTCCTTTTCTTTCTTTATTTTTAGTTTGTAGATAGCAAGTTTGGAAAGTGAGATGAGCTGCATATAAATTAATTAAATAAATAAATAACCTTTTATATTTCTAACCGCAAATTTTAATAAAATTGTTCTAAAAATAGAGTTGCAAGAAGAAGAAAAGGTTTGCTATATGTAAACCACTCAGAGAAAATTATCTTGAGGAGCTGCATACAAATATTTTCAATGAATAGTATCCATTTGTTCCACATCTTTGTATTCATCTTTGTATTCATTCAATAGTATTCATTTGTTCCACAGCTTTGGGTTGACTATAGGAGTCACTCAATTGTCTGAAAAAACATCCTTAGTATCTCAAGTGCTGTGTGAGGATTGAAGATGGTGAGTAGGACCCACATTTCCTTTGCTGAAGAAAATGTCCATGCTCTCAAAGGTATGAGAGCATGAAAATGTCCATGCTCCCACACCCTTGAGTAGTACAGCAAAATACCTACTGATTTAGAAAGATTTGAAGAAAAAAAACCTTAGAATTTAATTTCACTCCTTTCTTTTTCTCCTTCACTTGATTGTGATGAATTACAGTAGAGAAACCTCCACTTCATTATGGGCTCATTCTAACTTGTCATAAAGTAATGAGTCTAAGCAAGTCTTGTGCATGAGTTTTCAGTCAAGAGTCCATTTCCTGAAGTATCTGAAGAGGGAGAGATGGAGAGAATTCCATTAATGAACACTTCCTAGGGGTATAGCTTATGTCCTCAAGAACTTCTAAGAATATGAATCCTTTCTCTTTCTTGGCTCCCTGCCCATCTGGATGGTAACCATGTTGCATTTAATTGATTAAGAGTCAATATCTGTTTGAGGGGAGCAAGGAACTCCCTATGAAAGTAACTATGAAAGTAACCTGTAGTTCTAGATTCTAGAACCATAACAAAATAGGAAATTCTAGAACCATAACAAGCACCAGCCATTAATTTCATGGGGGAGTCTTGAAGTGTTCTTTATCAAACACTCATAATTGGATAAAACTCAGTGATTAAAGAAGCTCAGCCTTTATTACTGTTCATTTTAAAGAAAAAGTATTCTCTATCTGTAGAATAAGTGAATCAAAGCAACCAGATGTACAATAAGCATACGATATCCGGCACATACAAATACATTTTGACCTATTTTGCTCTGGAAGCTGGGCCTAACCTATCGGCAAACTCACAGGAAGCTAAGGTTTTTCCTCTTACATTATATTTTTCTATGGAAAATACTGCAGAATTCTTCATATAGTATGTTAATCTCAGAGCAGAATTTTCTCCAGCAAAGTGTAATAGATGAATGAGTTCTAATGAAAAAATTTAAAACACTAACCAGAGCTGCTGACTACTCATCACGGAAACATGCTTTTATGTTGACGTAAATTACCTTCAATGTTTAGAGAACCCTTTCCAAATATTGTGTAAGTCGGTTGCCTATTCAACCCAATATTGCTGAAATCAGATGAAAGAAAGTCTATGAAATCCCTAATCTGAATTAATACATTCAAAATATTATACCTTATCAGTACAAAATACATTTGCCCAACCTGACACCATTCAATAGCATTAGACTAGAACCATCATCGTCTCAAGTTTGCATGGCCCTTGGCAACGCTGGCAGGAAATGATAAGGTGTCTAGTTCAATGCATCAGGAGGCCCCAGATTAGGAGAGTCTGATGTAAAACCTCTCTGCAATATATGTTCAAAAGTTATTACCCAGTCTTGCATTCAGGCTACACTTGGAATCAGGTTATATTTAGAAATTTGGAAGATGGGCTGAAGAGAAGGGAACAAAAGAGATGGAAGAAGTACATTACCGAATCTATATACTACTAAAACTCTTGTGCTTTGTTGATACTTTGTAACCTTCAATTAGGCAAAACCGAAAAGTATAGGGCAACAATTATTGAACAAAGTGGACTAACATCCAGAATATTAAGATCCAAGGGAATGAAAAGTGGGGAGGTTGTGGCTGCTTCAGCTTAGCCATGGTCAGGAACCTCAATGGAGAAGCTGGCTGTAAGGTTCTGCCTCTCCAGTCTTCTCGAGAAAGCAGAACTCTTGAAATGATTATCCTTTCTGTGGTGACGCAGTGGTTATAATGCAGTACTTCAGGCTACTTCTGCTGACTGACGGCTGCCTGAAATTTGGCAGATCGAATCTCACCAGGTTCAAAGTTGATTCAGCCTTCCATCCTTCCGAGGTGGGTAAAATGAGGACCTAGATTGTTGGGGGTAATATGCTGACTCTGTAAACCTCTTAGAGAGTTCTGTAAAGCATTGTGAAGCAGTATATAAGTCTAAGTGCTATTGCTATTTCAAAAGGAACTTTAATTGAAAGATAGTGAGAGCAAAGGAAATGTAGGCAGGATCTGAAGTTTCCCACTCAAAACATTAAGTTAAACCATTTTAAGTAAAGCCCCTCTTGATGTCTAGTTCAACATCAAGCCAATCCCAAGGTGTGAAGATGTTTTCAGAACCTCGGGCAGAGAAGGTGATAATGTCAACTCCCAGGTGCTTCAGTTTCACTTTGTCCACTGGTGAGATAAAGCAGACGGCTCAAAGCACATTCGTTGCCCCTTCCCTAAGATGACCCAAGGCACATTCCTTCCCCCCTTCCTATTTCCCACAAGGTCAAGCAAAAGAAACCTCAGTACAGAATCCCCCCCAAGCCTCCCTCACTCCCACCAGAATGGTAGCATCCCTATAGAGGACACTGGCAGAAAGTCAGAAATTGCTTCTGCTCCCATTGCTTTTTTGCCCACTTGAGGCCATTTTTCTTTATCTATTCAGGTAAGAAAATACCTCTGAAGTGAAAACCCAATGGGACACAGGTTATCTAGCAAATGTATAAAATAAGCTGATCCTGTACTACTTTTCTTGAGGAAGGTTGCAGTACATATTCAGTTTAGGCCAGAATTCAAATCAACCAATAAAATAGGAAGTTTGGAAGTATCTCATTCTCATTCTCATTTAAGCAGAATTTAAGAAAAAGTGGTTAGTGAATAAAATAAGTAAAAACAATGGCATAATTTACAGAGTAAGGACGTATTCATTCTTAGCCTTTATATTATTTATGAAGAGAAGAACAGAATATTTAGTTGGAGTGAACAACGATGACATTCCATCTATTATTGTAGTAGGAGACTGGCGCATTGTGATGTCAGGAAATGAAAATTGTAGCCTACTATCCCTCAGGACAAGCTGGATTGTTTCCAGACTGACAATATAATTCCAAATTCCATTTTGGAACAGACACCTGGATATATGCCATTTCTACAATGAATTAACTGGAGTGTGAAATAACACAGCACCAAAAAAGCTGCAAATATAATAAGCTGCAAATACTCTTTTGGATGTTTCCATAACTAGTTTAATTTCTTGTCCTTTCATGTAAAGCTGCTCATGGTTCTCTGTGTGTTTAGCACATACATTTGTGCAAGTTTAGCACAAGGTGGATCCTGCATTGCTATATTAGTGTTTTATTCCTATCGCTAGCTGTTGCTGCTGCTAGATATAAAACTCTGTATGACTACACTAATAAAAATAATGAAGTGACATATATAAATGTATGATATTTACTGGTATTACCTGTGAACAGGTCCTTTCTTTAGCTTACTTGCAAGTACAGCACTAGTAGAAATTGAGTATTTTGAAAATCAAAATAAAGAAATTCATCATTGTTCATCTTATTCTTTCTTTACTTTTTCCACAGTCATCCTGTAAGTTAAAATTTCTGTGTAATATTGATAAATTAAAATTATATCCTCAAATATAGAAAAACCCAAATATTTCCATAAACAAATATTAGAACCAAAAATAGGAGAGAAAACCCATAAACAACTTCATATTGCCATTTAGTATATGTAGAAGCAATACAAATAGAGCTACTGGTTTTCAGCTGTAAAACTCCAATCAACCACTAGATGCCAGTAAATGGCTAGTGAAGTCTTCTGCAGCCCTTAATGGCTAGAACTTATTTTGTGTTATAATTAAATGTTGCAAAATACAAAATACAAACTAATGACTAGTAAGTACAGTGGAAATGAAATTGTTCCTCAACACAGTGTAACAACAATCCTAGTACCATAGCCAAAAATCTAACTAGCACAATAAATTCAGTAAGATATAGTGTAATAAATACGTACATCAGATCAACAACTAACATGATGATGGTAATCTATTTCAAAACATTTAATCCCAGTGAATTTCCATAAGGTAATAAACACAGCCAAAAATCATCTAAAGTAGTAATAATTTTTCCACTATAGCAGGACATCAAATAACATTGTTTTTAGTTCCTCTTTTAAAATTATATTAACTTAGACCCTAACTGAAAGTTCAAAGGATAACTTCATAAAACTGGCATTAGATAAAGCGAACCCAGAGATAACATTCTGTAGTCCAGATGAATGGAGCTGGCAATAACAAATCAGCTAGTTTATTCACCAAGGCACACCCGAAAATAATAAAGCATGAAAGAGTATCTGAACTCTTCCTGATTTAGATTTCTGAACAAGGAATCTAAATTAATAGTATGACTGGATTAATAGCCAATGTTCTTCTCATAAAACAGAAAGTTATCCAAAACAGTTTTCAGAAGACGTAATACTGCAATCCATATATCCTGAAAATAAAAGGGGGAAAGTAGAAAAAGGAGGGGTTGGAGAAAAAGAATAAAAGACAATATACTAAAATACATGTTGGGTCTTTTGTTGTAAGATAGCATAAAACCCTTGTGGCAAATTTGAAATAGGAGTTAATTGGTCTGCAAGATCATCCTGTATTATGATATGCTTCATCCTGTCATTCTTCAGAATGGCCTGGGCCGCCTTGAAAACAGCGATTTCTTTGATACCTCTTGAGTCAAGATAACTTAAATGTCTGCCTTATAGCCTGAATTTCTCCTAATTTTTTCAGTTCTTTCCTGGGGGATGGTTTACATCACTGTTGGAATCAGGGTCTAAATATAATCTATTGCTTCTTTCAAGAAAGATTTAAATTCCATGTTGTGTGAGTATACTTTTGCTTCAATGGTGGGTTCCTACCAGTATCACCACCAGTTCACTGAGTGTGCATGTGCTTCCCTCTGCGTGTGCGTGTGCATAATCCTTCCACGCATGCATGTGCACCTTCACACCTACTGCACATGTGCGCGCCAATCAGCTGAGAGGACTCTTTGATCCTCTCAGCTGATCATTGGAGGTTTTTTAGCTTTTTTAAGCTACCAGTTTGCCTGAACTGGTAGCCATTTTTTTGCTACCGGTTCACGTGAACCGGTTCGAACCAGTAGAATACCACCTCTGTTCTGCTTGTGTGACAAAATTCTCTCCTCTTCTCCTCTCCTTCTAGTACAGTTCAGCTCCAAAGGCTTCTCTAATCCACTTAAAAGGGTTTTGAGGGCAAGTGGGAAGTTGCAGAGGGAAAGACCTAATCACTTCCTTCTTGTTTTATCGGTAGACATTGTTCTCTTGGTGTCAAAGGGAGGGAAGTTGAATTTCTGGGAAGTGTGTGGACATTCTAGGTTTGTTCTTTGGGACATGCTTTGCAGACTAATTGTGTGAAAACTGAGTTGTATGGAAGCAACCGTAATGGAGGTATCATCCTTTTTTTTTCCAGATACCAAAACAGAAGGGTGAAAAATGTTAGGAATCAACACAGTACCTTGTTCATGAATTTATTTATTTATTTATTTATTTATTTATTTATTTATTTATTTATTTATTTATTTATTTATTTATTTATTTA
>JAOYMU010000001.1:104410785-104421598 GCA_025802295.1 Psammodynastes pulverulentus | reverse complement strand
GCTTGCTTGTTACCCGCCCCGAGTCCCCGTTTGGGGAGATGGGGCGGGCTATAAATCTAAAATAAAGTAAAGTAAAATAAACTCTATGACTTGTTGGGGCCAGATACTTTGTGACTCACTACATTATTCCTTATAGGAAAAAATTTTTTGATAGTCATTGTTTTTGGTACGCATCGCACCTCCAAGAACCAATTAATAATGATTACCAAGGTACCACTGTATTAAGGTTTACAAAAGGTCCAATATCCTTGGTGAAACTTCCTTGAAATGACATGTTTCTATTCTACAAACACTCGGTAGAAGTGGGATCCTGTCTTTGAATTACTCTGCTCAGTTACTTCTCCTTTTAAAAACTATCTCACATTCTTGATATTCTTCAGGAATTATCAAAAGAACGCAAATACATCAAGTGGCATTTTTTGAAAGTCTGCTGGAAGGGAACAGAAGTCGTTGCTAGAGAACCAAAAATACACAAACATGGGCATGGACAGTGTAACGTGAAGCAATGACAGCTCTAAACAAGTGGCTCTGGGAGCTGTCCACTCAATGTGACTGTCTGTTTCATCTCTAGGAGAGGCAAATTTGTCTGCATCTGGATAACAATGAAAATGGCATTGCCAAATAACCTCTAAATTAAGAACAGTCATTGGAGCTCTGGAGAAATTCTGGAGAGAAAAAAAGATGCACATTACTCAAAAGTCAGCTTATTCAAGCAACCTGTTTTGACATAAAATGATTTTCGACAATTGAACCACCCAGAAAGTTGGGAAAACTAATAAGAACATCAAAAGTATGAATTAGATTTAGGAATTCTGAAAGATGAATGTTCAGGAAGACAACACAAATAAGAAGCCAGCAGTACTGAGTATCAAATGTGCCTTGGTACTGCATGTGAGAATTCAAATGTTGATGTCTTCATAGAGAGTTTAAATGATTGCAGTGGAATAGAAATGAAACAAATTGCAGAAGTGTTTATTTTAAAATTATTCCACCTGTTATACCTTCATTTTCATTAAGGTATGTTACCAGTAATGCAAAAAAAAAAAAAAAAAGCACCATTAAAATCTTTTGGGGAAACAAGTTTAATCATAACATATGGTTTTATATATACTTGATTGATTAAAATATTGTTATCAGAAAAACAAACTGTAAGCATCAAAGATGTATATTTGTATTTCTTCTGCAAGAAAAATATTCCCCTAATATTCTGTAATGATTATAGTCTGTGAAAGAAACATGTGCCTTAATTAAAACTGTGTGCTCTCTTAATTGTAGATAAACATGAACTGAGAATAAATCATCTCTTGATTTAAGGGGATGGAAAAAGAGTTTTTCACTTGGGAGAGGAGCAATTCTCCAAATGTTTCCAAGGGGTTTCCATTCACAGTGGCAGAGCAGAGTTTCTCTTATTTTCCCCAAGTTCATTATTGCTTGTTTCTATGTGACTCTGTAGTAGCATATTAGGAAGAAGTTTGACCACCAGAAAGAACAATGGTGATCCTTGAAGAATATTTGGAAAACTCTCTGTGCAGTTGCATTTTTTCCCCTAAGGATACAAGAAAAAAAATCCCTAGCAGTCTCTCGGACAAATATCTTGTGAAGTGAGTAATCTCAGGTCTAAGATGCAACACTAAGGGGAAAGTTATGACAAAGGGTTCATCTGTATGACCTACTTATGGGACACTGACCATCTCTTGAGGGCAGAATGCATAATGTTGTCCTTCCCTGAACTTAGACCCTGTAATCTTCACCAATTTGTTCTGCTCCATATCAAAAGTAGTGTAGGAGTGATGGCAAACGGAAGATGGATATGTAAAAGCAGAAACACTGACTGTGGCAAAGTCCAAGAAACCAGTGGGGTAAACCAGATAGAAAACACAACTAGATGAGTCACTTTATTGTAAGCTGCATTAACAGACTCTTGCAAGTCTGAAAGTACAAAATTTCCATCGCCAATTTTTAAAAAAATTATTTTACATTTTACATTATACAAATTGGTTCCATATTGCTACTTGGGTATTTACAATACACATCTACAAAATTAATCCCTAAGTATTTACAATTTACAATTCCACTATACCTAATCAAATTATATTAAAGTTCATTCCTTTTGTGTACTCCTACTTTCCCCTTACCATCCTTATAATTATTATTTAACCATTCATACAATCTGTCTCATACCATAAAGTATAATGATTCTTCCTTATCATTCAACCTTAGTGCTAATTTGTCCATTTTGGCACACTCCAAGATTTTACAAATTATGATTTCTTCTGGTGGTGTAACATCTCTTTTCCAATAAAATGCAAAGGCCTGTCTTGCAGCAGTGGTTACGTGAAGGATTAAGGATTTACTTTCTCTATTATAATTCATCTTTATTATTCTCTCAGTAGAAACAATTCCGGTTTCCAATCAATTTGGATTTTTGTCATTTGTTGTAGCCATTCTTTTATTCTAAGCCAGTACTTCTTTGCCTCAGGACATTGCCACCACATGTGAAAATAGGTTCCCCGATTCCTTTTACATTTCCAACAATTCGGTGATAGACTAAGAATGCATTTTAGCCAACCTCGCCGGTGCCAAGTGCCACCTATAAAATATTTTATATTGATTTTCCTTGTAGGCCACTAATTTGGTTTATGAATAGTTTTTATTCCAAATTGTCTCCCAGTCCTCCAACTGAATATTGTGAAGGGCCCTATGATATTGTGGGCACAATATCCATCGCCAATTTTAATTACTTGATCCATTAGGATCCTTTCAAAGTTTCTGTCTCTGACCATTCAGACACTTGTTTAATTGTTTCCTAGGCAGCATCTTTTCCATCCTTTCTCCAGATCATTCCTACATTACATTACACTGTGAGAGGGCTGATTCCTTGGAACCTCTGTGAATAAGAAGGCAGGAGATCACCCACATGTACTCTGGATGTTCCCTGTAAGGAAACCTCCAGATAGTAGTTTCCAGAAGTTAGAGCAGAGGTATCAAACTCACATCATCACGGCAGTGTCACATGATGTATCAGGACCTTTCCCCCCTTCACTAAACCAGATGTGGGCGTGGCCAGCAAGTGATGCATCTGGCCCATGGGCCGGGAGTTTCCCAGCCCTGGTTTAGAGCATTGAAAGATGATATTTTGCTTGCAAATATGGGAGAGTCTTTTAAAGGACACAAAATTCACAAGCCTCAATTTCCAATCTTTGCCTTTGGAATGACACTTTTGAAAACACTGGGTGGGTCTGCCTTCAATCCTGAACAAAAGAAATTTTTAACCATAAACTTAATAATTTAAAGAACCTGAAATAAACTGCAAAAATTTAAATATGATTTTGATCTTAAAAAGTTATAAACGGACAAAGCGTCCACATAAAAATGTAATATTGAAACTTTTACAAAAAAGATTTTGGAATTATTTATAAAGAACAAATAACATTGTTTGTGGGCAACAGATCCTGTATTGTTTTTTACAAAGCATAATATAAATAAAGAAATTCATGATTCCAAAAACTGGACACTAGAGGGGACTAAAGATTTCAGGTAGATTTCACCTTCTATACTTCATTTCATTATAGGCAATTTCCTCCACTCCTACCAGTTATTGTGCACTATGGCAGAAATGCTCCAATTACTGATCACTGCCCTCCCCATCCCTTTTTTAAAAACATGGAGAAACAGAGAAAACCTAGGTTTAGTTTAGTTTCTTTTCACTGATGGAGGTTTTTTTAACCTGGTGAAACTAACTAAATCTGTAATAGCCCAGACATAAGAAAATGGTAAAACGGTATGTTCTGTTTGTTTTTTTAAATATGTCATTGAGGAAAATGGAAGCAGGAGAATCCACCAATCAGAGTTGTGATAAAAAGAAAATGTCAGGCCACCACTGTGCCAAACTGGAGGAGTAAGCTGAAATCTAGAAAGGGGTTTCATCAATCATCTCATTTCTAATTAGTTAATGCAGAGAAGAAAAGTAACTTAAGGATGCAGGATGCAAAAGCTTAAACACTGACTTATTTACCTGGATATAAGATAAGAAGTCAGGCTCTGATAATATGAACATAATATTTCATGAAAAAAATATTTCAAGTATGAACTTCAAATTCCAAGGTTTGTTGTAAATACCAGAGCTACTTGCCAGGTGTCTAAAGCTCCATTGCAGATGGTCAGGGACAGTCTGCCTATCAAGCAATTATTTGTGCTCTAGTTTTTTGTTTGGTGAGCTGTTCAAGTCATCTTTTGTTAGTTTCAGAGTAAAGCCAATGCAAAGGAATTGCCATCACTGTTGCCGAACCTAAGTATTCTTCATGGGACATTCTGTTCCATTGACTTCAAGTTGTTTTGACACTTCAATAAGATCATCCCTCAAAATAAGTGAAATGATGGATGCCAAAGAATGCTAAAGTAATTTGTGCTTGCAGAGGTCTGGGAATAGAGATAAATATACGTTAAACAGTTATCATTTTCAAGTGATAGCTTTACCATCTTAACCTACAGGTTAAGGACCTTGCTCACTTCCTTAACTTTGCATTTGTTCAAAGTTTCCAGTGAATTTCATTTACATATCTATGTAATACAAAGTTCATGATTCTGATGGTTTATAGAGTTCCATCTGACATTCCTTTCATGTTTTGAGGCAAAGAGCAGCTTGCCAGCATTTAGTTGTGGTAATTTTTGCTCCATTTGGTATTTACCAGAAAATTTAATGGATATGTTTTCTGCCAAAGGAGAATCATGAGCTGTTATAATGGTTAATCATTAGGTATTTGGCTCCAACCTACTTTAGAGTTTTCTCTTTAATTAATGTTGGCAATTCAAGTAGCTGATTTGAATATATGCTCCATTTTTTAAACTCTGACTCACTGTCAACAAAATACCATTCAAGTTCAAACTGAACAGAAAGCTGACAATGAAATACAAAGCCAACTTCAGATTTGGCCTTACGTATGTGGCAGAAGATAAGTAAATATAAATCATTATCCCCTCTGATAACTATCTCAGTTGGCTGAGCAACTATTTGGCACTGGACTGAGGCAACTGTAAAATCAATTTGTGTTTTTGCATACTTAGAGCAATAAGTGAAATATACAAGGTTAAACTTTAAAAAGGGGATACAAAACCAAACCACTTGACAAAACCAGTGAGTTTTTAATTGGTCTGGGGTTATTATGTTAGTTGACTTAATAGGGGTGAGAAAAGAGCTCTCAAGTAGACTGCAGTTGCTCCATCTGAGACATCTGAGAATTTAGGGTGTCTTGTGAAAACACTATGAAAAAGAAGAGAAGAGAGGATAAAGAGTTACTCAAACTCTGGTTCCTGAAGTCAACGCACGCCATGAGGTTACACATACATACTCATGGAACTCTGAAAAGGGGATGCTTCAGAAAAATTAGAAAACGATCTTCTGTCATCTCCCAAAGGTGCTTTTTCAGAAGGCAACTGGACTTTCTTGTTTTTTTCTTTGAAGACATTTTGCTTCTCATCCAACAAGATTCTTCAGCTCTGACAGAATAGTGGGGAATGGAAGGATTTATATTCCTTGCAGACAGCTGATCATTTGCATACTTTTAGAGGGTCATTGAAACACTTGAAGGTTTATCTGTGTCCTCAGGGTCACCTGAGTAGTGCTAATGGTTCCTGTAGTCTGCAATTTTTCTCTGGAAATCCATTCCTACTCCCACACCATTCAAAGGGTATTCATGTCAAATTGTATAGCTAAAAGTCTGTAGAGATCCTCAGTCATCCAGGTCATGGTTGTCCCAAAGATGCTTTTTCAGGAGACAACTGAACTTTCTTGTTGGTTTTGTTTTGTTTTCTGTCATCTTTCCCATTTTTCAGAAGTTATGTTCCGATGCTCTATAATTGTAATATTTAGGCAGGAGACCAGTAAGCTGGTCTTTACTATATGGCACAAGTCTGTTAAGGTGAGAAGAAGAACAATAGCAACATTTTCTCAGTTCTTCAAACTCCCTGACAAATATTGGAAAATATCTAAACAGCAGTGCAAAGCGTCTTTGGTCAGGAAGCTTCTTAGAGGATAGGAAAAAGTGCTATTTATACCTGTGTATCACTTTGCAGAATGTGCTTCTCCATCTTCTGATGACAAGAAGACCAGATTATCTTTCTAGAAATCGCCCATATCCTTTAATGCAAGTCCCAAGTTCATTTTTGTAGCCAGTTATGTGGCATAATCAAATTGCACAAATTATAAATTTAATAGGTTAATTCTTTTCAAATTGATAATCTTTTGAACACCTTAGTTAAATTTAGATATAATGAGAGGTAGTCTTTGACTTATGACAGCACTGAAAAAAGTGTCTTATGACCATTTTTCACACTTATGACTGTTGCCATATCCCCATGGTTACATGATGAAATTGGGCCCCTGGTAACTGGTGTGTATTTATGACAGTGGCACTATTCTGGTGTGATGTGATCACAATTTGTAACCTTCCCAGCTGGCTTGTGACAAGCAAAGTCAATGGGGGAAGCCTGTTTCACTTAACAACCACATGATTCATGTAACGGTTGTAGTGATTTGCTTAACAACATGGGCAAAAAAGCTCATAAAATGGAGCACAACTCACTGAACAACTGCCTTGTTTAGCAATGGAAATTTGGGGCTCCATTATGGTTATAAGTTGAGGACTATCTGTAAAGCAGGCTTCGCACAATTAGTAAAGACACCTGTAATGAGGAAAATCCTCATAATTTCATTAGGCTGACCTTTAAATGGAAAGTACCTTCAGGTGAATACTAACCTGTGATATCACTTCAAATAGGGCAGGGCTGTTAAGCTCCGGCCTGCGGGCCGATGCATCACACACTGGCCACACCCATGCCCAGTTTAGCAAAGGTGAAAAAAGTCCCAATACGTTATGTGACGACGATGTGACTCCGCAAGTTTGACACCCCTGAAATAGGATATTGCCTTTTCTACATAGATACATGTGGAAAATCTTTTTGAAGCATTTGTAATTAGACCACAAATCACAGCTTTTAGGCAATAATGCAGTTTCTCCTAAATTCATCTTTCACTGAAAATATCCTCCCCCTTCCCAAAGCAAGGCTGGCTTCATCCCTTTTGATTTTACAGAAGTCCTTCAAATACTGCCATCAAGCCCGGGGAGGAGTCCAAAGAACTGGTGGAATAGTGAGGTGGTTCACTAGAAAGATTTTCTCTCCACCCAATATTTCTTCTCTTTTTAACTTTGTGCTTTTTTTTAAATGTGGTCTTAAAAGTTTTTAAAATAACAATTGCTGTTTGGATATATTTATTGTTTTCTAGCTATGCTGTATGCCACCCAGAGTCACTTGTTTGTGAAATGGGCAGCCATAAAATCTGTCAAATAAAAATGCCACTGAAGGTTTGGCATCAGGGATTCGCATCTGCTGTCTTTCATGAGCTGTCTTTGATCAATCAAGTTATTCAACTGAAACCCGATTAAGGATTTAATATTATGATCCGATGAATTTTTTTTCCTTCAGTAATTATTACAAAATATCTTATTATATAACCCTCCTTTAAGAACATGGAAGTTAGTCAAGTCCACATTCTGCTTTATATTAACATGCATATTAAATAATGCTCAGATCATTGTTTTGTCCAGCAATTGCAAAAAATTCTTCACTCGAAGAGATTCTTTGTTTTCCTTTTCATAGAATATCTTCCTTGGCTCATGTGCCTGAATATTCTCCAGTTGATCTGTTCTGCAAACACTTTCCTGAAAGACCACCCATTCTCTTTGACCTGCTTTGGCCTGCTATAATCAAGTGGTTTTATGCTAATTTTCACCTTAATTCCTAAAGCATCCAATATACTGTTAAAACAAAACAAAACAAAATTAAAATTACTTCAGTAATTGGTAAGGTATGGATTTGCTCAATAGGAATACACTTATTAAGTCAATTTCTGATTTTTCTTTTTACATTATCAGATTTTATTTATTTATTTATTGTTTTTTTTTTGTTTATTTATTTTGCAGGTGACAGGAAGGTTTATTTGTATCTTATTCTTCCTTGAGCTTTTTATGTATCACCAGCACTTGAAACAACTTCTGCAAACTTTTATTAATTTATTTTATTTATTTGTCAAGCATATATGAGAAAAACAAGTATAAGTATGAACATAACATATAAACATATAAGTGTAAATAAGTACGAATAAAAAGGACAGTAGGACAGGGATGGTAGGCACGTTGGTGTGCTTATGCACACCCCTTACAGACCTCTTAGAAATGGGGTGAGATCAACAGTAGACAATCTAAGGTTAAAGTTTTTGGGGTTTGGGGAAGAGACCACAGAGTCAGGAAGTGCATTCCAGGCATTAACAACTTGGTTGCTGAAGTCATATTTCCTGCAATGAAGTTTGGAGCAGTTTACATTGAGTTTGAATCCAGTGCATGCTCTTGTATTGTTGTGGTTGAAGCTGAAAGTAGTCATTGATGGCTAGGACACTGCAATAGATAATTTTATGTACTACGCTTAGGTCAGATGTAATTCTAAGTTGTCTAAGCCCACAATTTCAATGTAAAATTTCTTGTAGCAGCTGAATAGAGAAACATCACAAACCCTTGGAAGATACTTTGGATAAGCTGTTGAAGTTTCCAGTTTTCTTTATTTGGGTGACTTCAACATCTATCCCTGGGGATAAGTTCCAGTGCAACTTATGAATTAGTGGCTTCCGCAGTGATGATGGGCTTATCACATGTGACTGTAGTCCCAGAACACATGGGTGGGCACATACTTGATACTGCTTTTAATACTAAGCAGATCAGATAATTAGACATAGGTGTCTCCCTTTTCCAAAGTCAGATCATGGAAATATCTCTATCTCCACATGGGTCAAATTCCTTATAGCTCCTATAGTACCTCAAAATCAGTAAAAGGAAAATAAATATTCATATGATCCTGAAACATTAGGGGCACCTTCACACGTACATTGTGTCTGTTATCAGAACCATTGTGCTGTTTCTACTTCATTATCCATGAATACCTGAAACTTATAGTTGGCACATGTCAAATAGTATCATTTCCTTTTTGACATTTGTGATAGTGGTGTTTCAGGGGATTGGGGTTTTCTCCAACAACTTGTATTTGGAGTCCTCTATTCACAGGCAGTCTTGTCAATAAACCCAATCATATTTTAGACATGTTGACAATTCCTATGAAAACCTTAAAACCTGCCTCAGTTAATTTCCTTGCCCTCTCTCTTCATTGATTTCTTGTCTCACCCTCCTTCCCAATTCCTATGTTTATGTGCTATTAAATGTTACCCCACCCCCAAGTTGACATATTGCATGTATAATCATAGTTATAGCATGTACCAAATGTTCCCCTTTTCTACATGTGGTGGAGATATGGATTTTTGTTATTTCAGAAGCCAATTCACGGTCCTGATGGATTATATTTGACTTCTTATTGGAATTGAGTATGTCAAGTTTAATGAAAAGAAGGAATAGAGGGAACATGATAGCAATGTTCCAGGATCTAAGGAACTGTCACCAAGTATTCTTCAAGACACTCGAAGGCAGGATAAGAAGCAATGGATGGAAATTAATTAAAGAGAAAACCAACCTAAGGAGAAATTTTCTGATAGTTAGAACAATTGATCAGTGGAATGATTTGCTTCACATAGTTGTGAGTACTCCAACACTAGAGGTTTTTAAGAAGAGATTTGTCTGAAATGGAATAATTTCCTACTTGAACTGGGGGTTGGATTAGAAGATCTCCAAGGTACTTCCAATTCTGTTATTTTGTTATTCTGTTATATTGTTGGAAGGAACATTGATTGATGCCTGTATGCTAGTATTTCAAGATGGCAATTGTAGGACAGTCTTAAAATGCTTTGGAAAGATAAGGGAATGGAAACAGAGCCACATAAAAATATAAAAAACAGATTTTTCTGACAGAACAATATAAGTAAAATTTGAATGAATCTTTTAACCTAATGACTTTTGAGTTTTTGGTTTTCTTTTTACCATGTTCAAATAAAGGAACCATTATTTCCAAACCTCAGGTCTAATAACACATCTCTCCTTCTCCCTCTCTTTCTCTTTTAAGCTGATAGTATTCACACCTGGATGCAGCCTGAGGGGATGGAGAACGGTGCAAGTCTAAACAGAGCCACAAATCCACTCATTTTATACAAGGAAGGTAAAAATCCAGAGAAGTCCCATGTACTTATTTGATAGTTGGCTCTCAGTCCTGTTCCTATTGTGTGCTATGAAGCAAACAATACTGGGCTCTCCCCCCCAACAGGAATTATGGGTAACTTTAAAGGCCAATTATTATAGTTGTCCTCACTGGGACATGCAAAGTACAGGTTCTGCAGTTCAGAGAGTCACATTACAATATATCATCAAAAAGTGTGCTATATATCATTTCAAATTAAAATAAAGAAATGAAAATGTGATTTTTATATTGCTGGGCCTATGTTAGAATTTGGTTCATGCAAATATCTATTGTGCATTTATTATCTTATTTAAAATTGTCAGTATGACAAATTTGTGATCATTTGTGAGAAGTATCATTCTAGAAATATATTCAGTAGAAGTAAGGGGATTGCAGTCTCAAACAGTTTATAAACACCTATTAGATTACTTTATTGCAATTATAGAAAAGAGACTTGCAAGAAAATCTATTATTTAGCATTTACTCTCCAGCATAATTCTATATCATGTCAAATGCAACTTGTCTTCCACTTCTTTCAGTGTCATTTAAAAAAAAACCTTTCTGAATAAGTTTCTTCCTCTGATACAGAATTCAAAGCAGGGGAAAAATGTTCCACCAACAAATATTTTGTTTAATAATTTATTTG
>JAOYMU010000001.1:104366648-104382972 GCA_025802295.1 Psammodynastes pulverulentus | reverse complement strand
TCCCAAAAGTGCTTTTCAAAAGGCAACTGGAGTTTCTAGGTATTTTTCTTGAAAACATTTTGCTTCCATGCAAGACACTTCTTCACAGTTCTTCAGTTCCAGAATTGAAGAAGCTTCTTAGATGAGAAGTGAAATGTTTTGAAGGAAAATACCAAGAAATTGCAGTTGTCTTTTGAAAAACGCCTTTGGGATAAGTTTAATAAAAATTATAATTAAAAAAGAGATGTGCAAATCCAGAAAAAGACATGGCTGTTTAAATAATCCAAAATAGGTGCTGCTGTACATTTGAAGCATCCATTTCAAAGAATCGTAAGCCTTTATTTGCATTGCAGATTGCAATGAGTAGTCAGCTGCTGTGTGAAACAGTGAGGGTATGTTTTTCTTGCATAATTCTGCAGGTTCCTTCATGCAAAGAAAAATTCCCTTAGCCAAAATCTCCTCTTCCCATTAGTTGAATATTTTTTTTGTTTCCTAATTAATTTCTCTATTGCTTGTTTGCAAAATATGGTGGGTGCGTGGCTGGTCAGGGAATTCTGGGAGTTAAAGTTCACACATTTAAAGTTATCAAAATTGAGAAACATTGGTCTAGATCAGGGGTGTCAAACTCACGGGCCGTGGGCCGGATGTATCACATACTGGCCCCGGTCCCACCCCCACCTGATTTAGCAAAGGGGAAAAAAAGTCCTGATATGTCATGTGACGCCTTTGTGACGATACAAGTTTGACACCCCTGGTCTAGATGATTAAGGCAACTCCTTGAAACAATTATTAGGAGACTAATCCAATATACACTTACCTGAAAGGAAGTCCCTGATTTCATACACTTTCAATTAGACAATTGCAAACAAACCTGTTCTTGAAGCCTATTAAAGCCATTTAAAATTATTTGTTTACTTTCAGTCAAAGTGTAACTATCAGAATACATTGGAATTTTTATTCTTAGATGAACTCCTTACCAACTTCTACTAGGAACATGGTATCTCTATTTGTAGAAATACTTCCTTAAATTAGACCTTGCAAATGCTAATATTTGACACCTGCTATTCTTGCTGAAGGTCCCGTGACCCTGTAATAAAACTGATTAATGACATGTCACATGAATCAATGCAACTGCTCTTGACCCTGTTTTGCAAAGAGATTTTCTGTGATCTCTTTGACCTCTGCCTGACATCTTTTTACTGTTCAATGTCCTCTTAAATTAAATGTGCTGTCAGTTTACCATTCCTGAGACCAAGGTACCAGTAACACATCTTCCTGAAGTTAATTATGTAACATAATTTATAGTTTTTTACATTGTTCATTTCCTGCAGCAATCATTCCTAAAAAACTTATTTCTTTTTTAGACAAATACCTTTTCATTTGATTTAATTCTTCTTTAGACCAATACTTTCTTTTCATTTCAGGTGGGGTGCCTAGCGTTCTTGATCTTAATATGGTCTGAAGTGGATCTATATTTATAATAAACATTAAATAAAAATGTATGTTGTAGCCTTCATTTCATTTTGTTTCATCTCTATCTATTGCAGAAAGGGAACGTCACTTTTGTTCACCTTCCTGTGCATTTTAGCTTCCTTTTCTAATATCTAATTTCACTCACAGTGATTCTCCTTTGATATTGTTTATGAAACTGATATAAAAAAAGAATAATTATTGTGCTATATGAGCATGTCGGTATAGGAGCGATATAATAACTGATTGTAATTGCTTTTGACAAAGCAGTCAATGATACAGCTATATTTTGAAAACATTTGGAAAATATTTTGAATTCTCTAGCTCTTTGCTCAGAAAATTGTTTACATTTTTTATGGCCAAATCCTCCAGAGCATCAATCTTTATTTGACAGTGGGGAGGGGAAGGTTTAGAGTATATTCATCATATACACTCAGAACATTTTCCTGTGTTTGGTCCTTTTCTTGTCTCTGTCATTTGAATGTGGGAACATGATCAGATTGATCCACAGACATTTCACTATCTTCATTTCTTATGCATACAATTTCATGCTGATTTTGACTTTGAACAGTTCTGAAGAGCAAATATATATTTACTCTTCCCACAAGGAGAAATTTACATTATATGACTAGCTAGATTCCTTTCTCCGGAGCTGTGCATTTAATATTTGTGAAACAGGATCTGCATTTACATGTTTGGCCAACAGATGCCAGCCCAGCCAATAGTTATATTAGCATTTGGATGACAGTCAGATACTATATAGAGTTGTGGATGTTTTCTACTTGTTGTTAACAGAGATATTACTATTTCCTATATCATTATAGGTTTGCCTTAAAGTAAGAACTAAAATAGACTGGGATTTGTTAAAATAATTTTCATTTTCTAAGCGACTGTATTTCTGTAGTAGATTTTCCCAGCCTTTCTCCCTCTAGATACGATTGGGATCCCACAATTCACAGTTAATGAGATTTCTTAATCTGAGACCTTCAGAATGAGCGTATTAGCAAAGCTAATTGATTTTGGGAAAGTTGGAGGAAAACATTCCTTTTTTTTAAATGAGGGGAAAATATTTTCTAAAGCACACTCTATATGTTTATTTATTTTATTTAACATATGGCAAATACATGGACTTATAGTGGTTCAAATGTTAATGTCCAGTCCACCCAGCTATTCAAGGACAGGGTAGTCTATGTTCAAAAAATCAGACATTGGGCTGGTGTAAGCACTTGAGGGACATTCGGACACAATGTGATGGATATTTTGTCAAGGAGAAACACAGTCACACTGAGGGGTAGAGACAAGACCCCACTTAAACAAATACATGGCTCCTCTATATGTGTAGGAAAGAGTAACACTATTTTTAAGGCTAGAGATTCACACATTATTTCCTGATTAAAATGTCAACTGACTCTAAATTCTGCAACCACCATCCTGGATTATAAAATGTTTGAGATTATTGATTTATTTATTAATTCCAGAAATTTATATGGTTGCCCATCTTAAAGTATTAACTCTGATTGTTTCATCCAGCCAAATAAATCTGAATGGCTAACAACCAATAGAAAAAGTTGACTGCATCTAAATTATTATTTACATAATATGTTTGTTTGTTTTTTCTATAAAACAGATCTCTTATGAGAATAAAATTGTATCTCATTGTCTTGTTTTTCCTTCTTTTTCAAAACATGGTACTTAATTCTAGAGAAAGTGGTTGCAAAGAGACAAAAATGTCACTCACAAAGCATAGTAGTAAAAGAAAGACAGTTGACCCAAAAATCTTCACAAGTACATAAGAGTCTCTATCTGTGGAGATGTGAATACTGTGTTTTTAAGGAAAACATGGGAACATGCCTTTCACCAAATAATCCCATAGACTGACTAAGAAGGTTCATAACTGAGAGGAAGGACCTGTTTCCCCATTCAGTCTTCCACATCTTCAGATAGAACACTGGAAAGGATTAGCCTGAAACCCCAAAGAATGACTGCGGCTTGTCTGTACTGAATTTTGAGCTAGATACAGCACATACAATGGCTCAGAGCCCTCCATGCCCATTGGATTTCCTATAGACAGAGCCAGTCAACTGACATCTCCTCAGTGACCAAAACGCGGGTGATTTAAACTAGCAGTCTCGGCAATTTAGAGAATAAAACTCCTCAGCATGTCAAAGTTCCTCTTCTTTTTTCATACCTACCAAAATATTTAGTTTCAATCTGAGTTAAAGTTAATAAATGATCTCTCTTAATTAAAAAGATGCAGACATATTTTGCTTATATTACCATTTTTCAACTATATTATTTTTCTCAGTCATTCTTGTGAAATAGAAAGAAGGAAGGAAGGAAGGGATGATAAGTGAAGTTCACTCAGTGGGTTAGGACATAAAACTGATTTATAGGAAGGTGAACTTTTAGATTTTCCACATCAGGTTGACAGGCCTCTGCTACAATTAGAAATTTGTTTTCTGGAATTGCATCAGTCTGGAAAATATTTCATGAATAGTTGTTTCCCTCAATGTATTTGGAAGCTAGCTAGAATGGTGGCATATTTAAAAGAACAGACCAGTGCTCATTCCTCTAAGATCTATGTAATAGTTTTAATTTTGCCTATAATAATATAAAGATGTGTTACTATGAAAAACTCATGTGGGAGTAACAAAATATGTCAAATTGATATAGCAAAACTTAAATAATGAAATTCTTGTAGCTATAGATATGCATAAAATAATTTCTTTAGTATTTTTCCATAGTAAAGTTTTATAACTGAAGCTCAAAAGACCTGACATTGCAGGTAGGACAGGAAATAACTAAGAACTATGAAACAGCAATTTTGCATTGAGTAAATAAAACAATATGATCAGATATTGTGTATCTGTATAAAATAGGGCAAGTAATATAACATCGGCCAGTCTGGGATAGTGGTTAAAGAATCAGGCTAGAAAATGAGAGATTATGAGTTCTTAGACACAAAGCCAGTTGGGTGACCTTGGCCAGTCACTTTCTTTCAGCTCTAGGAAGAAGGCAATGGCAAACAACTTGTGAAAAACTTTGCCAAGAAAATTGCAAGGACTAATCTGAGCAGTCTTCAAGAATTGGACACAATTGAATGGAAGGAAAAAAAATATTGTAGTAATAGTACCAAGTCTCCAAAAGCTCACCTGACAGTTATGCTGAAATTCAATCTTAAATTTATAAATAAATTCTATTAAATGCAGTTGGCAAGTGTTAATAGAGCAATCTTTTTGAAATTTAGGGAAAAAAACAATTGATTTGATTTTACTACTCTGAAAATATTTTCATCTTTTCCCCTTCTTTCCACTTAAGCTTATATTTAAACCTTCACCAAAAGAATTTTACATGTGTATAAAATGTTACAATATGTTCTCAATCAGGAATAAGCTGGTAGAAGTTATTATAGTCCAAGCTGAGACATGTTCTACAAAGTTTTGCTATGGCAAAATATGTTCACATTCTCTCCAAAGTACCAAAACCTCTGTGGTTGATGTGCTGATGACATTTTATTGTGCTTCTGTGGGTAACCTATTTCTGACACTTTTGGTCCTCTGATTCACAGAGGAGGCTTTTCAAAATCTGAGGTTCATCTTTTAAAAGGGGAAAAATGCAAACTATTTTCCCATTTTTAAGTTAAGAGGAACGTTTCACAATAGAAGAACTCTCTGGGAAATTAATGTTGAAATTTCCACAAAAACATGATTCCACCAGTGACATGATTGCTTAAGAGACTTATACAGTAGCCTGCTGAAATCAAAGTGAGTCTATTGGCACATCTTTAATAGAAATGGAGTGGCTTTTCTATGAAAAAAACTTTATTCTTGACAAAACTTTATTCTATTTATCAGTTCTTCTGTGAAATAGATTTCAAGAAATCTTCATCAAAATGCTCAATTTATTTTCAATATTCCAAAAATGCCGGCTGTAATGGGAAGCTCCTTAACTTTTGATGTGGAGCCAGTTTTCTTTGTTCAGCAGTTGTAATGTTCTTATTTCAGTAAAAGCAGGGATGAGGAAAATCTAAACTTCATGATATTCCAAAAGATTGTCTTCAATCCAACAGTTCAATTCAGCAGGAGCAAACCATCAGGAAGCACTGTTTTCTTCTATTTTAAAGCTTATTCTAAGAGGGAAGCCTTAGACCAGGCTTGCAATTTTTAGATAACTTTCAGTGCCTTCTCCACCGGACACAAACACATAGATATAAACTTAAGTGTTTAGCATGCAAGCTTTAAACAGTCAGCATGGCATTAAAGGTATCAGGTATCACAAGAATAGAACTTATCAATGCAGCACTGAATATAACATGTTGAATGAACGTGTAATAGATTCAACAAGCAAACTATGGGTTTCAATATGAGCCACTCCCAACCAGGCCTGATGCCTGTTAATGTATAACAAGTTAGTGATGTGTTCATGAAACATAGCAATAAGAAATGAATTTACCCAGAAGCAAATTATAGTTGCAAGCATTTTTATTTTATAAATATGAATGTAATCAATAGGGCTATGTAGCTGTTAACTTTCTAAGCAATCCAGAGAACCAGTTGTTGGAAGAAATCTCCTTTTGTTTTTTTCCACTTTACAGGGCTAATCCTGTAAGGAAGGCAGGAAGGAAACATTCTGGTATTGTTTCTAGCCTAATCTTTATTGCCCTGCTTACAGAAATGTCCTCTTGGTTAACCCATATAACAACTAAAGGTTCTTGGCAGTATGCCCAGACTTATGCCGCCTGAGCTCCACCCAGTCACATGATCACCCAGCCACACCTACCCAGCTAATCATTAGGGCAGAGAACTAGTTGTTAAATTATTTGAATCTCACCACTGGGGAGGACCTGACTGCAACTTCACACAGCAGCTGCACCTTTTCCTGGGATAATATGGTGTCCTCTGCTCTTCCTGTTTGATTCCTGGAAATGATACTCCTGCTCTAAATATTGTAGACGGGTTCTATATGTATGTTCCACTGATCTATGAGACTTTTAAAGGATGCAATAGATTCTTATATGAGGAGAGATAGCTCATATGTTCTGAATTGCTTCTAAAGCAATTAATTTTTTAAAAATAAGTAATTTGATATTTCTGTAAAGCAAAAAATAGCAACCCAGCATTGAAGTATAATCCAGATGAAGTGGAGGACTTTCAGCTCATAGAGAAAAAGTGTTCTTTAACAATAGAAGAATATCAAAGAGCATTTTAATTACATATTGAATATTTCAATATAAATATATTCTCTCTTTAAAATGCAGACAACTGAAATGTTTAATGTGCGCACAAGAAAAATGAATCAGTCTATGAACTGAATGAACTGTAGCTTGTTTTACAAAAACAGAAACCATTTAGAAATGTTAATGTCTCCCCTAACTATTGTTCTAACCTTTATTATTCCTTTCCATGGAATACGTTTTCCCTCATTTCATCAGAAGCTGGAAATATTGTTTATTTGCTTCCACAGATTTCGATTGAGTTTGCTGCTTTCTCTTTCCTGAACTTTTCCATTTTCCATATTAGGCTCTGTTTTAATGTCTATTTTAATAATGATAGTGACAAATCATCTACAAATATTGAAAGCATGCAAAGTTCAATGACAGGAGATGAACCAATGACCGGAGCATCCTTTCTTTTCTCAGGATTCCCAGGGTCATCTATGCTACTATAGTGACCAAACAGCCTAAGTGGTTAGTCATGTAAACAAGACTTAAAACTGGATTTGTCACACAGCATCCCTTTTTAAATATTAATGTTCTTTTTTTGTGACTGACTTTCTTTTCTCAGGGGTAGATTAGCACTCACATATTTCCCCCATGAACAAACAGCCCTGTGAAATTATTCATCTGCTAATCTGCATCTACCAATATATAGCCTTGTTGTAGTAACGATAGTCTTAAAATAGCAGTAGACAAGAAGACTGATCTAATTTTATACAATGTCTTTTTTTAAAAAAGAACAATTTTTTCTTGCCCTGGGAAGATGTTTCCACAATAAAAAAAAATTGATGTTAAATTCTGAATATACGTAAATCACCACTTGGCCATGGTAAATGGTTACACCAAACCCCCTTCCCCCCCTCAGGTTATGTGACTGCATGTTAGGCACTTGGCCACTTGTCACTTTACAACCAGTGATAGTGTTCTGCGGACAGATGACCATGATGGTTTATTGTTTGTTTTTCAGCGGTACACCACCCCAAGTCACATTGTTTGAGTTGAGCAACCTTGTAAATCTAAGAAGTAAATACAAATGTAAATCAATGTCAATAACCTCCACAGGGACATAAAAGACATTAATAGTTAACAACTTTATAATTGGTAAAACTCATTGGTTTGCTCCATCTATTGGCTATTAGTTTGGATGTTGATTTTATAATAGTATGTAGCATTGCCTCTGTATTGGGCTGAATATAAGATTATGGTTTATATTATATCTGCATTGGATCTGTCAAGTATAATGCCTGCCCAAGCTCAGTTCCAGTAATTATGTATCTGGGTATCCAAAATCAAAAATATTTTCATGTTATTCATATAGGGTATTGCGAAATATTGGTGTGCAACTTTCTTTAATATGTAACATCTGAAGAAAGACTTAGGAGGAACATTTTTAAATAAATAACCTATGAAATAACCTATAATCTGAAAAAATATATAGTGATTTTCACTTAAAGTACAGAATGTACCTCTCCTGCACATCATTTTCCATTCTAATGTGTAACTCATAAGATGATGTGGAGAAACTTTTAATATGATATCACTGGGGAATTGAGAATACTGGAAAGATTAAGCCAATATTTCTAACCAAATAATATACTTTGGGTTAGAATCATCAGACTTGGTAAGATGTGCACTGATAATCTCCCCTCTCCCTCCAAAAAATTATTTGAGATACCCTCTCAAATGTAGTTCTATTTTAAAATAAAAATATTTTTGTTTCCATATCTTTCATGCATTAAGAAATACTCCTTACAGAGAACAAAAAAACTAGTGAATATGCAATTCAGAATGCAATTAGATAAAAAAATGTTAAGGTCTTCATATAATGAGGAAGAAGAAGAGATGGAGGAGATTATAATAAAGAAATTCACTAGGAAATAGTGAAGAATCATTACATTCATCATTAACTTCAGTTTAAGCGATCGTTAATACTTCCAACATAAATTTCACACATCTTTTGTATTCAGATTGCTGTCTTGTTAACATCAGAAAGAAATACTACCAATTGTCATCTGCCAATTTCTCAGTAAATGTGAACTAGAAATGTATATATTTATTCTGTATTATATGTAAGACCGTTCCTGTTATTTCTTTTCTTACTATCGTCTATGGATAGTTTCCTCTATGGATGCAAAGAACAGTTCCATTTAGACTGGAACTGTTCTGTACCTATTGTATCAACTTATGCTTACCTTCTTACAATTATGCCTGGATGAGAGTAAACTGGCTAAAGAGAAGATAAAGTGGGGTTTGATGGTGCTTTGTGTCTGGGTATACTATGCTCGCAAATAGCACCATCGATTGTCAAGGAAGTTACAAGTCGGGGTACTATTGCTTCTATGACATCTGGAAATATATTCCAAGCTAAAATTTTGATTTTTCCAGCAAAGAACTTCTTATCATGGAGACCGACATACTTGACCCAGATGGGCAGCCAATAAATTATATAAATAAATAAGTAAGTAAAGAGTTAGCTCAAGCATGATGGCATTTTGCTTGTAGAGGCTCCGCTTTTCCACACATTTAAAATAAAGGCTGCTGCAAGTTCTAGTCATACTTTCCAGGCTGTTCTGCTTTGAGCAGCAGAGAAAATTCTCCTTCATCTCCTTTCTGAGCGGCTTTCAGATATTTTGAAAACTGCAACCCGGTCTCCCCCTAATCTTATCTTCTGCAGACTAAACATCCCCAGTTTTTTCAGCTGTTCCTCATAGGATGTGGTTTCTTGCTCTTTCATCCCTCCAGTTGCTCTTCTCTGAAAGTGAGCATTTGTCAATGCCCGGTGTCATGAGTAAAGCAAGACCAGGTTACATCCTGTGACCTGAAGATTATATTTCAGTTAATACTGCCTTTAATACCTTCTCAGGTAGCATTCGTCTGTTCTGTGTTTTGTTTTTAGCAGCTGCATATATTTGCTATGCAGCTCTCCCATTCAGCAGTCAACTAAATTACGTCTAACTGGTGTAGGGATTTCAATGCAAAGGCAGCCCACCTACAGTCTATAGAGGCCAAAAAAACATCACAGGACAGAATAGAAAAATAAAAAACACCCCCTCTAAACATTCTCCTTTTCAGCTTTACAAACTATCTTTGTTCAAGTTAATGAGTTGAACAGAGAAAAAAGTAACCTTGTGTTCCAAATGGGATGGATTATACTAAATTTATCTAGACACTTTCCTTTCCATATTGGGTAAGGTTGGTTTAGGATTTCAGATATATTCAAGTTTTTCAACCCTGCCATATTAAATTGTAAGCAGTATCAGATTAATCTGTTTCTTGTTTGTAAAGCAGCTAAGAACTCTGCTTACTACTGACTCTTCTAGGCTTCAACAGTGTTTTGTTTAATAAAATTTGAAGTATGATACTGTGATCAATTAGTCTTTTCCCCTGCCCCATCTTTTTCTTGTTTTTCTTACAATATTTGCTACTGTTGTCCAACTTCCACAGAGACCTTATTATACATCTAATAAAGGAATATTTTCCTAAGAATAGGATTCTGTACATTTTAAATAATCTTGAAAAAGGTCATTAAAATTTGCCAACTTGAAGAACATCACACAAAATACATTTGCTTATAAGAAACACATCTCTTGAAATGCCTAGAGAAATTGTGCTACCTTTCAGCTATAGAGTCTCTCAAGAAATCAAATTAATTCTGGTTACTTATTGAATTTTCAGTTCTGTGCATCAACGTGGAAAGTACATGGTGTTTTCTGAAAGAAAATGGGAGGGGGACAGTTTGCCTTTCATACCCTGAGGCAGTACATCATGTCCAACTAGAATGATTGTTTACGTACAACTCCCAAGGCTTCTCTATTTAAGTGTCTTTAAATCTGATTGCAAGGTGATTGCCACCATGTGGTAAAGATCAGATTTTTACAAGTGATGTAGAAAGGCACACAAATGATAAGATATTTCAATTTATTTTTTGAAAAGCTCAGCTATCTTGCAGCTGGCTTAAGATGGCATTCTAGAAACCTCTAGACATTGGTCCATTCTAACAATCTCTGCTGTTGCTTTTTGTCATCAAAGACTTGTGTCCAAATAATCTATTTGTTAGATCTGGATACTAATCCCATACAAATGACTGGCCAAAATCTGCCTTTTGTGTCATCCCATGCACAAGTACCTTAACAACCAGGTTCGCAATGATGGACCTTCACAAATTCAAACAGTTCCTAATGATGGCCTTCATTTGTAAAAGGTCAATTCTGACTTAGCGACTTCTTCAGCCCTCTGAAATAAAGCTCAGGCAACTTGCTGGCACTCCTATCATGGAATATTGCAGGCTGGTGAACCAAATCAAAAGACTCTGAATTTATAAACTGAGGTTGACAAAACACTGAACTACATTACAAATTCAATATTGTACTTCAAGACATTTGCGGTGCCAGTAACCATTATATAAATGGTTATAACTTCTCCCTCAACAAATATATTTAATGGAAACTTTTTTCAAGAAAATTTAATTGTAATGTTTAAAATATTAAAGGAAAGCCAGGCTAGATCACAATTATACACTAATTTTTTAACAAGCCATGTATATGAGAAGTTACCAATTGTGTAAGGAGCTTCTAAAATTGCCTTTGAACTATGAGCTAATTCTATCTACAGCCTAAAACTATTGTAAGCTACCTTGGCTGTTTACAGAGAGAGAAAGATCAGAGCATACATTCCAGAATAAATAAATAATAATAATTAAAACACAATGCAGAACAAATAGGAAAAAAGTAGAGAAAAGGAATTAAATTTGAGCAATGGATATTAAAGTGACATAATTTTGATAATGGCCTGTTTGAATGGAAATTGTGACTTGATTTAGTCTAACAGGTACACATATGGCGGTGAAGCCCAAGTACTGGATTTGATTATTTTATTTCAAAGGAAGGGCCTAGCCAGAGACTAAGGCTTATCATTTTCATGCAGAATTCATTAAGGATTTCTATGCAAATTATGCCCTCTTTCTGCTATGTCAGTCCTCAGAGGGGGGTTAAGTCAAGAAGCAAATTCCTCAAGAGGAATTGTGTCTCTATTTTATTGGGGTAGGCTATAGTAACAGAATCTTGAATGCCTGGCAGCATTTTCTTTACTTCCCTCTTACAAGGAAGTTAGAGCAGAACTAGTTTGAGGGTTTTTTTCCTGTCTTGGGCTTAATCATGTTTTTCTAACATAGAACATAGAATTCTTTATTGGCTAAATGTGTGATTGGATGCCCACAAGGACGCACACAGTGCATAAGCTCTCAGTGTACATACAAGCAACAAGTGATAATCATAATCATAAAATACAATCATCATAAATCATAGTTACAACCCTCAGTGATAGTCATAGGATACGAAAGCAATCAACATAAATCATAATAGGATACCAAATAAAAGCAATCAATATAAATCATAAGATACAACATGTTATAGTCATAAGAATCTAAGAAAATAAATAATAGGACAGAGAAGGATAATAATAAGGATAATACAGCCCTACTGGGTGGTTTGACATCCCAGGGCATAGACAGTGTTGTGGGAAGTAGTTGTTTAGCAGAGTGATAGCATGGGGTGGGGGACAGGACCATCTTTGTATCTGGCTGTTTTAACATGCGAGGCCCTATAGGGAAGAAGTTGAAACAATTTATGTCCAGGATGTGAGAGGTCTATAGATATTTTCCCAGCTCTTTTTCCGGCTCATGGATAACTGCCACTGCATAGTTTTTCCAAGGTTAGCTCTCAGATTCTCCACAGGAAAACTGTCACAATAGCTTCTGAACTTCTGCAGCGGTGTCTTCATAGCATCACTCAGCCACTGCTGAAGCCGTATAAAGGCTGTCCTCATTACTGTTATTTTGGCACAGTGAAGCCTGGATGACTCTAGATGATGCTGTTGCTAATGGGGAAATGAACAATGGATAAAATGGGATTTTGCATTTTTCCCTGTTCCAAGTAGTACATGTTGTCCTTTCCTTGGAAGGCTGCATAGCTCATGAGCAACATAGAGGGAAGAGGAGAATCAAAACAAGAAGGGCAAGAACATTCATCCCAATGTGAGAGCCTTTTCAGAAATCAGATATGTATATTTATTCATACATGTCTAATCTTGTATACATCATTTTATATTTAGATACTGCCTAATCATCCCTGACATTAGGCAACTGTGCTAGTTGAAGAAGAATGCAGGGTCTTCTAAACACACATGTGTTTGTGTGCTGTCTTTTCTTATTTTTATAAAAAAAAGTGAACACTTACTCAGTGCAATTAAATATTGCTGTATAATAAAATATTAGAGGCCACCAGTGATTTAACTAGTTTGTCTCCTCCTAGTTGCCTCCAAGTTCTATGTCTTTTTTTTTCAAAAACAAATCAAGGAGAGGCAAATAATTGTTCCTTCACATGATTTAAGAATTAGGCAAAAGTCCATCCAGAGCAATTGTTCCTGTATTTGAAGTCTATTATAGAAATTAGTTCTTGTTTTGTTATTTGACTTTCTCTTTCTTTATACAAGGAAGTTTTTTTAAAAATCTCATTAGCCAGCTATCCAAACCTTGATAACACATGAGGGAATAATCGACCCTGAGGAAGCAAGGTTTCAACCAGGATGGCACATCTGGCAGACAAATATACAAAGCACTCTGAATAACAGAATAACAGAGTTGGAAGGGACCTTGGAGGTCTTCTAGTCCAACCCCCTGAACAAGCAGGAGACCCTATGCCATTCCAGACAATCAAATGTACAGCTGACCAAATACTTTTACAAAGAGATACACCTGTACAAAACCTCTAATTAGATCTGTTGTTCTATTGTCTTTTTGTTTTTTTCCTTGATAACAAATTGTTGTTACCTTTCTTTTTTTACTGTATAGCCTAGTTAAAGAACGCAATAAAGATATTTTATATGATACCTGCTTTGGGGAAAGGACAATTGCTGTTCAATTAGTCTTTAATTGTAAGACCTAAATCTGTTGAATCTGAATAGCTGGCTTCTGGCTCCATAAAGTTATGGAAAATCAGCTGACTGGTTCACAAATCTATCTATATACCATCCCAAAATATAGAGAAACTCTCATCCAGATATTTTACCAGCCTATCAGCAAATTTATCAGCAAATTTCATAGGCCATTATAATTAGGCAATGACTGGCAACAGCACAAGGAGAAAGACATTGAAATCTGAGGAGCTAGACAGCAGCACTTACCCCTTTAACCAAAGGAATATAAGAAATTGCTTAAGGATATTAGACATCTTTAGGAATTATTTTGCATTAGAATAGGATTAATAATATGCTACAGTCCAGACATTTTCAGCAACAGTCATTGGCCATTCTGGCTAGAATCTAACACCTTCTAATCTTTATTTGCTTCTCTCATTTTCTTGAGTCATTTGTTCTTTGGCTAAATGTCTCTCTTCTGTGCTTCCAAATATTCTCAGAATCTCCAAAACTAGTGGGCAGCTATTCAGGCAATTGAGTCCAGTTTGCTACTCAGAGCAGGAATCCAAACTGAAACATCTCTGACAGATGTTGCAAAGCATGTGGCAGAAAATGAGACCACAAAATTGTAATCCATGGAATTTGTTCCTTATTACATTAAAATAACCTTTTAAATAGTTGGGCAAAAAAAGAGGGGGGAAGTTCTAAAAATAAAAACAAGAATAGGAGATTGTTTCCTCTGACAAATTTTTAAAGGGCAGGGGTGTCTCTACCCTTAAAAAAAACATTCGAGCTCAGAAAATATTTAAGATACTAACCAGCAGTGGGCTAAAAAATATTTCCTTCACTTTTTAGTCTACTAAAAATATTCCTCCACTCTGAGGATTTACTTACTATCCTACATACCTTAGTGGTTCCTACTGTCAGTTACCATATATAAACATTATCTAAACCATTTAATTTATATTTTATTATAGTTGGCTATTATAATTATTAATTTTCTCATTTAAATTCTAGGGAAAGCCTTGGATATTTATATTCTTGGATATTCTTGGATTTTTCTGCTGCAGTTCCTTAGGATGCAGTTACTCTCATTTTGTCATGCAGAATTACATTTACTCATGGCAACGGACACTGCTGCTTCTACTAGCATGTTGCATGCTGGAATGGGCCAATATGTGGATTTTTCCAACAAGTGCCATTATTAAAATAAATCTAAGTATTGTTAATTGTATCTAAGAATTGAAAAACATCAAGGTTATCATACTTTCTTCTACCAACACCTTTTTAAATTGTATTTCCAGCTTCCAGTCAGCATAAATTATTTGCTATGATTTGCATATCAGCAAATGATGGCAAAGGATCCCCTTAAAAACATTTGAAATGAATTTCTAATTCTAATTAAGAGGAAATTGTGACCCACAATTTGGGGATATCATGAGAAACTATAGCAACAGCACTTAGACATATACCACTTCATAGTGTTTTACAGCACTCTATGGGCAGTTTATAGAGTCTATATACTGCCCCTACAATCTGGGTCTTCATTTTACTGACCTTAGAACGATGGAAGACTGAATCAACTCTGAGCCAGGAAGACTCGAACTACCAAACTGCTGGCAGCTGGCAGTCAGCAGAATTAGCCTGCAATACTCCATTCTAATCACTGCGCCACCATGGCTTTATCTTGAAACAACATTCATCCTAACACTTTTCTGGATGTTTATATAACATTTTGTTTCTTTTACTTTCTGTTTGCTCCACTTTGGAAAGCTTATAGTTGCTCTTCCTGTAAGATTGCTTTCTGGTGACCACAGGGCAACATCAAATTTCTAATACCTAGGACATGAGCTCAACAGTGCAAACACAAAATGTATTTCCTGATACCAACCAATCTAAGGACCTTCCCTTTTCAGAGAGAGCTTAAAAATACCCAATATACATGGGGTATCAGCCTGCACTGGTTTTTTTTTACCAAATCCATAAATTTTACCAAGTGGCAAAGTTGTCCTGATATCTGAGCATACGGGCAACAGAGAGCAATCTGCCCTGCTCACAAACTCTTATATTTGAGAAATGATATGCCAGGTAGAGGTGGAGGTGGAGGTAGAGGAGGAGGAGGAGGAAGAGGAGGAGGAGGGGGGAGAGGAAGGAGGAGGAAGAGGAGGAAGAGGAGGATGGTGGTCATGTTGTAAATCATCTCATTTAAAATAACACATCTGTGGCTTGTCACTTCAGACTACTTTATTGCTTTATTCTATTGAATTACTCTAGATATTGTGGCATTAAAGTACTCCATTAATTCCTTTCCTTGTGGAATGTAAATGAAACTTAACCAAATGATGATGATATATAACAGAATGCTCCAACTGGGTACTTCCAGCTGGAAATCTGGGGATTTGTCCAATACACCTGGAAGGCACCAGTTTGAGAAGAATATTTTAGCATTGTTGATTATTCAGGAAAAACTGAAATGAGCTGGTGTTTATGAGATGTTTCCAAAAAGTGAATAATCCCAATTTATGTGAGTTCAAGTCCTTTGAAGTTTCATGATTGTTTTGCTTAATTTGGTTAAGCAACACATGTGTTCTAAGAAGAATTTTTTCCCAAAAAAACAATACTGATCTTTCCAGGTGCTACATATAGGACTGATACATACATATGTTGCTAAATGGCATGGGACCAAGGTATCTACAGGACCGCGTTCTGCCAATGACCTCCCACCGACCGGTCCGCTCCCACAGGGAA
>JAOYMU010000001.1:104328760-104343097 GCA_025802295.1 Psammodynastes pulverulentus | reverse complement strand
GTTTATTTATAAATTATGCTCATATGAGTGTAAACTGGAATGCTGTAAAGAGTGGAAATGTGTTTTTATAGTGAAATATGACGAATAAAAATTATTTTTAAAAAATACCTTTTGTGGTCATGGGTCATGGCCACAAACCACCAAGACTTAACTCAAGATTTAAATCATAACATTTCTTCCAGTCTTCATGAACCCAATATGATGACATCACAGCCCCCAGGGGTCCACAGACCACAGGTTGAAAACTACTCATCTGGATCCTTCTGAAGAAACCAGTGGCAACTGTAATCATGGGCTCAAGGCAGGAAATTGGCCATACAGAATAATGGAGAAGCAATACTTTCTGAGATTAGTCTTACACTTATGCTACTAAAATTTTCCTCATTACGTTCTGTTAGTTTACATTCAGTTTGGAATCAAGTATAATTCTGAAATCCTTTTTCCACATCTCTATAGCTAAATATCTGCCTTCCTATATCTTTACATTTAATTTCTTTTTCTAGGTGAGTAACTTTGTGTTGGGCTCTGTTAAATTCAGTTAAATTAAATTCACTTCTGGTATTTTCAGCCACTCTAAAATCTGTGGCGTTCACTTCGAATTTAATTTCTTAGAGCATTAATCACTCATTCCAAACTCGACCTTCAGATACTAAAAAGATTCCTTCCACCTTCTCATCTATATCATTATAGAAATAATGAGGAGATACTGGAGTTCTAACAATGGCATCTTAGTATCTTTTTTTTAGTTTGAGGAGGAATTATTCATGTGCACTCCTCAAATAAAAATTTCAAGCCAGATGTGAATCCTTTTAACAGGAATGTAATCTAGCTATAAAAGCCAAGACTATATAAAAGATGAAAGAACATTTTTAAAGGAATGGGGTTAAAATTAATAAAATACATATAAAACTGGACTTCAAAAAGGGAGGGTGCTGGAGGATCTTGATGCAATGTCAAGTTACTTAATTACTAAATTTTTAAAAGGTTTATATTTCTTAAGATTACTTATGTATGCATACATTCTGGATTTTTGTTTCTTTTTTCATATATTTATTTCACTTTTTAATTTGGTAATTTCTAGCTTTTGGCTTCTTTTCCTTCAATTTTTTGGAAAAAAATGAATAAAAAGGATTTTACATTTTTTGAAATCCATTTGTTATAAGATAAAAACCGGTTATGAAATGTAGGGTAACCAAAGTTTATTTTTCATCCAGTTTTGTAACAAAGCAGGAAGAAGTGCTTGAATAAAAGATGAATGGTATCAAGTATATGGTTTTCCCTTAAATAAATGTCATATGCAGATATAAAAATTGTGGGTCACAAAAGGACCAGAATTACCAAAACATTAATCTTCAAGTTGAGACTTTGTCTACTCCTGGTTTATGCTTCTTTTTGGCAACGATTCAGTATCAAAGCATGACTAATTTCCTATAAGCAGAAGTTTCCCATCATCCTACCATGGTATCTAATTTCATATTTTGATGTTCCAGCTATTGTTGATGTAAATTTATGTTTCCTTTAGGAGTAGCTGCTATCACTAACCACAATTTATAGGATTCTGTCCAATTCCTCGTGTTCATTTTGTCTGTTCTGTTTTTCCCAAAGCTAAGAAAATCAGCAACTGTGCTTTATTGGTGCACTCAATTCCAAAAGTTGTATTTGCTTTTGGCCAGTCATTTGGAGGAAAGAGATATCATACCATTCTCTTCATGATCAACAACACAGAAGGAGGGAAAGGAAGCCATGGTGTGAGCTGTGAGACAACAATTATTTGTGATGGAAGTAGAAAATGCCTGATACAGTGCATGTATCTGTGTCCGATGCTTATGAAAGAAACTCAGAATTCTCAACAGACAAAGTTCCGAACCACCTTAAACTATAACACACACAAACCCATTGTAAGGAGTTTTGGATGGAAGAACATTGTGCATGAAAAGCAGGGAAACAATTTGAAAGGCGGTCCTGAGAGCTGAGATTTGACACTAATCGTACACTTTTTTTTAGTTCAGAGGAACTCTTTTTTCCCCTGGAACTACCATAGAATAGGGAGGGGATAAATGATTCTCAAGACTTAACAGGATAAAAGAATGTATGTCCTCCTCATAGCAGCCTCGCTCCCTTGGCAACCAGTTCCCCGAGGAATTAGGAAATCATGACTCCTAGCAATTCCTCTTTGTTTAGCTCTGCACCTCTGCACTAGGCAATATTGATTATCACAGGTTTAGTTCCTTTTCTAAAACCTCAACCAGGGTTTATATGCTGTATAAAGCATAGTGAATGTGAACATTAACTTTTGATAGTGAGTAGCGATGCTATGCTTGAGAAACAACTTTTGTATCCATTTCTTATTCTGTGCACTATTATGTGCTGAGATCATTTTTAAACATTTATCTTTTGAACTGCTTTCTTTGTTCTTCAACTGCGTCTTGGGAATATTAAATCTGATAAACTTCTGCTGTTGTTGTTTATTGATATTTGCTGTTATCAAAATCAGCAAAGTATTTTCTGATATCTGCCTGGCAAAATTATAGTTTTACTTGTTATTACCTAGTTATTCATTTAATGAGATAATTATCTATAGGAGTATTCAGTATACTATGCATAGTCAAACTTCTTCAAATATCACAGTGCAATTAGTGTCCTTTAATGCATAAAATAAAGATACATAGAGACAAACCAATTCAATTTATGATCGAATCTGGAGATTCGGAACTATCATCATCTAGCCCAGTGATGGCGAACCTATGGCATGCGTGCCACAGGTGGCACGCAGAGCCATTTGTGAGGGCACACGAGGCTACAGAGACTTCCCTCGAGCCTCCGGGTGGACAAAAGCATCCTCAAATGGGCCGAAAATTCATCTGGGAGGCGTGCGCATGCGCAGTGCGGGTAAGCGGGCGGGGCGGGGGAGTTGCGGACGCATGCGTGAGGAACGGGGCACATTGCATTGTGGGTGCTGGCATGCGCGGCCACTTTTGGCACACCACAACAAAAAGGTTCGCCATCACTGATCTAACCTGTATCAATTGCAGATAATCTGTTTGCTGTCCATCTCATTACAACTAGTTCTGATCTAATGTTGTTTAATAACTCACCCAATTGTATAGAAAACCAGAATGTTGTTCCCTTCTATCACTCAATCCATGTTTTGCATTGTTTTCAGCACAATGAACTGAAATTTACAAGAAACAATGATAGAAATCAGTGAAAGAGATTCAAATTATATTCCTTATTTAATTTTTAAAAGGAGGATCTGTAACTTTCCTGTTTGGGAGCATAATTTGTTCATTTTGTTAGCATTAGCATTAGCATTTAGGCTTATATATCACCCCATAGTACTTTACAGCACTTTCTGGTCAGTTTACAATTAAGAAGTATTATTTGTATATTCCCCCAAAGAATCTGGGCCCCCATTTTACTGATCTTGGAAGGATGGGAGGTTGAATCAAACTGGAGCCCCATCAGGATTGAACTCCAGGGTGTGGGCAGAATTGGCCTGCAACAGTGCAGTTTAACCACTGTGCCACCTGGTTAATCCTAAATCTGCAATGGGAAAGGACCTAGCCAAATTTCTAAAGAGATTTTGTGCAAAAAGTTAAAAAGAGACTTGATGATCCACTTGTCTTAAATGCGGTAGAGCTGAGCAGAACTGAATATTGAGTATTGAAGATGAAATATTAAGGATTAATTTTTTCCCCCATAAAATCAACCAGAAGTTAGTCTCCTGCCTAACATAATTCATCAAACATCATCTACAATCACTCAGATGAAACCTTGGATAACAATGAGGTAGAGTGAATGATAAAACTGAAGATTTTTCTTGGAAGATCAATGATGCAATCATTCCAAGGACAGACATTTCTCCCTCCCTGATGTGATGTTTTGTATAAACAATAAAAGTTCCACTTCCCCAGCTGCTGCAGCATCATAAAATTCCAGAAAAATATAAATAACAAGATTCGGGGAGGTCCTGTACTGGTATGGAGTTAGTTCAGACTTATGAACTTTGTCCCAGATAATTAAAAATCAATTCCAATTTATCCCATTCTCTCTCACGACATTGTAATTGGGTAGTGGGGACAGGGGGAAATCACTGGATCATCACTCAAAGATTTGAATAAGATACACAGATCAGTACAAAAAAGAAAAGTTCAAAAACATGTACAACAATTATGTATTGTATACAGAAGATTGGGATACTGTCTGACATGAAAGATCAGGACCACACACAAAGTTCCAATTAAATTGAGTATTACCTTGATAATGTCTATATATAGGAAATCACTCAACTAATGGTTAGCACTATTTTGCCTCTAGATAAGGGTCAGTGGAATTCAAGAGGGGTTGAACTTTATTTGTAACTATACAGATATTCCAGGCTGATTCATCTAAGGAGATTCTCCATGTCTAGGGAGATTCTCAGTCACCCAGGTTATGGTTTTCCATGCTGAGTCCACCCCCAGGTGAAGTCCTTCTCCTTCTCCTACAGATACAGAGAAAGGAACCAGAAAGCATTTACAACTTGCTAGTGTATTTTGGGAGAATGAAAAATAAGGAGGTAAGAAAGGGATAGAGAAAACGTAGTGTTTAACTGAGTAGGAGGATGGTTCCACATTTAAATTGTTTGGCTTGTGGCCATGGTATTTTTTCATGTATAAGAAAACTTTTGCTTAAAGATCCTGTAAGTACAATGGAAATCCTTTTGTTTCTTAATTGCATTATCAAGCCTGGGTATAGGAAATTATGCTGTACTCTGAACCTTGTTATTTTTACTTAAGGAAGCCATAACAAGCCACTGAAGAAGTAAATGAAAGACATCTGGCTTGGCTGGAATTCCCAGATGGTTTCTGTAGCAGTTTTGGCAATCCCTTCTATTGGAACTCACTTACTGTGGACAGATGATCAGAGAGTTGAGTTCATATCCATGGATGCGGACTCTGAGAACAGGAGAAGACAAAGGCACAACAGAAGGCCCACAAGGATGGTAATTGCATCTGTATAAAAAGGTAAAGGTTACCCTCGCACATATGTGCTAGTCGTTCCCGACTCTAGGGGGCGGTGCTCATCTCTGTTTCAAAGCTGAAGAGTCAGAGCAGTCCCAAGACATCTCTGTGGTCATGTGGCCAGCATGGCTAAATGCCAAAGGCGCACGGAACGCTATTACCTTCCCACCAAAGGTGGTCCCTATTTTTCTACTTGCATTTTTTACATGCTTTCGAACTGCTAAGTTGGCAGAAGCTGGAACAAGTAATGGGAGCTCATCCCATTACGTGGTACGAGGGATTCGAACCACTGAATTGCCAACCTTTTGATCGATAAGCTCAGCGTCTTAGCCACTGAGCCACCCCATCCCTTTTTATTGCATCTGTATACTGTTCTTATAAGTGCCATCCTTTCTTTCTTTACACATGTGTGTATTGTAGTCATTTACAGAAGTGTCTGTGCAGGGGAATGGGGATCAGAAAGGCAAAAGCTGCACAATTGAAATCCTGCCCTTTTTTATCTGCCTCTTATAGGGGGCATGACTTCCAAACTTTGGTCGTTTTGACAAGCTCTGGATTTCAGCAATGGCCATGGAGGCTGAGGAATTCTGAATGGTGATCACCCACACACATCTGGAAGTTGCCATGATTGGGAACCATTGAATTATGCAATCATGGCCACACAAACTTAACTGTTTTGATTGCCCCTGTAGATGACTATGGTAGTTTTGTACTTGCTAGTCATATTAAATACTTTTTGTTCAAAATTGCAGACTTTGGCCTAGTATTTCCATTTGATTCTTTTTTATTAATAGTGTTAGGGCATCCAGCTTGTCAGAAAACTGCTGAATCCAGTAAATCAGTGGAAATGTTGAAATTAATTAACCTTATTAAACTGCATAAAAAGTTATATAAGATTCCTGAGTAACTGTTCCAAAATTTGGCTCCTTTATTATGTCCATGTTTATGCATAATTATGTTTACTAGCACTTTAGCACCACTCGTTCAAAAGAAAACAAGATGTTCCACTTCATTTTTTTAAAAATCCTAGTCACTGTATAATAAAATCAAATTAGAAATTCAGACCCTAAAGGCTGAATAATGTAATTTTTATTTTAAATAACTTAAAGATAAAAATATAACAAATATAGAAACTGCAACTGTTATGTTAATGAAAATAGTAGCTAGTAGCAAGGTTGATTATTTTCCAAACTATGAATGCTAATGCATTTGAGGTTTGGTTACTGGTTTTTGTTTTTGTTTTTTCCTGGCTAGGTTACAATAATGAGCTGTGTCAAAACAATGGAAAAGGAACTTTAGGAATTTATTTTCACTGTTTTAAACCGGGTTTATTTTCCTCTGGTCCCATTTAGCCACCTTTCCATCAAAATGTAGTGGTTTATAATTCTATGGGTATCCCCCCCCCATGTGTAATTATAAAGTCTATGTATTCTTTTTATTAGAAACACAGGACAAGATCATTCCATTTATTTAGGGTGTGTTGTTTACAGTGTATTTTATGCTCTCTCAACAAAGAGCACATACAAGTAGCCCTTGACTTACAACCACAAGTGAGCCCATCATTTCTGTTGCTAAGCAAGTTGCTAAGTGAGTTTTGTCGCATTTTATGACCTTTTTGCCACAATTATTAAGTGAATCACTGCAATTGTTAAGTGAATCATGTGGTTATTAAGTGAATTTGACTTTGCTTGTTGGAAGCCAGCTGGGTCAGTTACAAATGGTGATCACATCACCCTGGGACAGTGCAACTGTCCTAAATCCATGCCAGTTGCCAAGTGCCTGAATTTTGATCACGTGACTATAGAAATGCTGCTACGGTCATAAGTGTGAAAACTGGTGGACCAGCACAGTTGGGATTCAACTGATCAGAGAACAGAGAAACTATTGCTGTGACTCAAAAAAATTAAGTGGGGTTCATTCTGAGCAGGGAGTCTGGAGAAAGTAAAAGTAGAGCCAAGTAGCAAAAAAAAAAAGGTTCAACAGTGGACACAGAGTAAAGAGGGGAATGTAAGCACACAAGCTGATAGTTAGGAAAACTGGTGGAAATCATGGCAAAGCAGAAACAAAACAGAGGAGTCAGGGGATGGCTGTTTAAAAGGTTTCAGAAGAATTTTAGACAGGGAGGACTCTTATCTTATAGCAGTGGGAGCAAGCTATGTCCACTAATCAGGGATTCCTCTCTTCACAAATCATCCTCAGCATCTCAGAGAAACAGGAATTTGGGTTGGCAGAGAATAGGGCTACTGGAAGAAAGGAGCTGACAAGGTAGCCAGCAAGGTTAACCAGTAAGACATACAGATAGGAATTGTGGTCAAAGGAGCCATGACAAGCAGTAGAAACACCCATTTACTACATAAATTCGTTATAGGATTGTTTAATGTTATACCTAACTCCAGTGGTAAAAAAGATTGGTCAGATATACACCAGGGTGTTTTTGTTTTGAAGATGCTCTTTCATCTCTGTTTCATTTTAGTTACTTCATTTTATTACATAATTAGTGTTACTATTGTCTTTGTGATTGTTATGTTTTTGTCCATAACCAAGAGATGGTAATTCTAGCGTTATGCTTACATTTCTCAGGGAGAGCTTGGAAATTGCCTCAGAGCTCCCAAATACCAAACTTTGTTTAAAGAATAAGAACATTTTTTGTTACATCTCACTAAAAGTAAAATGTTATATTAGTCCAAGAAATGTTTCCATTCCCATCCCTGCATATTCTCTTGAACTTGATTTGTTACATGTGCAATTAATCAAGGTCAAGAGAATATGCAGGCATGGAAATTAAGTGGTTTTGGAAAAGTTGTTCTCAAGACACATACAATGGGTGATTCAAAACAGAATCATCAGTATCATAGAAGGTTGAATACTGCATCTCTCTAAGCATTTGGGACTAGCTAGGATTGTTATATTGCCATGGCAAGGAGGAACTTGGGTTGCTGTCATTCTGTCTCTTTTATGGTGCAGTAGGAGGTTCTATAAAATTCATGTTCTTGATCTTTAAGGAACTAGGAGATCTTCCATAAGTAGTTTGAAGATATGTTTCTGTCCCTTTCGTGGAATTGATTACTTCTTAATGTATTCTTTATGACTTTTTGTGTATGTGCAACTTACTAATTCTGGAAACTACCAAGTGTCTTCTGATAGATCTTGGTTTAATCACCTGTTATGGAACTTACTGTATTCATAATAATGAGTCCATTCACATGATTTTTTAGTCCACTTTATGGCTAAACAGTAAATAGCTTCTGGTAGGAGAACTCTCTTGGTAAAGATACCTTGAAACTTACAGCTTTGCTATAGCAACTTGGGATGTCATGAAACCCCTAAAGCTGAGAAAACTGAAAAATTCTTATTTTTATTTCCTTATTCTTTAACTATACAAGTTTTGAGCTAAATCTATATTCTCCAGCCCTTCACCTGACCCTCACATCTGTATTTAGAAATTCAGCAAAAATTACAAAAGTCTACAAGACTTTTTGAAACATACACCCATCCAAATTTCTTAATCCCTACATTCATTTGAACAGATTTCAAACATTAGAAGGTTGGCACATCAAGAAAAGAATAGATCCCTTTATTATGAATACAAAAAATCTGTAGAAATGTGGGGAATCGGAAGTTACTTACAATTCTTTTTTAAAAGGAAGGGGAAAAAAGAAATGAGCCTTGGTGACACAATAAGATGGAATTTACCCCAGCTGTTTGCCTTACGTGGCTGCCTCAGATAAGCCATAATGAAATAAATTTGGAACTCCAGATGGCAATAAATACCATTTAGCCTCCATAAAAACTAAATCCTGACAAGCTCCTACTTAGTGTTTTTTCAGTTACAAGTTTTAGGTAAATGTTTCACAATATATTTTCATATTATGTCTGCAATTTGCAGAGAACTCCAGAGCAGGTGGGCCTTCTTTGACTGTTCAGTATAATATACAACTCTGCTTCTGTTTTGTTCTTTCCTACTCCCTTTAATCATGATCTAGCTGAAAAATAGCCATGATCCCAGTCCATTCGATTTGTTTATTATTGAATACATAGGGCTAACCCCTCCCCAAAATAGATTAATTCAGTAAACAGAAAATGAGTTGTATAAACACAGTCAAAATAACTCAAAATAAGAGTTGGTTTTCCTGTGTTTCTGTCACTGTATTGTTTAAATATAGCATAGCAAGATCTTTGTTTCAATATGGCTATCAAAGTTTGTGTTTATCTTGAAAAAAGTGACATCCTCTGGCTAACCGCACAACTATACAAGTAAATAACTGGAGGTGGAGGAGGAAGATTAGCTTAGTAGAATCAAATCCTTTTAATAGCTTCTTTGTGGAATGATATAAAGCAAAGCAAATTGCTGACCTTCAACATCATTGCTGTTGACAAGAATGCTTTGGGGACTTACGTGGATCCATAGGTATTCATAAAGAAATTAAAAGAAATTAAAATGATGAATAACTGCTCACCAGGGTTGGCTTAGCTCCCCAATGTGGGTGCCTACCAGAAAAAACTGATGTTAGAGGTCCTAGAGAGGGGTGATCCTTTGCCATCCAACTCCTTTGCCTTCTGTTAGGTGGGGAAGTTATTAGTGGTTGTACTTAGAAGTCATGATATACTGCTCATTACATTTCAAAGGTGTCCACCAACCTCAAAATGCTTAAAGGTTCCCATAAGCTTTGTTTTTTTAAGTAAGATCTTTGCTAAAAGGGTTATGCTTTAGGACAGTGTTTTTCAACTTGGTAACTTTAAGATATATGTACTTCAACTCCCAGAATTTCCCAGGCAACATAGGAAATTGACTGGCTGGGGCATTCAGGGAGTTGAGGTCCATACATGTTAAAGTTGCCAAGGTTGAGAAATACTGCTTTAGGACATTCCCAGTGGAAGGAAATGATATACCAACCCTGCACATTTATAAAATGTATCTTCCTAAATGATCATCCATTTAAACAAGACTAAAAAAATAATTTTTTTCTTTTTAAAAAAGAAAAAGTTACACAGCACATGTTTAAAGGTGACAGTGGTAACCAAGATTCTGATAAACATCTCAAATCAATGCCTAAAAGTTGATGCCAGCCATAGACAGGGAGGGAATTCAACAGGAGGAATCCTCGTACCAAGAGCAGCAATTTTCTGCCACTATATACTGAATCCCCAACAGCTGTGGAACCCTCAAATGGCATCAACATTAGATGGGTATGTATGAGAAAAGGCATTCTGATAGCTACTTGAGTTTGAAACCACAAAAAGATTTGTTCACCAATACAAATACTTCCCTTAACAACAAACTGACAACTATGAATTGTTTCTGACTGAATTGTTTCAGGTTGGCTACCAGTTCGAGAGTGTAGAGGCAGTGTAGCAATCTACCTACAGTTTACAGTCCTAGTTCAAAGATAGCCCCAGGGGCAGCACATTGAAGTAGCCCAGTCTGACATTTCCCTTAAGTACCATTGGTTTACCATGGCCCCATTATCCTAATCCAGGAAAAGAAAGCTGGCAAAGGGCACGCTTTGCCCCTGAGACATCTCCAAATGAAATACCTACTTTTTAACAAGAATGCAATTTCATCCAAAGCTGGTATTGTTGTTTTAATATTTTTGGTTATGATTTTTATGGTTTTATTGTTGAAAGCCACTAGGGGTCCATGTGGATCGTGGCTGTCCAACCTAGGGCACATTAAATGAAAAGGAATTGTCTTGGGCTGCATATAAAATGTATAATACAGTTAATATATATAAATCACATCATAATATTAAAAGTTTATGCAGTAGCTAAGACGCTGAGCTTGTCGATCGAAAGGTCGGCAGTTCAGCGGTTCAAATCCCTAGTGCTGTATAACAGGGTGAGTTCCCGTTACTTGACCCAGCTTCTGCCAATTTAGCAGTTCAAAAGCACATAAAAAATGCCAGTAGAAAAATAGGGTCCACCTTTGATGGGAAGGTAACAGTGTTCTGTGCACCTTTGGTGTTTAGTCATGCTGGCCACATGACCACGGAGATGTCTTTAGACAGCACTGGCTCTTCAGCTTTGAAACGGAGATGACCACTGCTCCTTAGAGTAAGGAATGGCTAGCACATATGTGTGAGGGAAATCTTTACCTTTAGGGTTGGATTACTCTATTGGGGCACATGGGCTGTGGGAATGGGGTGGACACACCTAACATAGATAATGGCAGTACATAAATAAAATTCCCTAATTCTGAGATAAAGGAACAGTCTATCTTCCAACTTGTCAGAACTCAGTCTCAGCTTGTTGATATAATAACTGATACTTATGAACATGTTCTTTCTTATATCCTTTTGGGAGTAGTGTTATACAATTTTATTTATTCATTTCTTTTTGTCCCTTCCAGTTAGTTTTTCACTCCTGGCAACTTCCTGGACAAGTCCCTGTAATTTTCTCTTGACAAGGTTTTTTTAGAAGTGGTTTGCCATTGCCTGCTTCCTAGGGCTGAGAGAAAGTGACTGGCCCAAGATAACCCAACTGGCTTTTTGCCTATGGTGAGAGAAAAAGTAACAAACTCCTGGTTTCTAGCCTGATACCTTAATCATTACACCGAACTTGCTCTCAATGTTATGTAATATATTGATAGAATTATTGAGAAAACTCTGGATTTAAAGATATGCATATTGTACTGAAATGTATACCGATTACTGGGAATTTGACTTTTTTCATTTTTCCATGCTCTAACGATAGCAAAAAGAATCATGAAAAGTATTATAATTCCAGGTATAAAGAATTAGATTTTAGAAATGTGTAATTTAACATAATTTGATATTTTATTAATCAGAAAAGGTAACTATCTCTATTTCTGAAAAAAAAATTGTTAGACATATTGGTCAACATTAAAAGCTTAGTTTTTCCTTTTAAAACAAAACTGGATTTCTTCAAGAGCTGGATCAGCATTATAATCGTCCTCCGTGGGCCAGGCCGGGGGGAGGGGAGACAGGACGGCTCTGTGGGCCAGATCTAAGTACCCAAGGACCAGATCCAGCCTGCAGGCCTTGAGTTTGGCACCCCTGTTTTAAAGGCTTAAAACCCAGGTGAAATGGGATATAGCTGTAATTTTTGTTTGTTTTATGTGGTTTTTTTTGTTTATGGTGAATTGTTCACTTTTAACCATATGTATGTTTGAAAATGGATTATTAAAAACTATTTGGTGACTTTAAAAAAAAAAGTTTTCCCAGAATGCATTCATCTCCTCCACAATTTTATTTATCCACCTTCCTTCTCCTCATTTCATCTTTCCCAGAACTATAGACTTCTCCAGAGAGCAAGGCCTTCACATAATATATTCAAAGTATGATAATTTAAGCTATATCATGAGTGAGACTTGAATGAGAATTTTGGAGTGGTTGGTTTGATTATCTATTTGTTTTCTCAGTTATATGAATATAGCAATAGCAATAGCACTTAGATTCAAATACTACCCCACAGTGGGCAGTTTACAGAGTCAGCATATTGTCCCCAGCAATCTGGGCCCTCATTTTACCAATCTCAGAAGGATGGAAGGCTGAATCAATCTTGAGTTGATCAGGATTCAATTCCTGGCAATAGACAGAATCAACCTGCAGTACTGCATTCTAATTACTGCGCCACCAGGACTCCTTTTCTTAAGAACCATTTTTTTTCTATCTTGTTCCTTCAAAGTCCAACTTTCACTTCTATAGAGTATCACAAGCAAAACTATTGCCTGCATAATTCTGATCTTTGTAACAACATCCCAGCATCTCAGGACTTTGTCATTGTTACCAAGTGCTACTTTACAGTATATTTCTTATTGGTAATGGTTGATCCTAAAAGCCAGAAACTATCTAGCACTTTAATATTTTAATTCTCTGATTAAGGCTGATTGCTGTGTCTGTTAAAGGTATGGTCCAGTGGTGGGATTCAATTTTTTTTACTACTGGTTCTGTGGGCATGGTTTGGTGGGCGTGGTGTGGCTTGGTAGGCATGGCTTGGTGGGTGTTGCAGGGGAAGGATACTGCAAAATCTCCATTTCCACCCCACTCCTGGGGGAAGGTTACCACTGGTTCTCCAAACTACTCAAACTTTCCACTACCAGTTCTCCAGAACTGGTCAGAACCTGCTGAATGGTATAGTCCATCCATGTGGTTTTCTTGATAAAATAAGAAAATAGCTCACCATTACCCTTCCTATACAGCAGAGGTGTCAAACTGATGGCCCGCAGGCCGAATGCATGATGTGCAGGCCATGCCCACTCCAGCTCCACGTTGCAATACGTCATGTGATGGCAATGTGATGCTGTGGGTTTGACACCCATGCTATACAGTATGAAACAATGTCTTGCTATTGACTCTAAAGAAAGTAGATTTTTCTATCACCAGCTTCTTCCTGTATCACTACTGCTCAGTGTAGGTCCCTCTTGTTTTAGCTAGGCAACTGCAATGACCTACAACAACCTTGGGTAAATGTCAGGATTTTATTCATGGCATATACTCCTGGCATTCTTCATCCATCCCAGAATCACACATCTTGCCGCCATAAGGTTGCACAGCAGGGCTTAGAGGAGTATTGACCAATAGACATTCTTACTGATAGATCATCTTTGACAAGTAGTCATACTTCACAGAAAGGCCATACAAACAATTTCATATGTGCGGGTGGAAAATATGCATTGCATCATAAATTTGTAAAAAAAAAAAAAAAAAAGCAAGTAGAAGGGGAAAGTCACTTTATGGAGATTTGTCCAAATCTTTCAATTAATCATTTTGAAGGAATTAGTGTTAACAGCCTAAAACTAGATCAGAAGGTTAGATTGAAAAATATCTCATGTTAGATAACTATTTGGCCTCTTTGGCAGCACACAAAGAATAATTAGTACCAGGTGTTTACAGCATGTGCTTCGGTCCTCAGTGCAAACTTTCTTATTTTATAATTTTGCCATATTATAAAAACTCATAATTTGCTATAAGTATTTCTTTTTATAATACATGTCAGATATATTTTCATAGTGAGATTATTTTTTCTTTTAATTTGCTTAATCTCAAATATTGATATAAATATATGAATCATTGTTTCATAAGATCCCAGCTGTTTTTTCTCATCCAGCATAGGAACTTTCAATACTGAATTTTGATTGTGCATTGGAATCAATACTCCGTGGAAGGAAGGAAGGAAGGAAGGAAGGAAGGAAGGAAGGAAGGAAGGGGAGGAGAGGGGAGGGAAGGGAAGGGAAAGAGGGAGGGAGGCTTCTCAGCATTTACACTTCAGTAAGTTCACAAATACATGAGTGGCATGTGCACTCTATCATCTATCTATCTATCTATCTATCTATCTATCTATCTATCTATCTATCTATCTATCTATCTATCTATCT
>JAOYMU010000001.1:104306274-104317291 GCA_025802295.1 Psammodynastes pulverulentus | reverse complement strand
GTCCGTCTCCACCAATCGCGCGCTATCACTTCCGGGTTTTTTAGCGTGATGAGGGGGGGTGCGTTCCGGCACCTTTCCTCGGAAGAAAAAAAGCCCTGATTTAAACACATATTCATGTTTAGAGTTGGCTAGAGCAGAAAGTTGAAATTCGGAGGGGAAATGCCATCACTTCTATTTTTGAAACACTGTCTTATCAGCTAGAGGGAAAATTGTTTGGTCTACAGAGTAATTAGAAGCGTAAATATTATTTCCACACTACTGCTGGAAATTTAAAACATATTTCTGTTATAAATTTTATCAGTAGTTTACCAAAGATTGGGAGGTAGGGAGAGAATGGAATGCTGTTCTTTCTCTCTCTCTCTCTTTCTCTCCCTCCCTCCCTCCCTCTCTCTGTAAAATCCTTCACATTCTTAAATGTACTCTATGAAAAATCCCTGCTGATTGAATTCTCACATCGTGCTAAGGCATAATGTGGTGGCTTATGGTTTAGCATTATTTAACAAAGTATGACTTATCCAATTATGGTTTAGTATGCATCAATTAGTCCATTCTTTGTGGGAACGGCATCTTTTGTTACACTTAAGAAAGCTTTTTCAGTTTTTCCCCTCTACTCACACCATCTCCACTCTAAAGATCCTTATATTTGTTATACATCTCTCTACTGTGATCTTTTTAAGCATACCAAACCTTGGTCAGGAAAACGCACTATTGTAAAGTCCTAAAGGTGCTTTTTGAGGAGGCAACTGGACTTTCTTGCTTTTTCTTTGAAGACGTTTCACTTCTCATCCAAGAAGCTTCTTCAACTCTGACAAGATGCTGGGGGAATGGAAAGATTTATAATCCTTGCAGACAGCTGGTCATTTGCATTCATTTTTAGGGTTGTTGAAGCACTTGGAGGCTTATCCCTATTATCAAGATCACCTGAGTAGTGCTAATGGGACTTTTAGCTATGCAATTTGGGATGAACGGCCTTTGAATGGTGTGGGAGTAAGAATGGATTTCCAGAGAAAAAATTGCAGACTTACAGGAACCATTAGCACTACTCAGGTAATCGTGAGGACACAGATAAACCTCCAAGTGCTTCAATAACCCTCAAAAAGGAAGCATATGATCAGCTGTCTGCAAGGAATATAAATCCTTCCATTTCCCATTATCCTGTCAGAGCTGAAGAAGCTTCTTGGACGAAAAGTGAAACGTTTTCAAAGAAAAAGCAAGAAAGTCCAGTTGCCTCCTCAAAAAACATCTTTGGGACAACCATCACCTGGTGACTGAGTCAGCAATTGGGATTTTCCCATGAAATTAGAAACTTTGGCACAGCAGAAATATATCATGAACAGAACAAATTCCCACACTTGCCTAGTTATTTTATGATGAACATGAAATCTCTTTCTTCTTTTCCTTCCTTGCAATGATTCCAGACTCTCTTCTTTTTCCTTTCCTTCCTTCCAAATATGAAATGAATGTTTGCTTTCCTCACAAACATATATGCAGTTACAACACTTGTTAGACTCTGTACCTTGAGTTGTTCCCGACATGAATATGACTGAAGATTACCTGCATCCAACCAGTTCTCATCTTGATTGTATGCTCTGTTCTGCAGCTGGGAAAATAGGATCCAGTGCTGCTCACCACCACAGGGCTAATCCTGTAAGGAAGGCAGGAAAGAAACATTCTGGTGTTGTTTCTAACCTAATCTTTATTGTTCTGCTTACAGAAACTGCCTCTTGGTTAACCCATACAACAGTTAAAGGTTCTTGGAAGTACGCCCAGACTTACTATCGCCTGAGCTCCACCCAGTCACATGATCAGCCAGCCATGCCTACCCAGCTGGTCATTAGGGCAGAGAACTGGTTGTTCAGTTATTTGAATCCCACCACTGACCAGACAGAATAGTAGTCAATGATGGTTCAGGAAAACCAGTTGGCCCCAATTTGCTGTGTTCTCCCTTGTCTTCCTAAGTTGCTATTGGGAAGGATGGAGGGTCATGAAGCCTGTTCTATAAAGCAAGAGAGGAGTCCTTGCCCTAATTGGGTTCTCACTTCCCTGTCTGAACTAGCCACGTGCCTTAAGCTTGAGAAATTGATTAATAAATGTGCAAAAGATATATTTATTTATATAGTGCTCTTAGTGTTCACTTTATTTATATTCTAATAGGGACTCCAACTTTAAAAGGAATCAGAGTGGACTGACTTCTTGGATCTTATACAAAAATACTATAAAGCATTTTACAAATGTCCATGAAGATGTGTGGCCTTGTTTTTTGCTAATGCTATGGTACATCTGAACACAACTCATTGATGAAGTGGGATTTTATATAATTCATGCCAAAGAGAAAAAGTGAACACTTTTACTAATTTACTCAATTACTTTAAAATATCACAAACAAATAATGTTGCTCGTGTTGTATTTGTTACTAGGTTATATTAAGATTTATATTAAGATTTCTTCTGCATATTCTGGAGTTTGCAGCATCATATAGTAACCAGATGTGGTTACTGTGAAGCAGGGGCATTATTCTAGCACTTTTGTTATTTAATGTACACATTATAATTTATATAACTATAGGAATATACGTTGGGTTAGGCAATATGTTAGATGCTGTGGGTCATATTTAACCTGAGGGAAGGAGGCTCCAAAGGCCACATTAGAAAGGACACAGTGATGAAAAAAGTACAGAGCTATGGCTATAGATGCATAGAGAAGAGGCTGAGATTTCCCCTTTGTGGTGAAGGGGGTTGAACGGTTCTTTCAATATTTAACTAAGGGAGCAGCCAAATGGTTGCATTATAGGGCTATCCATAAGGCTTGGGCCAGTAAAAATATATATACTATAGCAACACTACATTTATGACCCCAGTTGCCAATTCTTACCTTGCCACAATACCAAGGACACCAGCTGTTGCTATCCTTTAAAGTGGGACAAGCATAGATTTCATACATTCCTCTGCCTTTTTTTCCTCTTCTTCCACCAAGCATCATCTTCTAGCAAGAAAATCACCAGTCATTCTCCATAATGTGAGAGGAGCAAAATTTGGTATTGTCCTTGGGAGTGTGGAATGACATGTTTAGATGCGTGTCAAGTAGTCCATTTAATAATCACTTGAGCACTAGTCCTGTTTATTAAACACAGGTCTAGAATGCTCTACTTGAGCTTTAAAAACTAGGCCTTGATACAGTAAGATGACTACCTAACACTTGACAAGTGCTTCAGAAAATGCCAGTGGAGTATTATGCTACTGAGGAAGCCAAGGGCCCGTCTCTCCTGCACCTTGTATTTGGACCCGAAGCCAAATAAGCAAGATTTTCATCATGTTATTGGTTCTTCACAGATTTCAAGTCTTAAATTGGAGAATGAGAGTAATGGAACCTAATGCATTAGAGAGCTTGGCCTCCTAACAATACCAGTTGTTCCCAAATTATTATCTATTTAGAGAGGTCTAAGTAGAGAAACATATTTAGTCAGAATAATCAAGGAAATAAATAGATTTGGTTATTTCGGACAATAGAGTCAGAAGTGGTATTTGGCTTGTTTGGGGGCAGAATGCTTTGTAATTAGAGGATATTCCTTTATCCAGTATTATCATTACAGATCTAAGTGATCTTGGTGACTCAGAGCACCTCTTAGATTATACCAGCTGCAATATATACTTTCCATACTGCAGACTATTTAACATTTAATTATTGCAGTGAAGTACACTTGTAGCAATAAATAACTGGATCTGACTTCTAAAACAATGGGGTGCCATTGCTTTGTCATCTGTAAGGAGTTCCCGACATAAGCCTAAGATTGAAAATCAGGCTTGTCAGATGTTACATCTTTTTTATCCTCTATGGAGTGAAGAGTTGGTCTCTTGACAGAAAGCCACTTGAAGAGGCTAGAAGCATTTGAAATGTGGATTTATAGGTGGCTGTTACATATAAGTTGGGTTGACAAAATCAGAAATGAGGTGATAAGCCACCTGGGAAAGCCAAGGGAAATCATCAGAACCATAAGCAGAAAGTTAGAATATTTTGGACAGGTGATGCAACACCTAGAAAAAGACAGCATACTTCGCTTAATCCTCCAAGGAAAGATTGAAGGCAAACAAGGTCCAGGCAGGAAAAGATCATCATGGCTTCAAAATCTAAGGGACCAGTTTGGATAAAGCTCAGCAGCACTTTTTCATGCGGCGGCTGTTAATAAAAATAGGATTGCCAACATAATTGCCAACGTCCAATGATGGATATGGCACAAGAAGAAGGACTTCCCATCTTTTTTTTCCAAATCTGTGTAAAATGCTGGTTAACACTAAAGTTCCCAAATGAATGGGGATAGATTATTCTTCAAACCAGAACTTTTTAAGATAATCTTTTCAAGTCCTTAGATGTCTTGATGTCTTTGCCCTACAAAGTGCTGTGGTTGACTATTACTGGGAAGACTTTTTCAAAAATAACACCCCAGTTGTGGGTTGATGAAGATTCTCAGTCATCCAGGTAAGGTTGTCTGGAAGTTGTCATGGGAAGTGGACTTGGTGGTTTGAAACGTTTTGCTGCTTTATCCATGTAGAAGTAACTGAAGAAGCTACTTGAATAAGCAGTGAAACATTTTGAATCAGCAAGAAAAAAGAAGAACTACTTGCCATGACTCAGTCTCCAGCCAATTATGGATTGCAATTCCTCGGGAGGCTAACTAGGATCAGTATTGTGGTTTGTCAATTACATGTTCACTTTTAAAATCTTAAAGACAAAAGCCCACTTCCTTGGGAGTAAGTTACAGCAAATTAAATGAGATTACTTTGAAGTAGGTTTATATAGATTGCTTTATCAGTAATTTAATGGAAATTTCCAACTATTGAATATTTAGATTTAGATGTTTTTAAAAGATATTTATTATTTTTAATTAACTCAAGGCATCGAACATCCATAATACTCCTTCCTAATTTCCCCACAATTCTGTGAGGTGGGTTGGATTGAGGGAGAAAATGATCAACCAAAGGTCGCCCAGTTGGCTTTCATGCCTAGGGCAGGACTAGAACTCACAGTCTCCTGGTTTACAGACCAGCACCTTAACTACACCAAACTGGCTATCTGGATTTTTAGCATAAAGGATTTTTAACATTGTTGTAAACTCGGCTGCTAGTTGTTTTGCTCTGCTGTATTCATAAGCTTATGTTCTTTTATATCTAAAACAGGACTAGAACTCACAATCTCCTGGTTTCTAGCCTGGGGCCTTAATCATTAGACTAGGGGTCCCCAAACGCGGCAATTTTAAGACTTGAAGTCCACAAGTCTTAAAGTTGCCAAGTTTGGAGACCTCTGCATTAGACCAAACCTACTCTTTGTGCTTATGAATCATCCAATCCCATGGAAAGGAAGAACCTACAACCTAGCTAAAAAGGGCTAGCTTCGGCAGACTTACATAGACCCAAGGTTTATCTTGTGGGAAAGCCTTTTTTTTTTCTTTCACCTGTCCCAAAGTGGGGACAGAGCTGCTTCGGCTAATATAATTTGTCATGGCCTCTTGCGTTGTTTTCCTGATTAAAACGCCTGGACGTTGACTACTTTGATTCGATGCCGTGGGATTAATCGATTAATCGTTCCAATGAGGCAGTGGGGCTTTCGGGCCGAACAATGGTCTTTTCAAGAGCCTGGACCCCCTGCTTGGTTCTCAGGAAAGCGTTTTTGAAGCGGGCCAGTAAAAAGCAGCGTCAGGGAATGGAAGGTATTCCCCGTTCCGTTCTGGCTTGGAAGGGAACCAGGATTACCTGGTGTTTGCTTACCTAATAGTCCCAAGGCAACGAAGCGCAAAGAGCAGCTTCGCCCAGACATTTGAGGTCAGCCTCCCGGCCCCAGCCCCACCCCGGGCTGCCTCAGGTTCCAGGTTAGAGGCGGAGGCCGTGAATGGGATTCCAGACCGGCGGAGTCACGCTCGCAACGAGGGGTTGCAAGACGGTTCCGCCAAACCTGCGCTATGCGAAGCTGCAAAAAATCCCCGTTTAGTCTAGGTTAGGAGATCTTGCAGCAAGGTCACGGGGAAGGGAGGCAGAACCGAGGCCGGCCAAGCCTCATTCCTCCCGATCTAAGAAGTTTAGACGGGGGCAGCCAGCTTCCTCTGGGTGGTTTTTTCCCGCTCGCGTCCAAACAGGAGCAAGTGCTACGAAAATACGCACAGGGGGGAAAGGCGTCTGGTTTGGGAAAGGGGGGGGGGAGGAAGAGGGAGAGACGTTTGACGTTCCTCTTCCCGATTTTCTATAAAAGGAAAAAGCGAGAGCCGCCCGACCGCCCTCCCCAGCCGAGGAATGCAGATCTTTGAACCGAAACCCTTTTTTTTCCTCGCTTGACCCGCAGGATAAAGAATTCATCCGGCGCCCCCTAGCGGACGTTCCCGTGCCAATCGGAACAAAAGGGAACGCGCGCCGGTCAAAATGAAACGTGACTTTCAAAAAAAAAAACCTCGGTCGCTATTCGGACATAACGGACTCCTGGGTAGCTCGAGGTCCACAGCGTATTTTCCTCTGTTGTGTCCACAAGCTGGAGGAAGAGAACAAACTAGCTTTGTTTAATCACAGGATGACTTTAATTTTTTTTTAAAAAAACTAGACACTTTTGATAAACCTGTTTCAGACGCGCGGGTGAGAACACCTGATCAACTTCAAGTTAGAGTCTCCCTTCAGGGGCGTCAGAACCCTTTGTTCGCCCTCCCCCCTTCCTCTTTTGTGGCTCTAGATAGAGATAACGGGACTAGGGTCTGGTTCCAAGGTGGCAGATAGGAAGAGAAGGCTCAGGAGGCTGTCAAGAAACTTTCTCTGATCACTGAAGTTCTTGAAACGAACGATAGCCAAGTTGAACTTCGGGTGCAGGTCTGAGCACAGATGAGGAGAGAAGGGACAGGCAAAGTGCTGGAAGGAACAAACGCCTATATTTGCTCTCCCTTGAGGTGCTTTTTGTTTCGGCAGGTCCAGGGATGGGGAAGCGATCCTTCGGGCAATTAGCCGTATACAACTCCTACAGCGCATTTGCTCCCTTGATGAAATCGGGGTGGAAAGGAATTTCTCCGCGCATTGTACACCCAGGAATTCACAACCGCCCGGAATGGAGACAACATCCCTTGCCATATGGGAAAGCTCCAGGGACAACACAGCCTCCCCTCCCCCCGTCCTCCAGGGACAATACAGCCTTCCCCCCCAAGGTGGCCAGGGGGGGGGGAAGTCCCACTGATCGGAACCAATCTGTCACCAACCGCCCCCGCGCATCACTGACTTCTCCCGGACTGCATTTTGGTGTGGGGGTGCCCGGGTGCGCGCATGCCTGTGTTCTGCTTCGTTGCGAGTTAATTGGATCCGTTCCAGCCCGCTTCCTGTCCGCCCGCCGCTGATTGGCTCGCGGAGTTTCGGGGGTGCGAGCAACCGACCTCCTTAAAGGCGAGGGAACTCCTGCCGCAGCTCAGTGCAAACAGCGAGGGTGATCACCAGGGGAGACCTGGGGGAGGGACGAGCTCCTCTTGATCCGTTTCGGTCCTCCGGCAGCAAACATCCCTCACGCTTTCGGACTGCTCCAAGGACACTACCCGGTCGCACAAGGTGTACAAGGTGTTAAGCCCACGCTGGGGAAACTTCGCAAAGCCCAGGAACACCAAGAAGGATTTTTGTACCGAGCTCTATAAAACCACATTTGCTCTCAAGTGGATCTGATTTTGGGGGATCCTTCGCCGCCGCCTCCTACAAAAAGTAAGTCCTGAAGACATTTTTTGTCTCCTACAACTTCGCTTGGAAAAGACAAGATAAATCGAAAAAAGCTACAGCGCTCTTCCTTCCTTCCTTCCTTCCTTCCTTCCTTCCTTCCTTCCTTCCTTCCTTCCAATTCTTTCCCCTTCCTTCTTCTACCTTGCTCACTCGAGGCTTCGGTCTTCTAGTTACGATTTCTCCCTCTTCTTCCTCCATCTCACCAAGCTCTTTCCTAACTTGCGCGCTTCTTCTCCGAGGCGGCTGCTTGTGCTTAGAAGGTGCGAGGGCTATAGTCCGAGATCGTCGAATGACCGGTGACGGTTTGTTTCTTGCTTGAAGGTTGTCCCTTGGGGCGAGATTCCTGCCATGGAGCTATCCGGTGGTCTCTTTCTCCTTCTGATGCTTGGAGTCTGCACGACAACCCGGATTCCAGGTAAAGATTGTGGGATCGCGGAGAGGGAGAAAGACGTCTGGGTAAATAGGGAGGCTGTTCCGAATTTGGGAGACTTTTCCGGTCAAACTCGGGATTCAGTTTCGAGGGAGAGAAGGGAGAAAGTCTCTAGGGAACCCTCGCCCAACTTACATCCAGGTAGGGGCTGGCAGAAACTGCTTAAAACCGAACAATATAGTGGCTACCCAGTACAGCTCTCTCTAACCTGGCGCCTTCCAGCTGGACTTTATACCTCTTGTTCTCTTCTGTGGAAAAGGAGTTGCGGGCCAAGGGAGCCGAGTGTACCGGGTTGAAAAGGCAGCCTCCGTTCCCTGAAAGGATGTCACTGCCCAGGCGACTTTGCCTACGAGGCGGTGGCCGCCACCAACCAGGGGTGGGAAGCTGCCTGTGCTAAGGGATGAAGCCCCGACGTGGTCAATTGATTGTCCCGCTTCTCTTGCTTGAGCGGTTGCTCAGCCCGGGGTTTCCCCGGCTGGGCGGGCTCGACCGGCTTGTGGCTTGATATTTGAGAAGGGACGGTGGGCTCGAGGCGTGCAAGACGTTTTCCTTCTGGGTTCTGGCTCCGAGCGGACTATTGACCTTGGCATCCGCTTCGCTTGGGACCAGGGCGCCGTGCCAGGGACGCTCCGAGCCAGGCCAGGCACACAGCGAAGGGTCGGGTCGGCGGGATATCAGAGTTCTGTATGGAAATGTTATTTATAAAGTAAAAGAGGTAGCGGGAGGGTAAGCCCAGCTGCCGGATTCCGTCGTGGGGGAGGGGGCATTACCCTCAACCAGATCCCTGATGCTTCAGGTGATCCAAGGCATTGCTCCAGGGTTGTGCCTGGCTTCTAGGTTGAGCCAGAGGCTAGCCATGCTATTTATCTCTCCCATTGAGCCCCTGCTGTTGGGCTCTGCTTCTTTTGGGAAGAACTGGCTTTCCATCCTCCACTATTGCTTTGGGCTCCCTCTTTTGGGTTTGTTACTCACACAGCCTGGATCATAACTGGGGAGTCTCTGCTTTATGCCTTTGCGTTGCCCTCCACTTTGCAACTTCAGAGTCCCTGGAGGAGAGAAGGGGAAAGGCAAGAAGAATTCTGGACTTTGGTTTCTATTGTCATTCGGCCAATCGTTCTTCTTTGATCCTCTTGGCTCATCCAATCAGGAAGAACTGGGAAGCCAAGTATTTTGCAGCTTGCCTTTATTGCTTTGCTGCAGCAGAACCCAAGCTGTGGTGATGGGAAATTGCTGTGTGGCCAGACATCTATAAGATCCAAACCTTTTCCTCTATAACTTTTGACAGCGTATATTTCTTGGGACTCCTCTTACCAACAAAAGAGAGAGTCCAATAACAACAGCAGCAGCAGCAGTTTAGCTCCCTCCCTGCCCAACATAACCATCTCTTTCTGTCTCTCCCTTCCTCTCCCTTATCTTGACAGAGACTAGTGATGACAACAGTGTTTTCGATCTCTTTGAGTTAATTGGCTTTGGCCGCAAGGGAGCCCACAAAGGACTGGGGGTGCATTCAATCAAAGGCCTGGAGACTTCCAGCCCAGCCTACCGCATAGATGATGCCAACCGTATCCCTGCGGTTTCTGACCACAAATTTCAAGACATTCTTTACTCCATCCAAGCTGAGAAGGGCTTCATCTTGTTAGCTAATCTTCGCCCGATAAAGAAGGACGCTGGCACCATCCTGGCCGTGGAGCGCAAGGACAATTCCGGCTACGTTTTTAAGTTGGTGCTAAATGGCAAGGCAAAAACTTTGGACCTGAGTGTCTTTCCCGATGAAGGTAACCAAAGTTTGGTGTCAGTGGAGGAGGTGAAGTTGCCCCTTGCCAAATGGAGTAGCATCACCCTCTTTGTGCAAGAGGATCAGGCTCAACTCTATGTGGGCTGTGAAAAAATGACAAACGTTGAGCTGGAAATTCCTATTCAAGACATCTTCACTAGGGATCTGTCCAACAGAGCCAGACTCCGTATTGCTAAAGGAGGAGTTAATGACAACTTCCTGGTAAGATACTTTCTTATAACAGGTTCAAGAGTCCAATTCAAGGAAGCCAATTTGATTTGCCATTTTGAAAAAAAAAATAGTTTCAAGAAAGTAAAAAAATTGCCCCTGACTACTCATTGTTGACTACTATCCACAGCGATGGGGATTTAACTAACACTTGGAATATTAATATGTACAGTTAAAATGCATCCTATGGTGTAAGCTTTAGACTGAATTTGAATTTTCTGTTAAAAATTAGGCAAAGTTAAGATTTGATCATTGTTGATATGAAAAGGAAGTGAAAGACTGATTTATTATCAACTAATGAGAATTCTAGCCAGTATAGTTTACGCTTGCATTACAAAATTAAAACAATAACATCTTTAAATATAGGTATGAAAATTCTTACACATGCTGAATTAAATATAGGTTACTCCTAACCCACGGTGACTAATAAATTATAAGGAAAAACAACGTGAGAGTTAAAATATAAATTGATGATTGTGCCCAATTAAAACACACACACATATATATATATATGCATCAGGAATTCTCCTTGCAATAGTGATGGATTCTTTCAATCTTTTATGTTTTCAGGGAATGCTGCAGAATGTGCGGTTTGTGTTTGGAACTACATTGGAAACCATCCTGAGGAATAAAGGCTGTCAGATCGGTACGTTAGAAACCTTTTACTTCAAATGTATTGATGCCCATTGATTATAAGATCCCTGTTTATGTGAATGAATGAGTTTAGACACAAAATGAAATGTAGACCACTGTATTTTAAGGAAATATTGCCTTACTTTAGTTCAGGGATGTCCAAACTTGTCAGCTTTAAGACTTGTGGACTTCAACTCCCAGAACTCCCCAGCCAGCTGTGCTGGCTGGGGA
>JAOYMU010000001.1:104278324-104303577 GCA_025802295.1 Psammodynastes pulverulentus | reverse complement strand
ATCCCTGCAGCCTGAAACAGCTGATCTTCCAGAGGCCGATCCACTGCTAATTAGGCTATGCTGAAACTGAAACAGGCTGTTTGCTGCAAGGAGGCAAATTGTTGGGAGGCAGAGTAAGATTTTTTTTTCTTGTTTTCCTCCCCCCAAAACTAAGATGCATCTTATACTCCGAACCATCTTATACTGGAAAAATATGGTAAATTAAAAACAAGTATAAGGCACCTACATTTGTCATTCTTAAAAGAAAGTAGTATGACTAATAGATCCTCCAATATAATCTTTTTGATAATAAGCAAGGCAGGCTGGAGGGCTGCGTTAGCTTCTGCAGTCTTTAGCATGATAAATAGATGAATTTACTTTACTTTCATTTTAACAGAATCTCATTTAGATTAACATGAGAACTGATCTGTAATCTTTAAAAATCTTTCAAATTTTCTTTCTTTCTTTTTTTAAAATACAGTTTATTAGTTTCTTTAAAAAACAACACAGAATAAAAACAATACAAACATACAAACGAAGAAACAAAGAAAATTCTATTAATATCAATATACTAATGGTCGTGTGGCAACTTCAATAGCCACTAAGATGTGTAAAGAATATCCTGCATATAACAAAATAATCACTAATAAATTTATTTACAAGTCTTGCATTTTCCTTAATCTTCCTTGTCCCTTTTTTTCAGCCAGCTGTACCATTTATCCCATATCTCACAATAGTCTGAGTCAGCTTTGTCTTCTAATTTTAAAGATAGTTTCGTCATTTCTGCACACATCAAAAAAAAATTTATAACCAATTCCTCGGGGGGTATCATCTTTTATTTCTACATTTGGGCATAGGCCAATCTCGCAATAGTAAATGTTTAATTTTTTTCCTGAATTTGCCTTTAAGTATCCCTAATAGAAATAATTCTGGTTTGTATTCAATTTTTTCTTCTATTATTTCCTGTATCCAATTGCTAATCTCTGTCCAGTATTTTTGTGCTTCTGTGCAGGTCCACCACATATGGTAATAGGTTCCTTGTGTTCCCCCACATTTCCAACATGCCGGCTCATGTTGGGATACATTTTTGCCAATCTCATTGGAGGAATGTGCTATCTATAAAACATCTTATGGTTGTTTTCCTTATAGGCTGCCGATCTAGTAATTTTATAATTTCCATTCCAGACTGTTTCCCAGTCTGCCAAATCTATATTATGTCCTATATTCTGGGCCCAGGCAATCATACTCCCCTTGACGATTTTCTCCTCGCAATTTACTTCTAATAAATAAGCTGTACATTTTGGAAATAAATTTTTCATCTGTTCCCATCAGAATTTTATCGACTCGCTGGTAGTTCAAATAAATTCCAAATTCTTCTGAATCCTTTTTAAATCTATTAGAGATCTGGAGATATGGCCACCAATCAATGATTATACCTTGCGATTTCAATTCCTGGTTTCCCTTTAAATTTCCTTGAGTATCCAATAAATCTTTATATTTAATCATTTTACCTATATCAAGTGTGTTAGGGTAGATCATCGCCTCCATTGTAGAAATCCAGGCGAGTATTTTTAGATAGTGTTTCTTTTTGACCTTTCTCCAGACTTGAATCAAAACATCTCTAACATAATGTCTATGGAAGTATGACTGCCTTTTTTCTTCCCATAAGAATGCATGCTACCCTAACTGTAAATCGTGTCCCTCCAAAGATAATACCCTCTTATTTGTCAACTCTATCCAATCTTTAAGCCATAGTAAGGATGCCGCTTCATGGTAGATTTCCCAATTTGGGAGTCCCATGCCACCTCTGCTTCTACTGCCTTGTAATGATATTATTTTAATTCTGGGTTTTTTCCCTAGCCAAACAAATTTCATAATAACTTTATTGAGTTCTACAAAAAAAAATTATCTGGTTTAATCGGGGTGGTCGTCAATAGGTATAATACTTTCGGTAAAATGTTCATCTTAATCACTGCCACTCTGCCCAGTAGTGACAATTGGAGTTTACTCCACAATTCTAAATCTTTTTTAATTTGGTGTAGCAATTTTATATAGTTATTTTCCTTTATGGATGAACATTTTGCCGTGAGCCAAATCTCTAAATATTTCACTTTTTCAGCCGTCTGAAATTTCATCCTCTCCTCTAATTCTTCTTTCTGTTTCTTCGTCATATTTTTAATTATAATTTTCATTTTCTCCTTATTAATTTTCAACCCTGCAACCTCCCCATATCTTTCTAATTCATTTAATAGTTCCTTCCCAGTTTCTAAAGGATCTTCTATAACAAATACTAAATCGTCTGCTAAGGCTTGTAGCTTATATTCCTCCTTTCTAATTGTTATTCCCTTTATATTTTGATTGTTCCTAATTTTATTTAACAATATTTCTAATGTTAAGATAAAGAGCAGAGGTGACATGGGACAGCCTTGTCTCACTCCTTTGGCTATTTCGAATTTGTCTAAACATTCCCCATTCAATAAGTTACTTGCTCTTTGTATATGATATATTGTTTCTATTATTCTTTCAAATTTAGGTCCTAATTTCAAGTTTTTCATTTGTTGTATCATGAAATGCCAATTGAGATTATCGAAGGCCTTTTGTGCATCCAGAAAGACAAGCGCCTCTTGTCCCTCTGGACGGGTCTTGTAATATTCTAAGACGTCCATTACCACTCTCGTATTATTCCTTATATGTCTCTTTGGTAAGAACCCGTTTTGGTCAGGGTGTATGCAGACATTCAATATTGCCTTTAATCTTTCTGCTATTATGCTTGCAAATATTTTATAATCCACATTCAGCAATGAAATTGGTCTATAATTTTGGATCTTTTTTTGATCACCTTCTTCTTTTGGAATTAATGAAATATATGCATCCCTCCATGAGTCCGGCATCCTGGCCTCTGTTAAAACCTGATTATAGATTTTCAAAAGGTGGGGTTCCGCAAGGTCAGCCATTTGCTGGTAATAGTCAGCTGTTATTCCATCGGGACCTGGAGTTTTATTTTTCTTTTGTTTCTTGATAGCTAATTGGAGCTCCTGACCTGTTATTTCTTTCACTAAGTTTTCTTTCATTTCCTTCGGAAATTCTACCTGAGTGGTTTCTTCTAGATAGTTCTTAACTTTTTCTTTTTCTATACTGTCACACTTGTAAAGATCAGCAAAAAATTGGTACGCCACATTCTTTTCCCCCTCCCTATCATGGTAGATATCACCCTTCTTATCTTCTAATTGATGTATGATTCTTTTCGCCCTATCGTTCTTGAGTTTATATGACAACCACCTCCCTGTCTTATCTGCATTATCAAAATACTCTTGCTTTGTCATTTTTATATTTCTTGCCAGTTCCTCTTGATCTAAAATGTTTAAATTATGTTTTGCTACCAATAACTCCCTTTTAGTCTTGGTGCTTTGGGGGTTCCTCTGTAAAAGATCCTCCAGTCTCTTAATTTCTCCCTCCAATAGTTTATACTGTTTTCTTTTTCTTTGAAAACTTTAGCCGAATAGGAGATCACTATGCCACAGGTAAACACTTTCCCCGTATCCCAAAAATTTTGTGGGGATGTTTCTTGTTTTTGGTTTTCTTGGATAAATATGTCCATTTCTTTCTTATATTTCTGTATAAATTCTTCTTCTTTTAGAAATTGGGAGTTTAACGTCCACCTATTTCTTGTTTTTTCTCTCCCTTCCAATTTATCTGAATTGGATTGTGGTCTACCCAGAGATTTGGAAGTATTTCTACTTTTTCAATATCCATAATTATCTCTTGACTTACCCACACCATGTCCATCCAAGACCATGACTGGTGCGGGTTTGAATAAAAGGTGAATTGTTTTTTTCCATATTTCTTTCCCTCCAGACATCGATCAAATTAAGTTCATCCCTCATTTCCAAGCACGATTTTGGTAACAATTTCTTTTTCTTTTTATTCTCTTTCACACTAATATAGTCTTTTCCCCCATTTAATAGCCCATTAAAGTCTCCTATTAGACAAATATTTTCTTTCTCCAATTCAATTATTTTATTATGTAAATCTTTATAAAATTTTTCCAATTTTTCATTTGGGGCATAAATCACTACTAATGTAATCTCTTTTTTTTGTATTGTCAACCCAATTATAACCAATCTTCCAGGTGGATCTGCAAATATTAATTTAGATTGTACAGCTTCTTTTACATATACCGCAATTCCCTTCTTTTTTTTTCCGCTAAAGATGTATACAACTTCCCGAGTTTTGGATTTTCAAGATATTTCCGGTCTGTTATTCTGATGTGTGTCTCTTGTAAACAAATTACATCAACATTTTGTTTTCCAAGTTTAGCCAATACTCTTTTCCTTTTATTTGATGAATTTAGGCCATTTATATTTAGTGATAGCAATTTAACTTCTTCTCCCATACCTTAATTTCCTGCTTGTTGCAACTTCCTATTTGCCCTTGTGTCCCTCAATACTCTTTCTGCTGTTTTAATCTTATCCTTATTACTATCATTTTCCTCCTGAGAATCCACCTGTTGGTCATCCTGACTTTGAGATTCTATCTCCTCTCTACTACTCTGATCTTGTTCAGTTCCCATGATCATATCGTAAACCTCTTGAGCTCTTTCTAATGAGTCTACTTTATACCTCCTTTCTTTCCATGTCACCAAAAGACCCTCAGGTACTAGCCATCGAAACAGCACATTTCTTCTCGTTAATTCCGTCGCCAAAAATTTGTAGTCCCTTCTCTGCTCACGTACTCTTCTCGGGACTTGTTTCAAAGTCAGGATCTCCCTCCCTTTGTATACCATCGGATTATTTTTAGTAGTTCTATAAACCTCATCCCGAACTTTCTTTCTGGTAAATCTTATGTGGACCTCTTTGGGTAATTTGTGTTTCCTCACGTAGTTTGTGCCGACCCTATACACCTCATCTAATTCAGTTTGGACCTCTGACTTCTCCCTTTGGAGAGCTTCGGCAATCATTTCTGTCATGGTCTGTACTAAATCCTCCTCTCTCAGTTCCTCCACATTCTGGAAGCGCAAATAGAACCCGGCACGGTCCATCTCCATTCTAATCAGGGAGTTCTCCATTTCTTCATTAGTTGTTTTTAATTTTTGGTCTATTGATTCTAGCTTCTTCTCAGTTTTCTTTGTCTTTATCTCTACCGATTTAATTGCTAGCTCATGTTTATCAATAATACTCTGTATTGCTTCCATTCTTGTATCTAATTTTTGTATATCCTCCCTTACTTCTTTTTTAGTATCTCCTATATCTCCTTTCAAATCATCATGATTTTTACAAATTACCTCTTGTAGTTTGATCATAGCCTCCTGGAGAGCCGTGAGTGACGCTTGTACATTCTGTGTGGCCATCACACTCTGCTTATCTGTTGATGCCAACATCCTTTCTATCGATTTCTGAACTAGGGGAGAAGCAGATGCTATAGTGGCTGTCACGTTGGGCTTTTTTCCAGCTTTAATAGCTGCTGCACTAGTGGCCATCTCCCTTAGGATCTTTTTTTGTTCTTTCAGGATAAAGAGAATCCTATTCCACCCTAGCATGCACTGTAGTTATTCTTGGTTATTTAATTATCTTTTCTCCCTTTCTAGTGACATAATGTTTCTAATAGCAATTACCCTGACCCAAAATATTTATCTATAATTTAATAGCCTTTCCCCCTTAACTTTATACAGTCCAAAATATGGTAAAGCCCAAATATATAGGTATATAACTATATAAGTCTGACTGCTAATCAAAAATATTCAATATAATTGCAATACTTATGTTTAGGTAATTAGGTCTATAACAGTATAAAATAATATTAATATTAGATTCTCAATATGTTGTTACTGAGGTCAAAGTATAGTTATGTAACAGTTATATAGGATCTAATATAATATATAAATACATATGACTCAGGAATTAATATATGGGGAGATAAGATAGGAAATAATAGTCAATATAATGTTCAATATAAGGAAGCAATAAAGAAATATATAGTTATAGCAATTTTAAATCAGTTTCAAAAGTTCATCATTATTTCCCAGGTAAATAGAGGGACACTGAGTTTTAACTCAGTTAATTAGTCATTGTTTTAAAGGAAGAGGAAGAGGATTAACATCCATAAATTATGCAGTTTTTTGGTAGTGATAATCCAGGTAAAAGGAGTAATCCAAAGTATGAGATGGAAATACAAAAGTCAAACGTAGTTAGTCCAGGAGAGTTTCCTAATTCAACTAATACCCAGCAATATCCCAAAAATAAAGTATTCTTAAAGAAAGCAATAAACAAATGGCCTGCTTGCATAATTATAAGAAACTCCTTAGTCACCGTCTCAACACTCTCCTTCACGTTCTCTTAGACCAAGCAACAGTACTCCTCTTTTTCCCCTTTCCTTTTTCTTCCTCTTTCAATTCGTAATCTCCAGAATCCAAAAGTCTTAACTTCCATAGCCTTCTACGATCTTATCCACCAATTCCGATCTCTCTCTTTTTTTTTAAGGATTTTAAGACGATCTCTTTCTCAAGTTATTCTTCTCGGGCAAGCAGTTCTTTCTTTCCTTCTTCGCTCCTAGACTGTCCAGTTGCCGCTTCCTGTTCCTTTCTGCCCCAGCGTCGGCTTTTCATGTCCCCGATCTCTCCAATCTATCTCTGGCTACTTTAAATTCTTTTCAGTTCTTGACCTTACATACACATCCGATCCTCAAAATTTCCTTCCGATCACGCACCGTTCTGTATCTTCTGCTTCCCTCTTCAGTTAACTCGGCACGACTTCGTATCCACCATGTTAAAAACAACCGTGGACACTGCAGCTGGTTCAAAGGGGGTTTCTCTCGTCACCGCCGGCGGGCGCCCACCGCCACACAGCACCTCGAGTCTCCCCACACTTCACACCGGTCTCTACAGGATCAGTGGGCCCCTAGGGACCTTCCCCAGCTCACAGGATCAAGGCCAAAGAGCAGAGTCCTGTTCCTCTGCCTCGCACCGCCGCGCCGACGTCACCAGAAGTCTCCGCTTATATAAATTTTTCATTTCTTATCAATATATTATACAATCTTTTTATATACATTAAACTTTTATTAAATTTTCATCATTTTTTTTATAATAAAAAGTTTTATTGGTCAAAAATACAAAAAATACATCGTTTAAAATATGTTGAATTTTCAATTATCATAAGATAATAATTATGTTCCAAATTTTGTTACAGAAATTTTCATCATTTTATATAATACCAATTTTCTGAACTTTTCTCCATCCGGCTTTAATTGTAGATAATAAAACCAAATTTATGTTATTTTCTCCTCTTTCAGCACATTTAAATATTTTAATTTTAATATACCTCCCTCCATGTAAGGAATATCAATATGTATAATCTATACTCATATTTTCTATTATGTGCCTGGATACTATCCATATATCTATCTTTTTATTTAGCTTATATTAATATTTCTTCCAGACACATAATGAAGCATTTCACGATAAGTAACTCTTAAGCGCTCTATCCACCTTTTTGTCATACACAAATAAGTATGCCCAACAATCTTGCTGCCGTATTTTTTCCCATATTCAAAATAAATTACAACATCTCTTGGTAAATTCCTTTGTCTGGCTATCAATGAGTCAACAAAATAGATCCAATCGATTTGTCATTCAAATTCTCCTCTGGATTCCTCTGTAAACTGTGCCAAAGCTTCCATAAAAATCACTTTCAGGTTTTATTTGGGATCTTCTGGTAAACCTTTCATTCTCACAGCAAATTCCATCATCTTGTGTTGTATTGGCATCACTTCAACTTCTGTTTTTTCCATTTTAATTTGCATTTCCTCAATTTTACCATCCAGAATTTCATTAGTTTGAGCAACCTCTTCAACTCTATCCTCTATGTAGTTAACATGCTTTACCAGTCCCTGGAATGCCGAAATTATGTCTTCCCTTATATGTTTGTTTCTTATCTTAATTCTGTCTTTGATTTCTTTCATTTGATCTAAGACTCCTTTAAGTGCAGATACAATATCTTCTTTAAATCCTTCTTTCATTTCTTTCATGGCTTCCTGAAACATCTCAAGTGTAAATGTTTGTGCTTGTAGTTGTGGTTGTGAAGCCATTTTAAAATCTCCCAGTCTCAGAATCAATTCTTAAAGCCAGTAAAAAGAAAAAAACCAAAAAAATCTTTAAGTTTTAAATCCCAAAGTCTGATATACAAAATTAAATCCAAAAACTTTTGAGCGGGGCTAATAACTGCAAACCGCTATTAAGTTAGCAAATCAGTAAAAATGTTCTTCTTAACTTTCACTTTTATTCCTTTGTCTTAGCAAGCCAATGCCATCTTTCCTCCCTTTTGTCTTCACTTCCGCTCTTGTAGACTCGAAAAGAAACATTATTCAATGGAATTAAAGATATAGATAGTTGCAGTTGTGTAGCGTCCTGTTTTGGTCTGCCTGCTTCAGTTATTTTACAGCAGGGGCGGTCGCGGCATTTCGCTCTGCCTTTTGGAGCTTCCCAGGCTCTTGGGGAGCTCTCACCTTTCGAGCCCCAGAATCAATTCTAGGGCTCTAAGGGAGCTCTACCCTATGCCTGGCTGCTCTCTTCCCCCCCTTTTCCCAAGGGGGAAGGGTCTTTGCCGCTAGACAGCAGTTTTTACTCTGTTCTAGCGGCTAACAAAGTACCGGGCCGGCGCTCTGGAAAAGGAGCGCCCACAATGGCCTGCAGAGCCACCAGAGGTCCTCAGGGCTTCATATTCTTGGGTTTGCTTTGACTTCAAAAAGCCTCAATTTACTCCACCAAAAGCCCAACTACCCATTGTTCAAATTTCAGGCAGCAGTCATCTGCATACTTATTAAAATTACATTCAGCTTAAGGGACTGAAAGTCAAAAATAGGCTTCAAAACTTACAATCAGGACTAACAATGAGTCCTGATTGTAACATTTGAAGCCTATTTCTGGCTTCATGATTACTAACCTGATGACATAAATTGTTTTAAAGTCAATTCCTAAAGTATCCTTACCGCTTCCAGTTGGAAAGAAGATGGGTTTATTTTCTCTCTCTCTTCTCCCATACTAATTATAGTCTCTTCTTTCTAAATGTTAAACAGCTGTTGGGAAAAATACTTTACACAATGGAGTATGACTGGTTGTAGTAGAGCATTAAGGCATTGGGAAATGAAATGTCATATTTATGTGGGTTTTTTTTAATATGAGGGTTTCTTCTTCCTGTTTAGAATTCTGCTGTAATGTGCCATAAAGTGTCTTGTCCACTCATGCCTTGTTCCAATGCCACAGTTCCTGATGGTGAATGCTGCCCACGATGTTGGCGTAAGTAACTACATCCCTTTAACTTATTTGATAGGATTTAGGGTTTGTTTGTTTGTTTTTGCATTTTCAATGCCTGTACCTAGAAGGTATAATTTACCTTGAAAAGTGTATATGTGAGAGCACAGTTCTAGCCTGAGATTCTGAAACTAAGGCAGACATCTTTGAAATTACCACTAAGTTCAGGATCAGCTATAAATATTAAATTTTGAACTAAGCACTCAATAGCAATCATTGTTGTTTTTGTTTGCAGATAGATGGCTTATGTCAAGGTAACTTGAATTAGGTTAAAATTAAAAGAGAAATAAGAAAGAACTACAAGTCCAGGCAGGAAAGCAGACATGAGAGTAAACATTTCTAAGAATGATGAAACTCCCACAAGTTTATTCTGAGTTGTGTTTCATAGTTTGAGGAAACTAAAGCAAAATCTTAATAGAGTTTTTCACATCCCTTGGGAGATTTCAGGAACTGGTAGCATGAATATCTGTGTTTATTTTCTTTTCCTGGGTGAGCACAAGGTGTCCCATAAATCTCCAAAATATGTTACACGAGACCTTAGTCATTTGGTTCTGAATATTTCTTACATTTGGATAATTTGGTTATCAAAGATCAGAGTAAATAGAAATTTACAGGGCAATATAGAATCTGTCACTATGTTATTTTGGCAATCCCTGCTTCCTATTGAGGAAACTTCTAAGAATGGTGATTATTATTTTTATTTTATTATATATTTATTACATTTATTTTTCTTCTTTTTACAGCAAGTGATTCCGCAGATGATTCTTGGTCTCCCTGGTCTGAATGGACCACTTGCTCTACCACCTGTGGCAATGGGATTCAGCAGAGAGGTCGCTCTTGTGACAGAATCAACCATCTTTGTGAAGGCTCCTCAGTGCAAACACGGATATGTAACATGCAAGAATGTGATAACAGATGTAAGCATTCAAATTTTTACATTATAGATAAATGCTATCTATTCTTACTCTGTCCTTCCATACTTAATACTGGGAAACATTGGTTTACTTCAGAGTAGTGTAAAACATTCAGTTGTAATAGGATTTATGAGATGGTTGATGATTAAAACAAAAATACTTCCTATAAAAACGATTTTCTGATTCAAGTGACAGCAGTATCTAAATATTTTTGCAGTGGGGAAATCAATAGAAGAGAATATTTGTAGCTCAGGTTGAGCTGTGGGTTCATTGGTGCGCTCTGAATTTGGTTCTTTTCTTGCAGACATTTCATTACCCAACTAGGTAATATCATCAGTGCTAGTATAATCAAACTCAAAGAGTTCCAAGGACCCCACAGTATGGTAATTTCCTAACCTACTAATACAAGATTTTGCTATTCACTAAGCAATATTTTACTTCTTACAGTCAGACAGAATGGTGCCTGGAGCCATTGGTCCCCTTGGTCGTCTTGTTCTGTTACTTGTGGAAGTGGGTTAATCACTCGAATCCGTCTGTGCAATTCTCCACTTCCTCAGATGGGAGGCAAAACGTGTGAAGGAGAGGCACGAGAAAACATGCCTTGCCAGAAAAGCCCATGCCCAAGTAAGTTCACTGTTTACAGTGGTTTTGTATGAGAAACCAGGTAGCATTTTAATATTCTGAGACTGAGACTGAGAACAGAAATTATTAAAACTTTTTCAAAAAGTCACCCAAATCAACCCGAATTTCTAATACCAATGGCATTTCTCCCTTTTGTTCCAAGATCCAGAAATATTCCCCTTTTTTATTTGTTTTGTTTTCAGTTAATGGGAACTGGGGACCATGGTCACCTTGGGATGCCTGTCCAATTACGTGTGGCGGAGGCATTCAGAAACGCAGCCGTCTCTGCAATAATCCAGAGCCCAAATTCGAAGGGAAAGATTGCATTGGTGATACAACAGCCACTCAGATGTGCAACAAGCAGGATTGCCCAATCGGTGAGTAATGGCCCATCGTGAATTATCAAGCAGCGTATGTAAGAGTGCTGTGTCATTTTCAGAAGAGTATGGCAAAGTAGAGAATGCCACAACTTGAATTTCATAAGAAAGAAATGTGAAATATTTTGGCAAAATAACTGCATTATGATTTCCGTGATCTTGTTGCTTCTCCTGATACTCTGTCAGGTATTTTTAAGGGAGACACCTCATTCTGTTAAATGGTGAGAACAAGCCAAGAAAATAAAACTTGATTTGTGCCAATTTTCTTGTCATTTTTAGATGGATGTCTATCTAATCCTTGCTTTGCGGGAAGTAAATGCACTAGCTTCCCTGATGGTTCCTGGAAATGTGGCCCATGCCCTGTTGGCTATCAAGGAAATGGAATTAGATGCAAAGATATTGATGAAGTAAGATAATTTGCATGCATTAATATAGTCAATGTTCAAGATGTTTGCAAATGAATGTATGGCCAAATTTTTCTCCCACTTCTTCATATTTCAGTGCCAAGAGGTCCCGGATACTTGCTTTATACTTGGTGGAGTACACAGATGTGAGAATACTGTACCTGGTTATCACTGCCTGCCTTGTCCCTCCCGCTTCACAGGAACACAGCCCTTTGGTCAGGGTGTGGAAGATGCAATGGCAAACAAACAGGTACTGTCAAAATAAAGATGTTTCTTGTTCAGAAAACCTCAGTCCCTTTTGAATTAAGGCTCCTTCAGTCTCGTATATGACTAAGAGTTAAAGAAGATACCAGGTAGCAGTTTACTTTATTACATGCAGCCATGTGATTTTGTTCAGAGGCAACCAGTTGCATGTAAGAAATTCAATTTGAATCAAGCTGGAAACCCATAAAATAAGCAAATGGAGAGCCACAAACGGTAGGTGGAATTGACTGGGCAGTCCTTTCTTTTGTGTAAAGAGAGTGACAATTGAGAATTGAAGCCCTAGTCGGTATCTAAAACATAATGAAGAACAACATATACCTAATCCTCCCTAAAGAGAATTTACACAAAATCATAGTCAACTGCTGCTTGTTTTGAAGAACGAAATGTCAGGCGAAATGTCAGGTGTCGGTTCTTCCATTGATACATTAAAAGAAGAATGAGGTAAAGACATCTCTGCAAGTGTATTCTTAATTCTGTGTTAGGTATGCAAGCCACGTAATCCATGTGCTGATGGAACTCACACCTGCAACAAATATGCCAAGTGCATCTACCTTGGACACTTCAGTGACCCGATGTATCGCTGTGAATGTAAACCAGGATATGCCGGCAATGGGATTATCTGTGGAGAAGACACTGACTTAGATGGATGGCCAAATGAGAATCTTCATTGTGTTGCCAATGCTACTTATCACTGCACTAAAGTAAGCCTATTTCTTGATTATATGCCATTCCATCCTTTAATACTGGGGGAAAGTGGTTTGGTTAGTATTTTAGTGTATGAGCTTATTGAATTCATACTTCTTAAATGAATTTATGAGATGAAACAGAGTGGCCCTTTAGTTTTCCCATTTATCCAAATTTTGTGGGGTGCAAACTTCTGGGGAAAATAATCACATACTGAAAGGGGGTAGCACAAAAGGGCACAGTATTATGCAGATCTAATAATGGACATATATACTATGCAATGTAGTACATTTAAATAAATTAGTTGCCATGGACAGAACCCAAATTTATTGAAATACATTGATCATATAACTCACATGCATTTTAAAAAAAACTGCTTATTTTGGGTAAACATGTTTCAGAATAATTTCTTCTTGTTGTTTAACAATCATGATTTCAGTGATGCTGACAGTGCTCTAAATTAAAGAATCACCGAGAGGGGATCTGCCTTTGTAATCTGAGAACTACTTTGTGTGAAATTAAAGATACATGTTCTACATCTTTTTCTGCAGGATAATTGCCCTAAACTTCCCAATTCTGGACAAGAAGATTATGATGATGATGGAATTGGTGATGCCTGTGATGATGATGATGACAATGACAACATTCCTGATGATAGGGCAAGTTTAATAAAAACATTCATATTCCTATGTAATATAGACAATGTCCATCTCAGTGATAGCCAAAGACCCCCCAAAAATTGCATGTACATCCAGTGAAACCTTGGAATGGATTAGTAGATTTCTTCCCATGCAATCAGTGGAAGAAAAAGTAAAATAAAAATCTTTGCCCATTTACTACTCTGTTCATAGTAAAATAACAAGTCACAGGTCTACCCACCAATGTCCTGTCCCTCCCTCCCACTAATGTAAAATGCGGAAAGAGGAGGAGATTGAAACCATGATATGAGATTGAAAAGTAGCTAGTCTTTGGCAGCAATTTGAAATAGTTATCTAATTTGTAGCTAAAAAATGATTTTTTAAAAATCGCAATAAAATATGGATGCTGCATCACATGTCACTTTTGTTACTGCTCACTTTTCGTTTATATGGCAAAGAAAGAATTCCAGCAACATGCCTTTGCTACCCTTCTTACTCTAGTAAATCTACTGAATACGTGATTAATGACACTGCCTGCGCCAATATCTGAGCAAATTTTAACAAGGCTTTTAAATTTTCCTTCTACAGGATAACTGTCCATTCCATTACAATCCACAACAGTATGACTATGATAGGGATGATGTTGGTGATCGCTGTGATAATTGCGCATACAATCACAATCCTCTTCAGATAGACACGGACCAAAATGGAGAAGGCGATGCCTGTGCTGTGGATATTGATGGAGATGGTAAAGTTTGATTACTTCTTCTTTTCTTCTATTATGGCCTGACTGTCCAAGTCATCTCAAGGTAGAGAATCTGCCATTGGGCAAGTTCTACTCTTAACGATGACCTGGACATACCAAACATTTCAAGCCAATAAATGAAAAATAGTGAAACTAAGATATACATTTTTCATTTTGGAGGTACTTTTGCCATTGCATATTCTAATAGCATCCCATGTTTTTCAGCTGCTTACTTTATGTCATATATGGCAGCTTCTATAGAAGCAGATTTTATTTTTATACTGCATCCTATTTGAAGATGTACTGCCATTGAATGGTTAACTGAAATGTCAGTTCTATTAGTGTTAGATGCCTAAAGAGATAGGCTGTTAGTTGGCTTCTGTGAACCATTTTCTCTTAATTACTTTTATGCAATAACTTATTGTCTAGATGCATTTACCATTAAAGATACTTGAATGGGTTCCTCTACATTTCTAGGCATTCTTAATGAAAGAGACAACTGCCAATATGTGTACAATGTGGATCAAATAGATTCAGACTTGGATGGTGTTGGAGATCAGTGTGACAACTGTCCAATGGCACATAATCCAGACCAGGTCAGTTTAAGTGCCCTTGGGCAATCAAATATTTATTTAATCTTCTAATATACAGTATGTCATGTACAGTTCTGCAACAAAGGTCAACTAGTCAAGAAAGGATATGATTGTTCTTAACTGTATACAGAACATAACTTAAAAATAAAAATGAGGAGTCCTTGGTGCTCTCTGAGCTTGTTCATTTTCTTGCAATTGTTTCATTATCCAAACTAGGTAACATCATCATGATGTTACCTGGTTTGGGTAATGAAACATCTGCAAGAAACCAAGCAAGTTCAGAGAGCACCAAGGACCCCTCATATCAGCCCTGTGCTACAAATTTTCTCCTTTATTAAAAATCAAGATTTTAAATGAGATTTTTCAGAACACAACATCTGAACATAAATCTTGTTACATGAGGTACATGATGCTGATAGAAAAAAAAATCTGGTAATCATTTTTTCACTAAATCTATATTCCTTCATTCATTAGAGAAAGGCAAAATACATAGAATTCCCTCTTATTTTCAAACCAACAAAAGAATTTCCATGGCTGAGGAGAAACCTGAGCCTGGGTCTCCTCAGCCCTGATCTAATATCTTAACCACTACACTGTACTCAGGTGAAAAATTATATTTTGTACTGCAACAACATCAGCCAGCAATATAATAAAATTAATAATTGGAAAGAGAGGTTTATGTAGATGTTACAAGTCTATTAAATGCAAATTAAATAAAATAGAACCCGCAAATTATTGCTTTTCAACCTAACTATTTCAGGAATTTAGCAATAACCATACTATTAATATATCAAACAATATATAATCTGCAAAAAAAATTGTATGTGTATGGGTATCATGACTTATGACGTCCTGAAGCTAGGAATTTAGTTTTTACAAAAATGCACCCATAAAAAGGCTCATCGGGGATAAAAGATAAAGTAGTACAAAAGACTTACATCGCCAATGGGTTTGTTTTTTTTTAATTAAAAAAGCTCAAAATAAATTTTACTTGATTAAGGACTAAAAATATGGAGAGATCTATCCTATGCAATTTAATTCACTCAAATCTAAAGTAGTGGTGGCTAAAACTGAAGACCGGTTGTTTTTTTTATATATGATTTATTTCATAATGAACAGGCTGAAGTTGTTCAGCAAAACAAAGCCAAACAATTTAGGATTATTTAATATAGCCTTCTACATCTAAATATTGTTTGATTATATTTTAGAAAGGCAGAACCATTACAGTTGCTACAAACCTTAAAAATGCACTATAGATAATAGAAGCTATAGCAAAGTTTGACTTTTCCCCAATATGCCAAAGCAAACTGGCTAGACGTTAAGAAGTTACCTTTCACTAACTGAAGGTGAATCCTACACAGAGCTGAAGTTCCCAATAATTCCAAATTTTGAGTGCACATTAATACCCTATATATATTTATCTTTGTTCATGTTACTAAAGTGAAAGGCCCAGGTGTGAAAACCACTTCTTCGCAAGCTACTGAAATGAAAGATTCAATCTGATTATTGAATTCATTTGAGACCTCTGGATTGCCTCCTGTTTCCAGATGCTACCTTCCAAGGTTTGTAAATCTTTGTCCTGACGTGTTCCACATTTTGCTTTCAGATGGATTCAGATTCTGATCGCATAGGGGATAAGTGTGATGACAACCAGGATATTGATGAAGATGGCCACCAGAATAATCTCGATAACTGTCCTTATGTGCCCAATGCGAACCAAGCTGACCACGACAAAGATGGGAAAGGGGATGCCTGTGACCACGATGATGACAATGATGGTATTCCTGATGACAGAGATAATTGCAGATTGGTTCCCAATCCCGACCAAGCTGATTCGGATGGTAAGAAAGACGATTTGCATGAAATTAGAAAGAGACTGCATAACATTTAGACCTGTAATGCAGTCTTCAATGTGGTTTACTAAAAAGCATTAATATGAATGAATATGTTGTTTTGCTGCAAATGCAGCATACTTTTACTCCTTGTAATATTTAAATTTTGTTTATTTATTAAAATGTTAGGTTACTCCAATTTGTATGTCTCTGAGTGGCATACTGTACACACATACATATATACATACAGGCATACATACTTTTTCTACCTCTAGAAAAAAAAAACAGAAACAAAGTCTAGAGAAAAACCAATGAATTAAACAACTGAAATATCTTCCAAGGGGCATATACCTTCCATGGTAATCCAGGATCAGGGAACACAGCCAGGTTTTAAGGACATGTTTAAACAGGCTCTCCTGTTTAAACGTTTAAAAGTTGCTGTTATTTAAAAATTACTTTAGCTACTAAGAATTCCAGCCACTTAGCTAATTCTTGAACTGGTTCATATGTATAATTGATCAAGCTATCTGCTACTGGAAGTCTAAAATATACCACATTTTTGGCTCTGATGTTCATTTTTTTCTTTCTAAACTCATCCCTTGTTCCCCTCTTTTTTGCCAGGTGATGGGCGGGGAGATGCATGCAAAGATGATTTTGACAACGATAACGTTAATGACATTGATGACGTCTGCCCTGAGAATGTTCACATAAGTGAGACAGACTTCCGTCGATTCCAGATGATTCCCTTGGATCCGAAGGGAACATCTCAAATTGATCCCAACTGGATTGTTCGTCACAAAGGCAAAGAACTGGTTCAGACTGTCAACTGTGATCCTGGACTTGCTATTGGTGAGCATCAAAGTTTTGGATTCTTTTATATGTGAGTGCCTGCACACACATCCACTGAGAATCCTCTCCTTCTGGTCAACAAATATCATATCGTTGTACTAGAATATAGGTATTCTTCATCCTCACATTCACATTCCTTCATCTCATCACCACATTTGCAATTGTTTTAATAATTTTTTTAAAAAAATGTTTTCCATAAAGCATTCTTAAAAATACCAGCTGCTTAGTTTTTGGAAGGAACAGGCACTGAACGAAAGAGGGCAAGGATAAAAACATGGATTTCAGGAAATTAAACAACAACAATGTTGCTTAAGCTCCTTTAAGCCTTATCCAATAGGGCAGCAAGTCTGCATAACAGAACTTCTGAATATACATACAAAAGCTCTTTCTGAATACTGGATCCCTGTGCAGTATGCCTATTCCCTTTGGTTTTTGCTGGAAAGGTGCAGCATTGCACAATGCAATGGATGTAAATTGTGATTTAAGAGGCGGTTATGAATCATAGTTGTAATTCCATTTAATTCCAATTCGTTGTATAAAAACACTTTGATGATTCAAATAGTAAGGAGGGAAACATAATCATCCAGAAAATATATGTTTTCATTAGAAGTTTTGAACACAAACCCCAGATTGATTTTGAGAGAGAGAGATTTGTTAATGAAAACCTTACATGGACTTTAAAGCATGAATTGGCATCGTCTTTTTCTTTTTCCTAGGTTTTGATGAATTTAATGCTGTTGACTTCAGTGGTACTTTCTTCATTAACACGGAAAGAGATGATGACTACGCTGGCTTTGTATTTGGGTATCAATCCAGCAGCCGTTTTTATGTGGTTATGTGGAAGCAAGTTACCCAAACATATTGGGAAGCACAGCCAACCAAAGCTCAAGGATATTCGGGTCTTTCTATCAAAGTAGTAAACTCCACCACAGGTCCTGGAATACACCTTCGTAATGCTTTGTGGCATACTGGAAATACTCTTGGACAGGTAATAGATAATTTCTATTATTAATAAACTCATTTTTCTTTTCAAAAACCTTGGCAAATTATACTAATGTAAGACATAGCTACTTTAATAAAATATTTTAAGCATAACAAGCTTTTTTTTTTAAAGAAAACTCTTCTGTTATCTGCTAAGAGCTTATGGTTTATCTCCAGGGCTTATATAAATGTAATTGCAATGCACAATTCATCCTTACCTCTACCTTTCAGGTAAAGACTCTGTGGCATGACCCTCGTCAGATAGGTTGGAAAGATTTCACTGCTTATAGATGGCGTCTCAGTCACAGGCCAAAAACTGGCTTCATTAGGTAAGCATCACCGATATAGATTGAACAATTTATACCTTTTGGGAAAGGCTTGTTCATGGTTACAGTGTAAGTATGCTATTTCATGCTAAAGATTAATTATCACTGCTCTTCCTTACAGAGTGGTAATGTTTGAAGGAAAGAAGATCATGGCTGACTCTGGCCCTCTCTATGACAAAACCTATGCAGGTGGTCGCTTAGGACTGTTTGTCTTCTCTCAGGAAATGATATTCTTCTCCGATCTAAAATATGAGTGTAAAGGTAAGAACATACATGAATAACCTTGTTTTGTTAGAGTTCATATCATGAAGTATTTAGCATATCTTTATAAATTCGATATTTTTTAAAAAAAAAGAAGTATTAGATGACACTTAATAAATATAAATAAGAAATGTATTTGCAAACAGTTTATTTGCTTCATAAGGAAAGGATCTTAAATTTAAAGTGATTAACTATCTGAATTACAGATATCTGAGTTGGGCAACTGCTTCATTAGAGAATCAGTATATACTGTGGTATATTTTTCTTTGAAATAACCCCACCTTTTGTACAAGAAGCTTTTGTACAGTTAGGTCTTTATTTTGTATGTTGATTACTCTTTTATAAATGTATCTTTAATTGTAGTTGCTTAATTATTAAACGATGGTTTTTGTCTCTTTTTTGCAGATCAATGATTGGAAGGCGATTCGTTATAGAAATTAAAAATGCTGGTATTGCACCTTCTGAACTGTTAAATTTCTAGGAACCTTTGGTGGACCTTTTGTTGTGTTTTGTTTTTTTGTTTTTTTGTGTTTGCTCGTTCCTCTCTTTCTGCCTTCGTGAGACTCAGACTACATGACCTGTTTCGAGGGAACACTTTTGAGAGAGAGAGAGAAATTTGCAACTCTTCCCATCTGACCTCTGTTAGCACAGAAGAAACATGTCTTTCAGGAACAAGGACATTCCTCCGCTTCAGAAATGAATAGTTATTTCTTTGACAAAGATAATTTGTGTAGCTGGGCATTGTCACTGCCTCTTTTTAACTGGAGGTCCAATGGATCAGCACTTTTGCAACAAGGGTATCTTTATGTGGACTACTTAAATATTAAACCAGAGGTTTCAACCTATAGAAGAAGGAAGGGAAGAAGGTTTGAGTTAGGTTTGAGTTTGCCTCACTTTCTAAAAGACGGTTATGCTTCCTAGGGTTTATGTCAAGGTAAATTGGGTGAATTGTTACATATTGTCCTGGAGCATTATCCAATGCACATTTGCTCAGGCGTAAGCCCCACTTAATTCATCAGTATGGATCACTTTATGCTCACACCTAAGATTACACCTTAGTTCTGTTTCCACAAATAGGGCCTACTTTGCTTAATTGTGTAGGAAAATACTTGCAAGTTATACTTGCTAACTAGCCAGATGCAATATTAATGATTTTTTAAAAATCTACAATGGGGCAAATGAAACAACAATCATGGCACATTTGATTAAAGCAGGTTTATGGAGGGGAATGGACAGCAAGGAACATATGGGTAAACCAAGATTTCCTGTGTGCTGTATCCACGGTCTGGTTCTCATGCAGATCCAGCAACAATATTAAAAGTGTCAAAGAGCACTTTCATCTCAATTTAGCACTTGTGGTGGCCTTCAGTAACTTTTTAAACATTTTTTATGAAAGTTTCAAAAGCACAATGAGTGATGAGTATGGTTAAATGCTAAAATTCTGTTCTACAAAATGCAAAAAAAAAAAAAAAAAGTTCCAAAAATGGTTTTTGTGGAAGACATCTGTAGATAAAACAAATGTAAAATATTTATTTTTTACCTATCTTGCCTGTTCCGAATAACAAACGACTGTAGATTGAAAGAGAAACAATGCGTCAAGACTATCCATTTTGCTACATTTTTCTATGACCGAAAGATTGTAAATAAAGGTTATTTATTGTTCTAAATGAATTTTGATAGTTACTTGCAAGAGTGTTTTAGATTGCAAACAGTAAGTTCCCCTAAGCAATGTGGAACAATAGGGTAGGAATTGTTCTCAGTGTGTTTTCTTCCTCTGTGCAAAACAGCTGACAAAGTAACCAAGCAGGCTACTTATTGTTGTATTGCCAAAGCAGAAAATGTATACATGTTGACTGCCTCTGTCAGTCAAGAAAAAAAAATGGAATAGCTTCAAATTACCATAGGTCACAATCCTTTGACCTATGTTATTTGCACAGGAGGTATTCATGTGTTGGCCTTATCACCTTTGTAATACTGCTGGTTAAGATTATGGCACATTCCTGTTGGGCAGTATGCCAAATAAAAAAAGAAAATGTCTGTTTGGAGGGTACTGAGGACTAAGGGTATCATTTCATTCCAACAGAATACCCAATTTTCTCACCAGTATGGGCTGCAGAAGACACACTGCATAGGGGGCAGAAGGGGGGGGGAAGGATGTTTGGAGCATCATTTGAAGACTGCTTGTAGTGTAAGACTAGCTTCATTTTCTCTACAACCCTGTTACTAAAAAACAAGGAATGTCAAAGGTGAATTTTTTTATATACAAATATTACCTCATTGTTGTTTGACTGAAAAATGAAAAAAAAACACCTTTGGATCAAGCAGAGTTTAAATATCTAACAAAATTTAGCGCTACTGTAGTATTAGAAGAAGGTTTTTTTAAATAAAAAAAAAGTATTATTGCAAGTTGTATATAGTCAAAATTCATATTCCCAGTAAGAAAACAGCATTGGAACAGTGCTGAGAACAATTTCTTATATTCTTGTTAGATTTTTTTTTCTCTGATATCTTGTATTCCATTCCTTGAATTCGTATAAATTATTTTTTTTTCATAACTGTTGGAATAGTTAATCTCCTGTTTGTGTAGATGTTCTATTTAAATAAATTATCAGGAAATGTTACCTGTAGGGCTGTAGCATTTCTATTTTTATATTTCATTTGCACACTGAACTGAAGAATAATTTGATTTTCCTCCCCAGTAGTGTTGCTATTAGTAAATACTTTTTTCAAAGAATGAGCATATTTTGTACACATTTTAACCATTTTACAGTTTTCAAAGATGTAAATTGTGTGATAAAAATTTCCCATGTACATGAAATAAAAATTTCAAAGTTTATATTTACAACTTTTAGCTATGGCTTCATATTTTTCTTCCTATTTTCATTAAAACAAAAAAGGGAGTTATTCCAGTTAAATATTTCTTCCATTTATATACCACTAAAACTTTCCTGTTTATTTGTTTGTAACCTTCAATTAGCTGAAACAATTTAATAAAGGGCAACAATTTTGGAATTGCAGTAACTTAAATAATGCATAGAAAACCCAGGACCCATTAACCTCCACTGAATTGAAATTTCAAGGATCCTCAAACCAATTGTAATCACAAATATGTGGTCACTGTAGTGCCATTGCAATCAGCTGAGGTCATGCGATCATGGTTTCTGACACTCCCTGCCAGCTTCTCACAAATAAAGGGTCATTCCCAGTCTCACTGCTTTTTTGCCTGCCCATGGTCATTTTATGTATCTCTTCAGGAAAATAGTTACTGACAAAAGAATGCTGAATACATCATAGGTTGTCTAGTTGCTGTATATAGCAATTCAAATCAATGGTAAAATATTAGTAAGGAAACATACTTTATAAAATATAAAATAGTAATAATTAGACATGGAAATGTTATGTGTAGACTATATGGGTTTGGGTGATCCATCACCCAATATAAAACTTATCTTTGGAATATTTTATTCTTTATCTGAAACAACAATGAGCTCTTTTGAGGAGAATGGGGTTGCAAGATATGGAAAGAAATATGGTTGTTCTGGACAGAACTGGGTGTTTGGGTGATAGCAATGATAAGAATCAGAAAAAGCCAATGACATCAATGAGGAGATGGGGAGAACCAGGAAAGGAGGAGGGAAAGCAGGTTGGTGGAATAAACCATGCTGGGAGCTGTTTAGAGAGGGGAGAATGGAGTAAGTAGCAGCCATTTTGTTCAACCCACTGGATCTTGTTTCAGCAAAAAACAACAACAAGCAAAGCATTATGGATTGCATTTTGGCAAATTATAGCTAATCCAAAACAATTCTGAGAGACTCTTGGAATGCAATAGCTTGTTCTGGACAAAATGTATTCTATTTTCCTTTTAGCCTGAATCATCATTGGGCCAGCCATGGCCCAATAATGATTCAGCATAATTAAAGCCTGGAATACTTTTGTTGTTCTGCAGTTCAGGTGAACATAGAAAGGCTTTTTTCCTTTGCAGTTTCCAGCAGCTGATATCCTAGTCATGTTTTTAGTCCTCTCCATCCCTCTCTCATCAGCTGTCGCCACTACCATTGACATCCAGCATTGCATATCCCACTGGATTGCCTGCCCAATATCTTTCAAGTGCCTTCCCATTCCTCCCCTCAGCTGCTGCTATACAACATCCATTCATCCAATTTCTAAGAGCAAAATCAACCCCAAAGACCATACAAACCCATGATTAGCAAGGCCATCTTCCATCTTAAACTAATCCAGTTCAAACAGTCAATTCTCAAACATCTTCCTAAAAGCCATTGGGGTCCTGTCCATATGGATCTCAGGAGTAATATTATTTCAAAGGGTGAACATAGTAACAAAGAAACAATATTTGCTGGGTCCAATTCAGTGTTGGGATTCAAAAATGTTTACTACCGGTTCTGTGGGCGTGGCTTGGTGGGTGTGGTGTGGCTTGGTGGGCGTAGCAGGGGAAGGATACTGTAAAATCTCCATTTCCTTCCCTCTCCTGGGGTAAGGTTACCACCTGTTCTCTGAACTACTCAAAATTTCCACTATCAGTTCTCCAGAACCGGTCAGAACCTGCTGAATACCACTTCTGGTCCAATTACTTAACTGAAGCATGCTGACCTGGTCTGATTTTATAGGACAGAAAGAAACAATTCAGGAGGCAGAGGTTGTCCTGTAAATATTCAAGTTTTATGCCATAAAGAGCTTTACAGATGACCACAAGCATCTTGGCTTGTTTCCAGAAGCCAACTGGTAATGAGTGTAGCTTGCAAGGTTATAAGTTTACATGGATATATTGTGGCGTGACCATAATTACCTGTGCGCTAAATTCTGGATCAGCTGCAGGGGTGTCAAACTGGCAGCCCATGGGCCAGATGCGTCACACACAGGCCATGCCCACCCCAGCTCTGCGAATGGAAAAACATTGCGAAACACTACGTGACAGCAAAGTGATGCAGCAGGTTTGACACCCGTGAGCTACAGCTTCCAAGATCTTCAAGGTCAGCACCACATAAGACACATGCTGCAGTCCAGAAATTACCAAGGGAAAAAACTTTATCAACAACAAAGGAAATATATTCAGAATTTTTTTAATTGGCAAGATTTCAATTCAATTTCAATTTTATTAGATTTATAGCCCGCCCCTCTCCCCAAAGGGACTCGGGGCGGGGAACAAGGCAGAAACAAAACATAAAACATATACAATAAAATAAGATAGAAACATATAAATTTACAACCCTAAACTAAAAATCCCCTATAAAATCCCCGGGGGCTGGACCAAGAGCAGTCAGGCCAAGCCGGCCTGAATAAATAGAAAGGTTTTCAATTTCCGGCAGAATAGGCTGAGGTCAGTGGTTGTGCGGATATCTGGGGGGAGGTCGTTCCAAAGGGTGGGGCCCATCACATAGAAGGCTCTCCCCCTGGGGGCCACCCGCCGACATTGACTGGCAGACGGCACCCGGATTAAGATGAATATTTAATTTATGCTGGAATTTAATTTATGCTGGAATTCATCTGTACTACATATCAGGGTTAAGGTGAGGAATCTAGGTAGAAGTATTTATTTATCAGATCTACATATCAGATCTATATTTATCTTTAATTCAGGAACTCAAGGTGGTGTATCCTAAACCCCTCAGTGATAATTCTGTAAAGTAGGTTGTGCTGAAGGAAAGTGATCGGTTTAAAATCACCCAGAATTTCCATGGCTGAAGGCGGTCTTGAACCTGTGTCTCCCGGTTACAAGTCCAAAAACTTAACTATTATGCCACATACCTGTGAAACAGCTTTCCACAAAGTGAGGAACATCTATCACTATATGAGTACTAAATGTTACAGAAGAAACAGCAAATGTTTCCTATTTGAATGGTATTTTGCATACCATTTTCTATGATAAGGCTTTAATGGTGTGCAAAAATACCATCCAAATAGGAAGCTTTTCTTGTTTCTGCTGTAACATTTAGTACTCTTATGACAGATCTTCGTCATGCTAATATTGTTATTCAGTTAATCAGAGATAAAATTAGCCCCAACCCTTCTGGAAAACTCTGAAAACACTTTTTTTCCATCAGGACTGAGAATCCCGACAGCAGGGAGCCTCTATGGTGATGACATCACATGTAACCTTCTGATTTTGACTCTCTTGCAACTTGGTTTAAGTAATTAATTGTTTGAATTGTTGTTGTTTTTTGTAATAAAAAGTTTTTATTGGTCACAAATATACAAATATATCACTTAAAATGTTGAATTTTCAATTATCTTTTCAGATAAAAAAAAATTTCCGAAATTTTCTTACGCACAGCCGCCTTCTCTTTTAACAAAAAATATATAGAAAAGACAAAAAGGAACCAGAGTATTAACAAGTCTTATCAAATTAAGAGAAATTGTTGTCAAACAGATTAAGATTAAGATTAAACAGTTTAAGGTATTAATATGAGAGATTTCTTCACATTACAAATGTCTTAGTAGGAAAAATAGGTAAAAATATCAAAGGTAA
>JAOYMU010000001.1:104137446-104150621 GCA_025802295.1 Psammodynastes pulverulentus | reverse complement strand
GGTTGACTCAGCCTTCCATCCTTCCGAGGTGGGTAAAATGAGGACCCAGATTGTGGGGGTAATATGCTGATTCTGTATACCGCTTAGAGAGGGCTGTAAAAAGCACTATAAAGCAGTATAGTATGTGCTATTGCTATTGCTATGTATGTTTAATTTCCCTCTTACTGTAGATAAGTTAGATAAATATCATAAACTTTGATTTTTCAATCCCCTCTATAGTGGATTTTGGATGCAATAAAAAAAATCTAATTTCAGTCAATATCGTCAAACAATAACTTTGCCCATTGTTAGGCAAATCAGCCTGAACAACGTTCGTATTTTATGCAAATATGTAACACGCTTCTAATTTATTCAAAAGCTATATAAATTGTTAAATTTTAGTTCATTACGTAAATTCAGAGTTCATAGACATTCAGTTATAATTGACTACTCTTTTTCACAGGAAGCCGATGAAGCTGAGGGTATACTACATAAATAAATGAATTGTATGGTATAATACGAACATATATAAAAAAATCTTCCTTGGTTATCTTTTTCTTTGAAAATAATATACATTTTCTAAAGAACAAGAGAATGACTTGCTTTCTGCTGTTGCAAATGAACAGTTCTCTTCTGTTTTATAATGTAATTGAAATTAGAAACATGGAAATACATTAATTTGCCATTAGTACCACACACTCAAACTAGTATTTTGGCCATCTTCTCAGTGAATTGAGTGGCTGTTACATATATATCCCGGGGGGGGGGGGGGTACACATATGCATATATGTGTGCGCGTGTATGTGTATGTTTCTCATAGAAAATAATATTGATGTTGGCTGTATAGGAGAGAGCGCCAGTACTCTAGCTGCAGCACTGAAGAATCTCCAGGAACATGTGAAATTTTGAACTTTAATAGCAGTGCAAATGGTCAGCTTAAAGTACACAAAGGAAAATGTATAGGTAAGTTTAACATCAATATATTAGAAACACAAATATATATATCGTGTGGGTTTATCCATTTCTTTCAAGGTAAAAACATATGTACCTATATATACTTTGTGAAAGAGGAAAGCTACCCCCCCACCCCTTTTTGTGATCCAGTATTTATTTGACAGTTCAAAGGATCCAATCTATTCATTTTTTTATCTTTAAGCATTTTTAAGTGTTACAGAAGGTGAACCAGTCAAATATTACATTTTTTCCAGTTCTGATATTGTGCTTTTACCGTTGTTTGCATCAAATTAGGCCAAAAAAGCTATGATTTTTCCACCAAATTGAATCTTTACTGGGTATGGAATATCTGTGATAGCAGATGCTTATGCAAGTAAAAGCCCAGGGTGTGGCTAAGGCTGCGCTGGTCATTCTGCTGAAGCAGCAAGCCACTTCTGAAATTGATGGCTTTTATGGTAGTAATAATTGTGAGAATGATTGTCTCTCTATAATGAATGTGTGGTCTATTTGGGCAATTGTGAATATCAACATCTTTTATTTCTCCTTTCATATGAGAGATTATCAAAATGCTTCAGTTTAAGTCCACCAAAAAATGGTTTTTTATTAATTTTGAATGTAACCCTAATTTACCTCGGCAACAAAAGGAGAGAAGACATATCAAACGGAACTAATATCTAATTTAATATGAACTTGGAATCTATAGAATATCTGCATTAATAACTACCTTTAACTACCTTTATCTAAAGGCAAAGATGAACAACTTGGTAAATCAATCTATAATGCTTTAGATATTTGTTCTGGCAACTTTGTCCAAGTGCATGAATGGGTACTTCAGTGGCAAAAGAAAATGGGAAAATTTCTCACGACTCAAGAAAAGGAAAAGGTTGAAAAGTGTAAAAAACAGGTAATCATTCTTTTGTGTGTGTTTTATATAGTCTTGTGTCCCCTTTGATTATTGTTACTTGAAAATTATAACAACATCTGGCAGCTGAGATGTGCTGTATAACAAAGAACTGAATATCAGTAATGAATGTGGAACTCTTCCTGGGTACTTTGGAATAAAACATACATACATACATACATACATACATACATACATACATACATACATATTTTTGTAGAAATTGTTTGTTAAGGATTTATTAAATGCACGAAGAAAGATAATTTTTCTCCAAGCTGCGGTCCTATAGATGCCATGATTCTGTGAGAATTCAGAGCACAAGTGAAAGACATTAGATTGAGCAGGGTTAACATAAATTTCCAGTACAAATCTGTAGGCATGTTATTTTAATCATTAGGATTTTGCATGCTATGAAAATGATTCAGAAGCAATGCTTTGCACTCATGCAAATGTGCGTGCATGCTATTTGTCCACTTTTCTTTTAAGAATAGTTTGTTTGCTTTGGGCTTCCAGGTCGGCATGCTTCAAGCAATCAACTCATTAATTCAACTCTTTCAAAGACGCCATACTTGCTTCCTCTGAATAATTTTGGTAGCTTGCACAGCCCTAAAGTTCATTCCTATTATCCTTTCCTTCCATGATTCAGTTCTTAACGAAACGTTCGTGCAAAAACAGAAAAAAAAATAGGTTGGATGCATGATTAAAAGCTTACAAATGTCTTTTATCTAGCTTCCCCAGTTGACTGGGGTTCAGTTGACTGGGATTCAGTGTTTTGTACAGAAAATATCTTGAGTGAGCATATTCTTTCCATAATTCAATACTAATTGGAATGTTTGTTTCCTTTCAACAGATACAGGGAGCAGAAACAGAGTTCAGTTCGCTGGTGAAATTAAACCATCCCAACATAGTGCGTTACCTATCTATGACCTTTAAAGAGCACAGTGACTCAATTGTAGTACATATATTGGTGGAACACATCAATGGATCTAACCTTTCTGTGTCCTTGGACAGAGAGATCCCACTTCCCATTGATCAGTTGCGCCATTATGCAACTCAGCTTTTGTCAGCTCTTGACTATTTACATAGTAATTCAGTGGTCCACAAAGTTTTGAGTGCATCCAGCATTCTGGTAGATACTGAAGGAAACATCAAGATGACTGACTACAGTATTTCCAAACGGTTAGCGGAAATCTGTAAGGAGGATGTTTTTGAGCAAACCAAAGTCCGATTTAGCGAGGACGCTTTACCCAACAAACCAGGGAAGAAAGGAGACGTATGGAGATTGGGTTTGATGTTGCTTGCTCTCAGCCAAGGATGGCTAACCAGGGAATATCCTATCACAATTCCAAATGATTTGCCTGATGATTTTCAAGACTTTTTGAAAAAGTATGTAAATAACCCATAACGTTTAACCATTATTGAACATAGTAATGCATAATTATAATTTGGGATACAGGTGGGAATCTTAACAATTTAAATAATTTAATAATTTAATTGCTCCTTGTGATTTTAACATGATCAAGGATTACAAACCAAGATACTGTAATTATTTAGGTGTGCAAGTAGAATTTATGCATACTGGAATATGGTGTTTTAAAAAATTTTCTCCTGTTAGCTGAAGATAATAAAAAGCATGCATTACTCTAAAATCAAACATTGGTAAATAATTAAAAGTATTTTTATACCTTATGTTGATTTTATAATGCTGTGTTAACTAGCTTGAGATGCTGGGTTGTTGTTTTGGTTCTACACTTAATTTTTTTTCCTCTGGATTTTTTTTCTGTTTTTTTATTTTTTTTATTGGCCAGCTACTTATTTAATTTTCCTTTGCTTACATTTCTTTCTAAAAGTTTATGTTGGATAATTTTCCCCTATTTTTTCCCTTGGAAAGATATAAGCTGTGCATATGTGCTTCTATACTTTGAGTTGTAGCCCAACATAATATTTCTATTAGTATTGTGGGACAGAAAAGGCCTCAGGCCCGGGGGAAGTAGATTCTTAGCCAAATAGAACAATGTAAATCCTAAACTTTTATGGCTGTACTAAGGATTTCAAGAAGAAACTTCACAGATGTCTTGCGTGCCTAATTTTACTTTGACTGTGGATCAGATAATTATGACTAGGGATTTTAATCAAGTTTTAGCTTCTTTATTAGACCAGAATACTATCCACCTAATTTTTTGTAGATAAAAAATATTGCAAACATATGCTGCAGTTTAATTTGGAGGATGTAGTACAGTCCTTTGTGATAATACACTTTTTTTTAGTTGGTTGTAAGAGTGTTTTTAATTTAGACTGTGTTTTGATATCGTCAACTTATTAACACTAATTAAATGGATTAATTCATATAATATTGGGACTTAAGATCACATCCTACTAGAACAAATAGTGCTCCTTTTTCCTGTATGGTATTTATTAGATATATATGATTATTGTTTTAATGTTTCAAATTGTTGCTTTTATTGATTGTAGATCACATAAAATTGCTTCTGGGTTGAGATGTGTGATATAGAAGTTTAATAAATACCAAGATCAGATTGTAAATTCATAGCAATCAACGTATGTTGTAGATTATATGTAATTTTTGTCCATCTCACATACTCTACATTCTGCTATGGAAGGAGAATTATTTTATCCAGTGGTTTCTGATTTGCTGACAGAAACTATACATAAAACCTGGAATTCTTGAAATGCTAAAATGTGGTTTGGACAATATCTGAAAAAAGTTATGTGATTTGTCATTATTATCTAATTTTATTATTTTTAGGATGTTGCTACCTAATTCTTCTTGTGATAAATTGCATATTTCTGTATTAAGAGACATTGATTAAGGAAAACATTTTACCTCCTACTTAACAATTTCCTTCAGAAAGATCTGAGAGTCTGTACCTCTGAAAAATGGCCATAAGTCACTTTTTTCAGTGGTGTTGTAACTTTAAACGGTCACTAACGAACTGTAGTAAGTTGAGGACTATTTATACTTAAGTTTTGCAGCTTTAATTGCAAAATGTCAAAGATTCATGTAGTTACAATCTAAATAGCAACATTAACCCTCTATTTGTCTGGATCACATTCAGGTGTGTTTGCTTGGAAGATAAAGAAAGATGGAGTCCTCAGCAGCTACTACAGCATAGTTTTATAAATCCACCACTAGTAAAAGCACCCATATTGGAAGAAAGCCCAGATGGTAAATATTTCAGTGTTTCTAATGTGCTAACCTTTTAGGTAAACATATAACAGTGTTTTCAAAATGTATGGCATATATCTTTAGATCGTATTAAGAGAGTTGCATATTTAAATATAAAATGCCTGTCAAAATAATGAGATGGTTTTCTGGTTTTTGGTAGACGTTTATTTAAATATTTTGTTTGAGAGAATTTCAGATGTACAATATCATAATTTCTTACTCCAGTTGGAATCAATAGGCAATAAAATAATTCTAAACCATTATTTATGCCTGAACCGACACAAAATATTCCTAACTTATATTTTTCAGATGGGGAGTATTCTTGATGTAAATATCCTCATCATGTGAGTTCTAGGCTTCCCTTAGGCTTGAAAGCTGGCTGGGTGACTTTGAGGCAATTTGCCAATAAAACTTTGTAGTAATCAGCACTTTAGACTGCAATCCAGTAGAAGCTTTAATCTTCCACACTGAGAGTCACACCAGCTTTTGTTAGTTTTAAATATCAGGTTATATACAAATCATTTCCCTTTCTATTATATATTTTTTTTAAAAAAATCAGATTCACCAGCAATAGAAGATACCGAAACAGTTATTTCTAGCAGTCAGATTGCTAGTGATGTTCATGTCACAGAAACACAGAGACAACTTTCCCGTTATTACAATGAATTTGAAGAACTACAGTTGCTTGGAAAAGGAGCCTTTGGAGCAGTCACCAAGGTAAAGCAGTGTTCAGCGTGAAACAAATTTTACACAGCAGAATTTCTTTGAGGTATGTGTGTAAGTGTGGTGCCACAGTGGTTAAAATTCAGTATTGCAGGCTACTTCTGCTGACTGCCAGCTGCCTGCAGTTCGGCAGTTCGATTCTTACTGGCTCAAGGTTGACTTATCCTTCCATCCTTCCGAGGTCAGTAAAATGTGGACTCAGATTGTTGGGGGCAATATGCTGACTCTGTAAACCGCTTAGAGAATGCTATAAAGCATTGTGAAATGGCATATAAGTCTAAGTGCTATTGCAATTGCTAAATAAGACAGGGATTGTGTAACAAATGCTGACCTTATCCAGCTGTGCAAAGATTAAAGAGAAAAACTTAGAATTTATTTTGGGTAAAAAAAAAATGAGTGGGTGCCCAGAAGGAATTGTTTTTATATTGGTGGCACAGTGGTTAGAGTGCTGTACTGCAGGCCATTTCTGCTATCGGCTGCCTGCAATTTGGCAGTTCAAATCCCACCAGGCCCAAGGTTGACTCAGCCTTCTATCCTTCCGAAGTGGATAAAATGACCCAGATTGTTGGGGGCAATATGCTGACTCTGTAAACCACTTAGAGAGGGCAGTAAAGCACTATAAAGCGGTATATAAGTCTAGGTGCTATTGCTATATATCTCCATTGAAGCATCTGTCTTGTATCGTTTTTCAATGGACAGGTCCAGAACAAACTAGATGGCTGCTGTTATGCTGTGAAGCGAATTCGTATAAATCCCACAAGGAAGCAGTTTCGAAGAATCAAAGGGGAAGTAACACTTTTGTCACGGCTAAACCATGAGAACATTGTGCGATATTTCAATGCCTGGATAGAGAAATATGAGGGTCCTCTGCTTAATAGTTCTGCATCGGAAAGCACAGAAGAGAAGAAAGTAGTTGAGAAGCTGGCTGAGAACGGGAAAGGTGAGCAGGCGTTTGTGGATGACATAGAAGCAAACGCCCCTCCTCCTGTCCTGACCAGTTCGGTGGAGTGGAGCACCTCCTGTGAAAGGTCAACCAGTGCCAGGTTCAGTGGAGCTGATCAGGAATCCAGTGATGATGATGATGACGATGATGAAGGGGAAGGAGTCTTTTCACAGTCTTTCTTGTAAGTAGGAACAATTAAGTTTCTCTGCTTTCCTTTTGCTTGTTTACTGCCAATTGATCTGGTTGTTCATTCACCTTTATTATATTTGATAAATAATTCAAAGTGGCTAACATACTTAATATTCCTTTCTCCATAACAATCATCCTGTGAGGTGAGTTGGGCTGAGAGAGTGACTGGCACAAAGTCACCCCGTCAACTTTCCTGCCTAAGGTGGGACTAGAACTCTCAGTCTCCTGGTTTCTAGCCTGGTGCTTTAAGCACTAGACCATGCTACCTCTCTGCTGTGTTACGTTTGTATTATGTTGAAGTTAGGCCACTTTCCTGTTCACCAATAGGTTCATTGAAACATGCATTTTGACTGGCAGTACTTAAACTGTGTACAGCACTTGAAATGGAAGATAAACCATCTTTTAGGATTTTTGCCTGTGAGATCAGATGAGATGAGATGAGATAATCTTTATTGTCATTTTTATTTTAATATAATTATACATTGCATTTAATTAAATAGGCCATATCTATTCTAGTGTACAATGCAATTAAAACAACAAAAACTCATACTTAAATTAATAAATGAAAACTAGAATTAAGTATCACAGCAATAGAGTAGAGTACTTTTTTAATCTAATGAATTACCATTAAACATACCTCTGTGGAATATGTGAGGTAAAAAGCACCTTCTGCAAAGATTTGGATTTTTAAAAGCTCTTGTTTCTTGATTTAGGCCAGCGGCAGATTCTGAGAGTGATATCATTTTTGATCATGAAGAAGACAATAGTAGAAATCAGATGATGGTAAATATTCTATTGAAAATACACCTTTAAGCCTCCCCTTTCAAATCTGTGGATTGATAGTCTGATAATCAACAGCATGTATTGTAGTATGATTCTGCTTATAGTTAAAAGCCACAATAACATTGCAATTGGCTTTATTGATAGCATGTTTGTACCCAGCATCATTTGTGATGATGGATGGTAAAATACAAATAAAACAAGTTTATTTGGCATTTTAGCACATAAGAATGTTGTTTTTAATTGAAAGAAATGTTATGGATTTATGGATTGATTAAATATATGTACTGAAGAATTAGGTTTGCTTATATTGTACTTCTGTATTTTTGTGATTAGGATGAAGACTACAAGGAAAAAGATAGTCCTAGTGAAGAAAACAAAACATCAATGATTCAGACTGTGCATCATCTTTATATTCAGGTTGGAAATTATCATTTGGTACATACAGAATAAATATATTCAGAATAAAATGAACATTTTCTGTTTCTGAGATAGAAGTAACGTTATAGTCAGTATCCAGAATCAGCAGTCATCTAAGAAATCAGTGAGCATTTTTTCAGTGATTTTTTTTTCAGGCGTACAAGTTTTAGAAGCAAACAAGTTATGATTTCAGAGCATGCTTCAAATAGTGAAATCTCTCTCAGCTCAAACTCAGCTCCTAATAACTACATGGATACATGCATGTTGTTTTCAATATGGACATCGGATGTTGTGCTGGGATGTGTTTTGATTACTCAGTTTGGACCTTACTGCTGTGGGATTTTCAACTCTAGTTTAAAGCTTTGGGGTTTCCTGATTGTCTCCCCTCCATGTATTAATCTTGTCAGCTCCTTAAGATCAGCCAGATACTGCCAACTGCTGTGGAGAAGAACATATCTACCTGTTGTATCTAATGTGACAAATAATCCACAAGGAAAACAGGTGTTAAAAGCTTTGGCTGATCTTTAAAACAAACCACTTTGTATTAGATTTGCTTCATCTTATGAAACATTCAAAATTGCTGTACTTGGGTTAATCAAATACTGTGTACCTTTGAAAAGGGTAATGGCTGCAAGGACTGGGTGTTATACTACCTTAGAATTGATCAAACAATATAAGTATGCAGAAGCATTCTTATGAATCACATAAACTTCTTTCTTAACATAACAAAGTGAAAAGACATTGATTTCTTTGAAGGACTGATTTTTTTCCCAGTCAGGTAGCTAAGCAAATGAAATTCAGGCAAACAAACCTATAGTTTTCCTTCTTTGTCTCCTTCCGTTGTTTCCTTCCGTTGTCAGAATACATTTCTTTAAATAAATTTCTTTTAAAAGGGAAGCCTCTAGTATTTAAATGATTAATCACCTCAAATCTTGGTGGTAGATTTCTATCTCAAGGCAGTAACTCTGTTGAATTCTACTGTATAGTGCAATGGAACAATTATACATGTGATGACATTCCCAGATGCTTTCAGCCTTTTTTCCCCTCCTTAATCTTGCCTCTAAAGATGGAATATTGTGAAAAGAGCACATTACGAGATACCATTGATCAAGGTTTATATCAAGATACCAATCGTCTTTGGAGACTTTTCCGGGAAATATTGGATGGTTTAGCTTATATTCATGAAAAGGTCAGTGATGGTCATGCCAAGCACATGCACATCTCTTGTACTTGGTTGGGATTTAGTTAATTATTTACCAAAAAGTTATTCTGGCCTTGATAAAGGCAGGGGAGGTCTCAATTATTACACTGCTATCTGATTTTCAATTCTGCTTCCCAGTATATTTGAATCAGAAGCCACAGCTTGAAGTCTAATCAAAACTCCTTACCTGTTTAAACAATCCAAAACAATAGAGGTTTGCTTTTGCCACCAAGATAACCATCTGATTAACCACCTGATTCTTAGTCTATACTTAATCAGAGATAGATATCTGCTAACTCCTATTTTGCAAATCTGGTGTCCTTCCTGGTTGCACCAACAAAATTTGGCACATTTTGCTATATGTAGATGTATTTTGTACTTTCTTAACCTTGTAAAAGTAGATTTTATGGAATATTTTAAAACCTTTTCTTTATTTTTTTTAATTTTTTTATTTAATATTCTGGGCATGCTTGTTGATGCTACTGGTTGAGCTAATGAAGCTATAGAATGGGACATGTTTTAGCTGGTTTTCCCTTTGAAAATAAGTGATTCTGGGAAGATACACACTGTTTCAAGCAAGTGCTATTTTTGAATGACAGTGTTTGAATTTAAATCCAGCTTCAGTGCAGTTTTGCAGGGTAACGCGTCAGTGCCAATTCGGCCTGCACAATTGGCCCATGGAGGCTTTCTGGTAACAGCCTCTCCCAAAACTCCAGGCAAGATAGATTATTGTTCGTATCCCAAGTTTGGGATAGTATTGATTTTCTATTAATACTATTATGATATAATTTTTCTTTATCTATTCCCAGTTTTTCCCCATGTGCTAACATTTTTTGGGTACTTAGTTAACTCTGGCTGGTTTGCAATATTACCTTTATTGTAGTAATATTGAATCGAAGTTGTGCACATATATTTTTGAAATCACTTTGCGTGCAATGCAGTAGTAGTAATACTAGACGAGTGGTTCTGTGGCCTAGAGGTGGAGCTCTCGCTTCATGATCAGGAAGCTGTGAGTTCGATTCTAGGTAGAGGCAGATATTTCTCTTTCTGGGCATACTGAGAATATATCTGCTGAACAAAACTTCACATTGGTGATAGGAAGGCCATTCGGCCATTAAAACACTCTGCTAGCGCCATTCAGTTGCCCAGACTCCACCCCGCAAGGGATTCTGGGGTTGTTAAAAGATGATGAGTAGTAATACTAGTCAGTGTTTGATTCCTGGTGACTACCTAGACTAGACGTTGCAGTTTTCTTGGCTAGGCTTGCCAGTTATTGCTTCTTAAGGCTGAGAGAGAGTGACTTGCCAAGTTCACCCTGCTGGCTTTGTATTTAAGACCAGACTAGAACTCACAGTCTCCCAGTTTCTAACTTGATGCCTTAACCAAAAGAAACTGGATTTAAGTGGTATTAATGCTATATTTATTAGTATATCATGTTTTTAGAATATAAATCCTACCAAGGAGGCTCACATTTAGCATTAACATTAATACAAATATTTATAATATATGCTATAATATTCTGGGCAGTTTTCAGAAATTGTGTCCATATAATCATCATCATCATCTTATCAACTTGATCATCACCTCTGATAATCATCATCCAATATAGAAATGTAAACATAGTTTGCCCCACTACTCTTAAAGGCTGAACTAACTCATACTGGAGGGTCCAATCTTATATTCTCTTTAAGGTGTGATTCATATACACACTGTTTCATATCAAACTCTATTTGATTTTATTAAAGGGAATGATTCACCGAGATCTGAAACCTGTGAACATTTTTTTAGATTCAGAAGATCATGTGAAAATTGGTGACTTTGGTTTGGCAACAGATCACCCAGCAAATACAGTAAGTGTTTATAAGAAAAGGTGAATGCTGTAATATATAATTGGTGATATATTATTATTTATAGAACAAGGCAATGTTTTAATTTTAGTTTATATGGCTAATAAATACGTCTTCAGAAGAGGTGTTAATTCTATCTACACTGCATTGTATTATGGTTTACATACTTGTCAACATCATATTATGTATCCTCATAATGAGTTCCATAACTGAACAAGGACTAAAGTCTAATGCATTGTCATTTGCACATACATTTTCAAACAACACAGTTTCAAACAACACAGCCATTATTCAGATCTAAGAGTGTGAACTATATAACCAGATATTGTGGGGTTGTGTTTTTTTTCAGGTAGACTCTAAACCTGGAGAAGAAGCTTCCAACCAAAACGTGGTTAAAAATGATCCATTGGGTAGGTATAAAGCAGCATGTTTTCCTTCTTTTTGAAACATATAGTTTTGAAATGCAGATTTCCAAGATTGAAATGAATTTATATGTTTCAAATTACAAGATCAGGGATAGCATTTGTCCTTCAAATGCTGACCAAGCTTAATTTTTAAGCAACTTTAAGTTGGTCACTGGCAAGTCCCAATAATACCCTACTGTTTTCTGTATGAATAGTTTTCATATTTGAACACTAAGAAATGTTCATATTTATGTCATTTTTTTGTTCTAACTAGTGTTTCTGGCATTCTGTTGTGAACAACAGCAGTTTCATTGAATACATTAGCAATTTGAACCTCTCTTGCCTTTTCTTGTTAACTTTTACAGTAGTTTGCTCTGATTAAGGATTTTTCTTCAACATTTCCCTAATCATTTTGCAATGAAATAGGGATTCTCATCATAAAATAATGTACATAATATTGGTAAAAATACAGTGAACACCTGGAATATAAAGAGTTTCAATAAATACTGAAAACATGGATTTTAAAATAACACATAACCACACATGCATATTCACAGCTCAGATTATATAGCGAAGGAGATACAAGAAGTCTGGTTTGGTAAAATATTTAGGCAAATATCTCTACTTGGCTTCACACTTGAAAACTCACTGTAGAATAATTGTATTTTTAAGCTATAAAAATAATGTAAAATGTGTGAGTTACTTTCTAAGCATTTAAAAGACAGTAAAGGAGTTAATAAAGTTCAATGATTAAATCTTTGGTTTTTAATAGGAAACTTAACAGGAATGGTTGGCACTGCTCTTTATGTGAGTCCAGAAGTCCAAGGAAGTACTAAATCTACATACAATCAGGTAAAAATGTTCGTCTCACATTCTTGTCAGGGAAATTGCCTTAATGACATCATGTGAAATCCACAGAGGGTTTTTTGGATCCAGGTTTCTTGCTTAGATCCAAATATTGCCATTTACTTCTATTACGACACGGAATTCTTGTGAATTGGTTTTGCTTTACTGAAGTTCCCTTAGTGGTTTATAGCAGTGTGTCTCCATCTTGGCAACTCTAAGAAGTGTGGACTTCAACTCCCAGAATTCTTGCATCTGGCATTGAAAAGTCCACACCTCTTAAAAGTTGTTAAGCTTGAGAAACACTGATTTATAGGCAGAAAAAGAGGATATAAGAAACAATAACAGTTTTAATAACCTTTTATTATTCATAGGGGAAAGCCTTTAGAATGGCATTTGCTATCACGTAAAAGTTTTTTAAAAGGATTGATTTTACATATTGACTATTCACATTTTTAGGCACACTTTCCTCTTGCCTAGCGAGATATTTGGATACTATCTTTTGTTTACTTCAAACATTAGGATTATAGGCTTCCAGTTGGTGTCATTGTCCTTCGCAGATGCTCTGTCTGTAGTGTCCGTCTTCGCTTCTCCGTTGCCACGAAGGGACAGCGCCAATCAGCTGTCCCAAGCAGTGTCGATCGCAGGCTTCGTGAGAAGAAGCCTGCAGGAATGCATGGATCTTGGTAGATCCCTCTGGTGACTCCTGGGTAAGTGCCCAGGGGTTCAGAAGAAGGGTCCCTATATGATCCGGCAGTTCCAGAGAAGGAAACATGTCTGCTATAAGCAGACCAAGAAGGCGCA
>JAOYMU010000001.1:104088182-104102761 GCA_025802295.1 Psammodynastes pulverulentus | reverse complement strand
AGTACAGATAACCCATGTATTCTGGATACCATCGCCCACACAGAGAATGGGCATATCAGGTAGGACCAATGCCCTTTCTATCCCGATTACATTCCAGTGAAACTTGACATCTGATTCCACAGGCTGGCGTGGTATGAAAAATGGCATGAATTATTATTTATTAATATTTTGCCCCAATGGTGGTGCACCCTGCACCCCTTGAAGGCTCAAAACATGAAAGTAAATCAAAGTACTGCTTCTTATTGAAAAAAATGAATCTTCCCAGTAATACCTTAATAGTAGGATAAAAATCAATAGATCTCCTATTGTTTTTACAGGAGAAAAAAATATATGTACTACTATAAATTCAGTAAGTTTCTAGAGTAGCAGAATCTGCAGCAAACTATAGTGATACTTACACTAAACTAGTCATGTTAATACTATGATTACCTACTTCTATGATTCACATATTTGCCCCGTTCTGTAAATTTCCATGTTCTATAAATTTCCATGTTCAATAATTTTTTCTCTCTTAATCCTAGCCACTTGATGAATGCAAAAATAAAATTGAAAAGGATAATTGGATTAAACTGGTGTGTAGAGAGATAATTTGGTCTAGTGGTTAAGGCAAAGGACAGGTAATGCCAAAAATAATGCATTGATTACATTAGACGCCCCAGATAATATTCAATACAAAGTAGTTATAGCAAGTTGCCATTAAAATGCCATTTAGGAGTTGAAAATATTTTACAGGTTGTACTATTTCCAAAAAAGTGTGAAATTTTCCTTCATCCTACATTTTAAAGCAATCAGAAAAGTCAAACCCATAAGAATTGTATAAACAATAATACTGTATTTGGGACACCAGCCTTGTCTTTTTAACAATCCTTGTGCTGTAAAAATCTATTTCATTTATAAATAATAGCAGGTCTGATTGCTGACCTCCAGTTTCTCAGGGCATAATGCATTTTCTCTAATGAGATATGCATTTTATTAAATTTACCATTTTGACAATGAAATTTGCTATTTTAATCAGTATCAGCAAATCCAATATTCTGATCAATAAGACAGAGTTTAATTTGGGCAAGTAACAATTATCTTTAATTATTTGTTTAAACGTGTGTGCGCGCGTGCTAAATACTTTTCTCAAAAGTATGTCATATTTTTCCATAATTTTAATTCTAAAATGCACATTTCGTAACAGTTGGTTTATGGACTGTGATTCATTTGCCCCAAGTTATGGACTGGTCACATACTTTTTATCAAATTGAGCAAGTTAAAAAAAAGAAGTGATATCCTTGTCTCAACTCCCTCTCTGCCCCCACATTCCAGTGTGTCATTTCTTTAGACTCTGTTAACAGCACAGGACAATCCTTGTAAACAACTTTTATGTTCCTGGCAATCAAAAAAGAAAGAAACAGGCTGGTTCTACTTAGAGAGATGCTTTGCCAGCCAAGTCTTCAGACTGCCTGAAATGATAGAAACTTTTGTCACAACTGGCCCAGTTTACTTGCAGTTTAAAATGAGAAGCACATAAACATTGCTTGTTTGGTGGAAACAGCTCCTGTTATTTCCAGATTTTTTGCATATTTTACCTGTTGTAAATGGTACAAAGTTTTTTTTTTTAAATTAAATTGATAATTTAAAAACTTTACAATAATTAAAAGAAGCTGAAAAATTAAAGTAAAATTGTGTTTACATGCCATCTAAGCACAAACTCTAGCTCTACCTACCAGGGATTCCTTGCCAAGCTACTAAAACCAAGAGAAACTCTAATCTATTCCTAACTAAGGACAGTTCCCAGCACATTTTGATTAACCAAAATAATATACTAAAGTAGTTCACAATTACAATTAAATTATTTACCTATACGTCATTCTAAAATGAACAAATGGTTGGTGACATCTATTGGAATTTCTGAAAGTTAAGTCATATTATCCTGTTATTTGGAAAGTCATGGCTCCCTTCTGACCTCAGTGAATGTGAAATAGATTGTTTCATTCAAATTCTCCAGTTTCTTTTGAGGAAGCATACATGTATCTACTGATGCTTTTTAAGATCAATTCTGGACAATTCTTCTTACTTTATTTTGTTCCTGTCAGTTAGAGAAAAACATGCTTTGATTCCTTCTTTGTCCATTTGCTGAAGTAAGCTTTTCCTCAAACTATTATTTGAAGAAGCCAACAAACTGACAATAAATTGTGTGTGATACTTCAAGGATGCATTTTATTAAAATGCAGTCATGTTCTTTATTGTTCATTTACTTTAACAAATCATTTATTGAATTATTGCTTGGCTATTTTTCTGTGATGATATAATTGTTCCCCACACATCATGGACTAGCTCCATTTTTGTTTATATGTATGTATCTTGTGTATCTTTAATCTTTAATTCGGAACTAGGAAGACACGTTGGTAACAGATAATTGGGAATTATACATTAACTGTTGTATGACCACTCACTGAAAAAACACTCAATTGAACAAACAGGGAGAACTTGAAGTTTCAGTACAAGGACCAGAGGTGACAGTGTTGGTGTCAATGAAATCTGGTAGGATGGGACTCATAACTGGAATACTGAACAGGAAGCATATGGTTTGTTCAAAAATAAAAATCTCAGTTCAAAAATAAAAATCTCAACAAAAAGGAAGGCAAGATTGTACTAGGAGTAGAGAATATCTATATCTGTAAGGAAATTGATGATATCAAATGAAAAACCTTTCCAAAAGAATCCTTTAAAAACTAAGTGAAAAAGAAATATTGTAATAATGACCCCATTGTGGGTGTGTACTTGTGCTGAGATAACCTTGACAAAAGACAACCATGAAAAGAAAGTAAATGAGAAACTAAATGACTATTTAGGGAGGGAAATGGGTGGTTGTTATATGTATATGATGAATATGAAAAACAAAATAAAATAAATATTAAGTCCAGATAAACAAAGGGAAAAGACTCAAATGACCCCACCCTGATTTTATCAGATTTTGAGGCTTTTAAGATTCTGTTATTATACCCTCCAGCAAAATTGGGCCTTGACGGAATATAGGAAATCATACAAAGTTACCTTTAAAAGATTGATTTACAGCAGCAGAATAGGTCAGGCAGACAATTAAGAAGCATTTTTCCACTTTTCTGCTCTACCTCATTTAAACCAGAGCTAGCTTCAAACATTACTGCATTTGTGTGCAACATGTAATCTGGAGCTTTGCAAAGTGAAGCTTTACTCTTATTAAATGGGCTTGCCCAAATGCACAGCATTTAGCTTTACAGACACTGATTTTTACTGTTTGCAAATGTACCAGAAGAATGTGCTGGAATACATATCATGAATAACTAGGACCACAACTTAAATTCCTCCTAATCTTTTCTGTTTGCACACTCTGGCTGCCTCAGGCTAATGAGACAGAAAATAATAAAAACCACAACTATTACAACAACAAAAGCAGAGAAAAACTAAAGTAAGGAATTAAATTGTACTGCGCTAATGAAAATTCCATCCATTTTACAAGCAGCTTTACTACTATGGTTTCATCTGTATATACCAGTGGTGGAATTCAATTTTTTTTACTACCGGTTCTGTGGGCGTGGCTTGGTGGGCGAGGCATGGCTTGGTGGGCGAGGCAGGGGAAGGATACTGTAAAATCTCCTTTCCCGCCCCACTCCAGGGGGAGGATACTGCAAAATTTCCTTTCCCGCCCCACTCCAGGGAAAGGATACTGTAAAATCTCCTTTCTCTCCCCACTCCTGGGGGAAGGTTACCTCCGGCTCTCCAAACTACTCAAAATTTCCAATACTGGTTCTCCAGAACTGGTCAGAACCTGCTGAATACCACCTCTGATATATACTTATTTCTATGGCCACAGAGACAGGACAAATTCACATTTTTAATGCATAACTTGTAAATAACACTTGATTCTTTGCAAATATAGCACTCCCATTTTTTGCTCAAGGCCTGTTTTGAGGGAGGGAAGGGAGCTCAAGACTTGGTTAAAGGAACATGAGTAAGAATCTTCTCCTTCACACATCTCTACTTGGCCATCGTATAAAAATCCTCACTCTGAAGGCAATTCTGTCATTAATAAAGTCAATACAGGTAGTCTTCAACTTAATGGCCATTTGAAGTTACAATAGCACTGAAAAAAATGACTTATGACCATTTTTCACATTTACGACCACTGCAGCATCCACATGATCACGGGATCAAAATTCAGATGCTGGCAACTACTGTAACTCATATTTTTGATGATGGCAGTGTCCTGGGATCACGTGATCCACATTTTGTGACCTTTTAATGATCAACATTAATGGGGAAGCCAGATTCACTTAACAACCATGTTAAGTGGTTAACTTAACTGTTTGCAAGAAAGGTCGTAATAGTGGGGCAAAACCCACTTAACAACTGTCTTGTTACCTGTGTAGCTTATCTCAGTTGCAATGCTTGCTTGTGATCAGTACTATCGCATGTGAAAATCCATACACATTCACTGGTTGTTGCTACATATTAAAAAAAAGACAGCTGTACTTAATTTTTCCCAATATCTTAGAGTCCATGAAGCTGCCAACATCACCCACCATTAAGCAAAGTTCTGGCACTCCAAAAACACCCCATGTGAAATACACAGGCATGCTGATACCACCCACAAAGGGGAAGGTGTATTTACATCCTGTGAATACATCACTACTGGAAGCGACAAGAAATAGATCAAGAACAAAAGGGTATAACACAGATAAACAGTCTTCAGTTTGAACTTCAATAGCTCAAAGAAATAAAACATAATCCTACATTAAGACATGGGGAAAAATAAGGAAAGGGGATAAAAGGTGTAAAGTGTTTTGGAATCTTCTAAAATAAATGGGAACGCTTTTCACAAATAACATTTTTTAAGATGTTGAGATATGATCAAAACATGAAGGTATAAGCATCCACAAAGAAGTGTCAGAAATGCTTATTAAAGATCAAGGCAAGAGAAAGCCCACATAAATGAACCCAGTGGCGTACCTAGAGCTTTTGCCTCCCGAGGCGGTCTCCAGTTTGCCGCCCTTTCTAAGTCAATCAACTGATATCAATTACTACGTTCGGATATTCATTCGCAGAACGGAGCGAGCAGAACCTGATGTCATCAAATTATATAGAATACAACGTAGATCTTTAGGAAAATAAAGAAGATGTCCATTTTCACAATAAACACTGCACTAAATCCTGGCTCAAACCTAGCTATCAGCAGACATTTCAGACTTGGTATAGCTAGATACATTAACTTTATTGCAGACAAGAAAAATGTCATATATATGCAGAATATCTGCCTATTGTAATACACAGGAACCAAAGCTCATATATGTGTCAGCTCCAAGGCTTAAATCTTAAGTCTTCTACTCACTCTCTTTCAAGCCAATGAATTTTGGGGCCCTTTTTTTCCAACCTGGAATGTAAAAGATGTATTTTCTATTTGTATACAACAGTTCTGTCTGGTAATTTTATACAACAGTTTTGTCTGGCTTGGTCTATGAGATGATAAATGAAGTTTCATCAACAAACTGTAAAGTACAAAAAGCATTTGATCCAGAAGGTTGATCTAACACACACACATTATACACATACACATACACAAACACATACACAATCTTTCTCTGTCTCTATCGCTTTCTCTCTCTCTCTCTCACACACACACACACATAAACACATACATATATACATACATACATACATACATACATACATACATACATACATATGATGTTCTTGATATATATCAAGATGGGGCGGGATAAAAATCCAAAAATAAATAAATAAAATAAATTAATGCTGATGATAAAATTACCAAATGTACTAAAGAACAAGTGTAGCTGGAAAAAAACACCATGATAACTCCAAAAGGAAACTCAACCTGACCTAACCTTTTACAGTTTTTAAATAGCAAATCAGTATGTGAATGATATTATCTGGTAGACACTGCCTGCTGAGACTTTCAAAACGTATTTCATAAAATGTTTATCAATGACTAAGCAAATAGTACAGGTAATCCTCGGGTTACAACAGCAATTAAGATCAGGATCGCCATCACTGAGCAATGCGGTGGTAAAGCACAACACTTAGGAACAGCAATCCTGGCAGTCCCAGTTGCTGTCATAAACCCAAGACATGCAGGTTGTTAAGTGGGAAGCAGCAGGATTCCCAGGTAAGGAGGGTGAAGATAAGGGACATCCTGGGAGGTCCAGAACAGACTGTACATGATTTGGGGGAGGCAGGGGAAGTGCTTGGGAAATGCTTGGCACACACCATGCACAAGTGCTCAAAGGCCAGGAGGTAAATGTTGCAGCAGGGTACAGGCACAGGAAGGCCAAGGGGTTGATGGCACAGTGTGGCACAATTGCAGGAAGTCAGGAAGTGGTGGGATGCCAGCACCAGAAGACTGTGGGTGGATAGTGCAGCGTGACTGCAGAAAAGCCAGAGGGACTTACCAGAGCAATATCTCACTTTCCCTGCCAGCTGTCCCATTTATTTTTCTCATGAGAAGCTGCCAGGGAAGTTCAAAAATAATAATCATATGTAATGCAACCATTGTAAGTGCAAGCTGGTTGCCAGAATTGTGGTCGTATGAATGCAAGGACACTGAGACAACTGGACGTCAAGAACAAATACCACTTGATCAGCACTGTTGCAATTTTTAATGGTCGCTGAATGAGTGGTTAGTAAGTGAAGACTTTACTATAACAGGATGAAAGCAGAGTTTTACACATAGGTTACACATAAGTAACAGTTAAAAAGAAGTATTAAGAGACCAGGAATACATGAACAATTAATATCATGAAAATCTATAACTAGTGAGGTTTCCTAATGATTTATATTGGAATTAGGCCTTTAAAAATTGTTGATAAGTTGTTTTGATTATGTTGTGAAACTAAGGTGTATGGTAAAGTTGCCAGATGTCCTGCTTTCCAAAGCGGGACATCATTGACCGGGGGAGCACGCATGCGCAGAAGGGCGGGGACAAGCGTGCGCATGCATGCGCAGAAGGGTGGTGGCAAGCACGCAGAAGAGTGGCGAAATTGCATGCATGTGCAGAAGGGTGGGGGCGAGTGTGATGGAAGCACACACATGTGCAGAAGAGTGGGGGAGTTTAGGGAAAAAATATTTTTTTATTCCCCTAAATTCCCCACCTTTCTGCGCATGTGCGCGCAGAAAAAAATATTATTTTTTAATTTCTAAACTCCCCCAAAAGTCAAAAAGTCCCGATTTTCGATAATAATTTTAAAAAATATTTTTTATTATTATTATTATTATCGAAAATCGGGACTTTTTTACCACGTCCTGGGACGCGGGACAAATTCCCAAAAAGCGGGGCTGTCCCAGGAAAACCGGGACGTCTGGTCACCTTAATATAAACCTTGTTGATATACCAGTGTGCTCTCAGTTATGCCAGGAACAGGCGTTGTACTGTTTCTGACCTAAATAACATAAGAATCTTCTTCCCAAGCAGCTGCCTTTTATGTCCCACCCCCCTATTCGGAGAAAGGATTCCAGGGAGATTCTTACAACAGTGGGAATACTTAACCTAGTCCACTGACTCACAGTGCAGATCTCGTCTCCCAGAACAAGAAGTGAAGCCAAAGATCAGCTGAAAAGGCAAGCCTGTTACAAAATGCAGTGTCAAGGACTGAAAGCAGAAATCACACCTCCAGTACTGTATGTAAGTAAGCCTACTGAATGGTTATGGAGAAGCACCAATGATGCTGTCATCAGGACTTCTGGCTCTACAGATAGGCACTCAGTCAGTCCTTGCTCACTTGCTTGTGGTCAGCAAAGCAAAGCAGACTATCTTAAATGTGCCACAGTTGCTGATGGAATATCAGGAAATCTGTCATCTAGATCACAATCCACCCTGAAGCCAAATCTACCAATCAGATAATTTATTTATTTTATTTATTTATTTTTTCATATTTCTAGCCCGCTCCCTCTCCCCTAAGGGACTCGGGGCGGGGTACAACCCGACAACATCGTCGTATACAATAACAATAAAATAATCATAAAACTCCCAGTTAAAAACCCCAAAAATTATTATAAACCCTATTTAACTAAAAGCCCACGACCCCAAGAATCCGGACCAGGGGGTACTCAGGTCAGCCCATGCCTATATAGGCATTCACTATACAGTGAATGCCTATATAGTATATGATGATGTAAAACCTTATCGGTACTTTTCCAGTGCAACAGCTTGTAGGATACTAGGCCAACCCTGGAGAAATTGGGTAGGGTTTCTATTCCCAGAACGGTCATTTTTCAGAGTGTGGTGAATAAGCTAGTGGCTGACTGGCTAATGTTGTTTTTGAGAGGGGACCAATGTCTATCTTGCAAGTGACAATTAGGGAGTTGGACTAAAAGACCTCCAAGGTCCCTTTCAATTCTGTTATTCTTGAAAATGCTAGCACCACTCTATAATCAAAACTATGGATTTACACAAGCAAACATGCATAGATGCATAGGTGGTTTATTTGTTAGCTCTGTGCATTTCCCTTTAATAACACCTTAACTTTATTGCTGAATACATTTCATCAATATGTATCAGACAGAAAAAGATATCAAAGAATTTGAAAATTTAAGAAAATTGCATAGCGTAGACTATTATTCAACCTGCCATTTAATGCCTGCCCTGGATCATTTCTATTTACAAAAGTTAAAAGGTAAGGTCAGGATTGTAAGAGTAATTTAAATTTTCAAATATTCCCAATAAAGAAACAAGAAGCATCACTACAAATATTCTGTTTGGCTTATATTCATCTTGCACAACCTCTTATTCTCTTGTAGAAACTGAGAAGGTGTTACGTCGTGATGGAACAAGAATGCCAAACTGCAGAGAAGGCAGATAGTCCTGATATTCTCAGAGCTCTTTAGCTTAGGTTAAAATGACACAACAAGGGAAGGAAAAGACCATGTCAAGGACAGCCTGACTCATACCCAATCTATTAGTTTTAAGTCTTTCCAAGTTCTGGTTTGTAAACAGCAGTCATAAAACCTGCTCATATCCCACTGGTTTTCTCAAGACTTTGTGTCAGATAGCTGGTTTTTGATTTGTGTGCCTACCACAAACCAGAGTCTAACATGACTTCACATTCACTCTTACCACAAAAAACTTCTGTGTTTGTCTTCCCCAACTGGGAGCCCTTAATATTACCAAGAATCTTGGAAGTTGAATCCACACAGTTGGCAAACACCCAGTTTGGGGGAAAGTTGCTATAGATGTTAGAGTGCAACAAGAAACGCCATCAAAGATTTCTCTTTTAACATACTACTGTTCCTCATTGTTCAGTACAATTACCTGTATCCAAATTTCTATATCGTGTCCCCTTGACGCCTTTCAACTTTTATACATTTGGCTTTAGGTCCAAAATAATACACTTTTTTTACTGGGGTTCATTATCGTTAAATACAATACTCTGTTCTGCATATGTAAAGAAATGGTAGGAGTATGTAATAAAATAAGCTTAATACCATGAAAGAATTTCAAAATTTTACAACCCTTCTGTTATTTTTCAGAATAACTTCCTTCCAGGGATCAAAATTGCAGTGATCTTTCGTGTTCCATAGAAGTTGGTTACCTTTTATTGTGAGGAATATCTTTGGACTTGTAAGAATATGGGATGGATGCAGTCGCAAAATGGCTGCTGTGGCTGGTATGGGCAAGTAAATTATCTTTCACGTGTTCCTTATGATTTGAAAGGCCTTCACTATTCCAGAGTGCAGGAGAGAAAACAATAGATTTAAGTTGCAGAAAGGTCAATTCCAAATGTTTATATGAAAAAAAAATTCTAATAATAATTGTTTAATAGTGGAACCAATCACTCAGGCTGCCTTAAATTGGTTGCATCAAAGTAATGACTAAACTGCCATCCATTTCATTTCTTACATAAAGCAGGGAATTGGGCTCTAATGGCCTTTCCAACTGGTGGATTTTATCATAGGAGAAAGAAAATATTTTGCTTTAAAAAGGCACCTTGTGGGCAGAGTCATTTTAATTATTACACACCAAACTTTTAATGAATTCATTGGCACTACATGTTGTTGCTCTCCAGTTTTATCTGTGCATGTTTTATATGTTTATTATAAGTCTGAATGTGCCTCTCTCTTCCCCACATTTATCTACAAGAGAACCAGGGAGGGTCAGATGTGAGAAATTGTCTCAAATTACTTTTTTTCTTTGGAGTCAGATTTTATTTATCTGAGCATTGTCTTGGTTGTGGATCTTCTGTTCTCCACATTATTGCTGATATTAAGGATACCTAGCTATGCATCTCAATCTCAAGCCAAACAGTAAATTTGACATAAATGCTGACTCAGTGCCTAGAGGCTGTCAAGAGTCTCTGAGGGAAGGAAGAAGTTCAGTCTGAATTCCTCCACAGCAGAATACTTTTGGGTTGGTGAGGCAAACTATTCGACTCAGAGTTGTATTCACTCTTCAGAGATTGTTCACAATTTCAGGGTACTCCTAGCCTCATACTGCTCAATTAGCCAGTAACAGTTGTGCTAAAAAGGACTTTTGCACAGTTAGATTTTGTGTTTCAATTACAGGAATTCCTGACTGGAAGGTCACATTACTGCAAGGAAAAATCATATCCCATGGGATACCTCTTGTGCCTTCTCCTATTTTTTTTCCATCCAAAGAACAGCAGTAGCATGTACACACTTTGAAGTAAAGGTATTTAGTCTTCATTTGTTTGAAAAGTCCACCACTTTTCCATTAAAAAACCCCTTGCCCAAATAGCATTCTTCATACAAGCTTAGATAGCACACATACAAGTATGGCTAAGTGCCTTATTATCAGGATTGTAAACTTATCTTTGGGCAGAGAAATCCTGGCAGCAGAGAGCCTCTTAAATATGAAAGAGATTAGTGGAGTCAGGCCTCTGCCAAAGAGAGAAATGAGTCCTGCAGTTTAGTCTGTGGCTGAGAGCTGCCTGAGAAGGACCCAAAACCCTTACAAAGGCCAAGTGGTTTTCCATTTAGCATTGAGCACTGGGCCTAATTTCATCCTCTACAAATATTGGCTCGTGGAAGGGATGAGGTTTTTTTTTGTCAAATTTAAGTCAACTCAATGTGTTATCGGGATTAAATTTTGCTTTGAAACAAGTTTCTGTTTGTTATGAAGATAAGCTTGGGTCACCCAATGGTAAAATGCCTGTTACTGTGGAATTATGGTCTTTCTATCCTTTTCAAGAAAGAAAGGCTTCCCCAAATCCAGTTTTGGTCACCACACTATAAAAAGATATTGAGGCTCTAGAAAAAGTGCAGAGAAGTGCAACCAGGATGATTAGGGGACTGGAGATTAAAACATATGAAGAACAGTTACAGGAACTGGGCGTGGCTAGTCTCGTGAAGAGAAGGACCAGGGGAGACATGATAGCAGTGTTCTAATATCTGAGGGGCTGCCATAGAGAAGAAGGGCTCACACTATTTTCCAAGACATCTGAAGAGCAGCTCCCCAGTGCACATATGTGCACCGACCAACTGATCTTCGAGCGCACGGGAGTGTCAGAAACTGGAAGAACAGCTTCCCAGCTGGCCTTCACATGCGCATGTGTGTTAGAAACTGGAAGATCAGGTAGCTGGCGAGCATGCATGGCTCACCTACAACAAAAGTCCACAACCGCTATAATCCTTTAGATTCGTGAGAAAGCAGGTAAGGAGAGATATAATATAAGCATAAACTGCTGTGTAATATGAAAAGGGAAGTTTTTCTCCCTCTCTCAGAAATGTTACATTCAGGACTTACAAAAAGGTTTTCCTATGTTGAACTTGATTTTGATGACTCATGGGTCTTTCACAGCAGCAGCACAGAAATGGTTTTTCTAGGATGTTTTAATTTCTCTATCTTGTCATCAGCATTGGGATGCCTTTGTGTTCTTCCATCCAAATACTAACCAAGATCTATTCAGACTAGTTTCCAAGATCAGCCAAGGTTGACTAGGCAGCTGGTCTCGGAGAAGTTAAGCCTTGGACCTCATGAGTTCTATAGGAGATGATTAAGAAATCCTGTAGATCAGGGGCCTTCCACTTTAGCAACTTTAAGACTTGTGGACTTCAACTCCCAGATTCTGCATTTGTGCGTGCGTATGTTTCAAAGAGGGCTGTAAAAAAGCATTGATAAACGGTATATAAATCTAAATTCTACTCTAGTCCACAAGTCCTCCTAGGATTGCCAGGATCTGATCCAACTCAATTCTGCCCCCTAGCAGGTCTTCCTTAGTTAGGCTCATACAAAATCAGCATGGCAGAGTTTGTTAACTTCCCTATTTTGTTCTGCAGGAGACCAGCCACCAGGCAAAGCATCAGAAAACAAGGGGGGAGGGGAATACCATCCTGCTCTATGCTGCGGTGAGATTTGGTTGCAGCAAAATTTCCTCACTCCCTCCAGAAAGGGAAGGTAAAAAAAAAAAAAAATCTAACAGGCCCTTTTCTGCTATCTGGTTCCTTGTGGAGAGAACAAGATGCAGGCAAACCTCTTGTCAGGCTCAAATCTATTTTTTCTCAATGTTAACAAAATCTTGCTTGCAATGTGCTACATATATTTGCAACTGCACTTGAAGCAAAAGACTTGATTCATGAGAGCCCACTGCATATCATTCTTTTACGGGGTGTTGCTTGGAATCGCTGTAGAGCTTATGTGGCTCGTGTCTGTTCTATGTATTTAACAAGCTGCATTTGTCTCTCCTGGGATGGAGTGAAGAGCACTTTGGCTAACAGTATGACTCATGAGCAAGTTGAAGCTTACTTTATAGTGACTGCCCCTGCCAAGACTAGTATGCTGCAGAAAACTGTTGCTCAAGGCAGGAGGAAGGAGAGCTGCAGATAAGTCAGAGGGCGGGTCTAATGGAATTGAGCTGGTTATGATATATCCCACTATATTATATAATTGATGGCATGAGAGATTTAAATATACATCCAGATGTTGGATTTACTGTATATACCATGCTGCAAGTAAATAACAGTGTATCTTCCAATATTGTACCGATCTTTAGGATGGAATATAGAGTATCTGCCAGGCATACAGATGGCTCATCAGTCATTACAGTATCAGGTTATTGTTTGGGTGCATTTGATTTCTCCCTTGGTTTTGATGAATGGCCATCAAGTTGTCTTCAGACCTAGTTTATCCCATCCATTCTATTAAAACAGTGCTAGTCAGGCCCAAATAATACAGTAACTCCTCGACTTACGCCTACAATTGAGCTCAAAATTTCTGTTGCTAAACAAGACAGTCAAGTGAGTTTTCCCCATTCTATGACCTTTCTTGCCACAGTTGTTAAGTGAATCACTGCAATAGTTAAGTTAGTAACACGGTTGTTACGTGAATCTGGCTTCCCATTGACGTTGCTTGTCAGAAGGTTGCAAAAGTTGATCCCATGACCCTGGGATAATGCAGCCGTCATAAATATGACCCAATTGCCAAGTTTGGTTCTGATCCAGCCTTAACAGAAGCCAGAAGCCAAAAGCAGACTTCTTGTCACGAAAAACCGCCTCTTTATTTACCTCTTGTGAATTAATTGCATTCACCCACCGAAAAGTCCAGGCAGTAGTTCTTCAAGTAGTTCTTCAAGTACAGACCTTATCAGTTTCTTGTCATAGTTGCAAGGCCATGAGCTCCCAGCCAAAAGGCTGCAAATTAAGTTCTGGCAAGCAGTCTTTGTGGCACAAATCACAATGACCAAAATCTTCAGAAATATGAACAATTGTCTCCTACGACAACCACTCCCCTTTTCTTCTATTTATTCCCCAGCCAGGGAGGGCCATTCAGCAACCACATGTGCTTTGCTTCCCAAGTCAACTCCTTGTCCTCTGTTGCTCACCTCTTCTAACCGCATACGTGCATCTGGAACAGGCCCCAGCTTTTCTTCCTCCTCACTCATATGAGCCTCCAAAGGCAGCTGCCACGTCCTCTGGCACCTGGTAGTTCACAAGTGTCTGAATTTTGATTACATGACCACAGGGAGGCCGCAACATTCGTAAGTGTAAAAAACGGTCATAAGTCACTTTTTTCAGTGCCCTTGTAACTTTGAACAGACACTAAACAAATGGTTGTAAGTCGAGGACTACCTGTAATTTCTAACAGGTATGTGTTGTTGGCAGAAATATCCACCTGGTTTAGTTGCAAGCTGGGAGAAACACACTGGAAACATGGAGGCTAATTGGAAAGATGGTTTAATGATGAAGCAGAACCACATGGGTTTGAGGTCCTGGGCAGCTGACCACATGGAGTTGAGTGTGAGGGATATTTATACCTTCTTTTGGGCTTTAGACTTGAACTTCTTGTTCCTGTGCAAAAACATGTATTCTATTGGCTGTTGTTGGGGTCTTAGGTTGTCTGAGCTAAGTTTGGTTGAAGCCTGGAGGGTGATGCAATGTTCCCAGGAAATTGTGCAATGTGGTGAGCTCTGCTGCTACATGGTAGAGAGTTAATTCTATTATGTCCTGACTCCTGAGAGGTTATGTCTTAATCCTATCATCCTGGAGCTGGAGGTGGTGCGATTAGCCAGTTCTCCAAACTGCGCAGAAATTTAACAATGAGTTTGTCTGAATCGGTCCAAACTGGCTGAATCCAACCTCTGGGC
>JAOYMU010000001.1:104054384-104067406 GCA_025802295.1 Psammodynastes pulverulentus | reverse complement strand
AACTTTTGAGATATTTTCTTAAGGCACATTGAAGACATGATCATAGTTCTCAATTGGCTCAATAGCTTTTGGTTTGGACAAGATTCTAGGCATTATTTAACAGTAAATTCAGCGTTACGTTGTCTCCTTACCTTCCTGAACAACAGTTCCATGGCATAATCATTAAGGAGTCAAGCCATATAGGTAGTCCTTGTTTAGCGACACTTGGCACTGACAAATCAGTCATTAAGTGAAGCAGTCACAAAGTGAAACCACAATGGTGTTCATCATCTTACTTCAGCTTTCCTTTACTTTACAGATCTGTGAAAGTCATAATTGTAAGGATTGATCATAAAGTTACATTTTCATTATCATCATTAAGTGCAAATGGTCACACAACAAAGCAGTTGCTAAATGAGGACTAGCTAGTTTGTCACACGTAGAATATGCATTTCTCCATTCTAAAGGAAGATGACCAATATTATTCTTTGGTATTGTTTCTTTTTTAGATGCCTGTTAAATAAATACATAAATGTTTCCATATGTACATTGGCTTTAGTTACTCAATAGCACAGCTCTAGTCTTAACTTGCTTTCTAGAGCTGACATGTAACCTACTCTGATTTAGTAAAAGATTTGGTGTCATTTTTAAATTCTACTTCATGGGGCCCTATGTTCTTTTTACTATAAATGGCAACTTTCCTTCCAGAATCAACTGAATCTTATAGGTTATTTCCATTCCGCTAGGTTTCTGCAAAGCTTGCTATATCTATGATTTCTTCTAATAATGAGAACACCAAATTGCTCATTTTGGCTTAAAGATTCCTGACATTTACATATAAACACCTTTGCACAGTTTAATCTTTGGATTTTCTCTGGCATGTGCTTAAATCCTTGTGGCTTTCTTAATTGGCTGCACACATTTGCCTAAACCTCACAAATCTAAGCCCCTTCATCTGGCACCTCTATCTCCTTCTGGCATGACTACTCAGCTCTGTTTGCCTGAGTTTCTTAGTTTGTCAGCCCTAAGTATCAGGAGCCCTCTCTGCAATTTAAATTTTGTTTTCAGAAACTCTCAATCATTTTTCTTCACATTGTTGATGCCAATTTGCACCACAACCATGAGTTGTTCCCTAGGACTATCTACTAGGCTATTTAGATAGTGCGTAATGTTTAAATTTGGATTAGGCAGGCAAGCCACCATGTGGGTTGTCACACTTTTCCCCTACCCCATCTATCTGTGACTCTAATAAATCTCATACTATAATAAATCTTACCATGTTACTGCCAAAGTTGTCCAGATGCTTAACTCATGGTTCTTTTTCACTGCAAATGATAAAGGATTATTGTATTGTTGAGACTGTAGATGCTTTAGTATCATTTATAAAGAAATATTGAGACTGTGTTGAAAGATACTAAATTTGCAAACCTATTTCCTTGTAGTCTACAAAGAACTAGCAATGCTTCTCACTAGGGTTGGGGTGCTCTGTGAGGTAGGGCTCCCTTGTTCTTGGGCAACAAACTGTTCCCCTTAACCCAACTCTAGGCTTCAGCAAATGAGATTGGGATGGCCAAGCTTTACAGAATTGGAATAACAACCTCCTGCTCAAGCAGAATATCTATATCTATATCATTCTTCTTAAAAACTTCCAGTGTTGGAGCATCCATAACTTCTGGAAGCAAGCTGTTCCATTGATTAATTGTTCTCTCTGACAGGAATTTTCTCATTAATTCTAGGTTGGATCTCTCTCTGTTAGGCTTCCGTCCATTACTTCTTGTCTTGCGTTCAGGTACTTTGGAGAATAGGTTGGCCTCTTCATCTTTGTAGCAGCCCCTTAAATATTGAAAGGCTGCTGTCATGTCACTCCAGTCCTTGTCTTCATTAGATTAGACATTACTCTTTAAAATGAGATCATGTGCATAGTTTAAGGAGGAAAGGAGATTAATGACACCTCTGGGATATGAAGACTTTTCTATGTCTGAGTGGTCAATAGAGTGATGTTTAGAATGGAAGCTTAGTCTCAGGAAGGGTATGAACCTTTGAGATGGATGCCTGCTTCTTTGCAAGCCTGTCTTAATATGCACTTTTCTAAAGCTTCCCTCTAGTTTTTTGCTTTTTTATTTTATGTAGAATCTTAAGCTGAAACCATAGTTAGACTAAGCTTTGAAATATAATGATTTTGAGGATCGAGTTTATGTTTGATTCAGAAGCAAATTTGTAACTAGATTTATAGCTTTTCTTTGAAAGTCTTTTCTTAAAACCCAATCCCCAATTCAATTAATATTTAGTACAATAGTTAAAGTGCTGGACCAGAAACTGGAAAACCGTAAGTTCCAGTTCTCATAGGGACAGGAATCATCTAGGTCAGAGGTCTCCAACCAATAGTCCAGGGACCACTGGTGGTCCGTGAGAAAATTTTGGTGGTCCTCAGTGCACCCAGCTGCTCCAGGATGACCAATGGTCCAGTCCTGTGACTAGAGCTCTGGAATATGGGACCAGCCAGGCAGCTTGTGGTGGGGCTGGAAAGATACAGAGAGAGATCAGAGAGAGATACAGAGATACAGAGAGAGAGATGAGAGAGAAAAAGAGATGTGTGTGTGTGTGTCTGAGAGAGAGAGAGAGAGAGAGAGAGAGAGAAAGAGAGAGAGATACAAAGAGAGAGAGAGAGATGAGAGAGAAAGAGAGAGAGATACACAGAGAGATGAGAGAAAGAGAGATGACAGATCTTTCTGTGGGAAATGGGTCCAAATGGCTCTTTGAGTGTTTAAGATTGCAGAAACAGGTGGCCAAACTAAGTGCCTGAAGGACCCCATCCTGTCACTGCGAGTCCAGGCACTTCAGCGAGCAGCACGCTGGATTCCTATTAGTGGTCCACGGGATTTAAAATTATGAATTTGGGGTCCCTGAGGTCTGAAAGGTTGGAGACCCCTGATCTAGGTGACTTGGGACTAACCGTTCTCTCCATAACCATTCTCTCTCACATCATAAGATGGTTGTTGTAGAAAAAATGGGAATAGGGAATGTTAAGTACACTGTCTGTCCTGCATTGTACAAAATAAAAGGATACACACAAATGATGATAATAATAACAATTGTCAATAAGAAAGATTAAAAAGTCTAGATAGTAGACATGGCAGGACCTGAAGACAGCAGAAGAGAAAAGAAAGAGCAAATCACAAAATACAAAGACCTATGAGTAGAAATAGAATGACGGTTGCAAAAGAAAGTAGAAATAGTAACAATGTTAATAGGTGCCTTGGGTGCAATCCCAAAACAATTGAAACACTACTTGAACACCATTGGCATCGACAAAAATCACAACCAGTCAATTACAAAATGCAGTCTTACTTGAAATAGTTCACATCCTGCAATAATATCTTTAACACCATCAAACACCATCCTCTGCCGATTACAGGTACTTGAGAGAGACTCGATATGTGGATAAAAATGTCAAATCTGGTCTAAACATCTGGCTGAATGTGCAATGAACCAAAATAATAAAACCTCCAGGGAGGCCCTACCTTGATGTGGTTGTGGAGCTTGTGTGTTCTAAGGAAGATGAAAGCTATGCCAGAGTTCAACCATACTGGAGAGGTCTCATCAGGGGAGCCAGACAAAGAATGTGTCTCCCATAAACAATAAGGAGAGACATCCTGGATCATTTATTACCCAGTTCAACAAGACCACTCTTGGTGTTGGACTTCTTGGATTTCTGGTGACAAATGTGCTACTGTCGACTGAACAACCAGGACCAATAACTGCAGGATACTGGAAGAAAAGTTGTTTCCCATTACAAATATATAAAATTTGAAAACAGAGAAATAATGCTTTGTTATTAAATCAAGTCCAACAAGAAGAGGGCATTTGAAAAGAGTGCTATTAGTTCGGGAAAGAATAATATCCAGAATTAAAAATTCCAGAACAAAGGCTATCGCTTTATAAATGATAACCAGTATCTTGAATTACACCTAGAAATCTACAGATAACTAGTAGCGAGACAATCAAAATCCAATGTTTATCTGCCAAGAGTAGCTTCTTATATGACGGGACTGCACAAAAGCAAAGTGTGTCCTATAGAAGCAGTTCTATTCTTTAAAAAATAATGGTAGTAGGAGAAATACTTTGTGGGGGAGAAAAGGCTACTGATTCCCATCACAATGATGTTATGGCAGATGCTATTTGCATATGATGAACTCACATGGATATATAACACACTCTCAATTCGTTTGTTGTAATGAGTTCATTTGACTTTGGCTGACTGATTGTCACATGCATAAAATCAGCCTCCTCCTTGAGGCCATTCCAGTTCAAAGAGCAAGATTCATCAGAGTCTCTTGTATGTTAGAAACAAGAACAGGAGGCCCTTCAGCTGCCTACTGGAGTCTCCTTTAAGGCTGAATGCCTGTAGATAAAGCTGAAGGGGGGAAACTATGTTTACTCATTAAACCTTTAACAAGCTATCCTCTATGTGGCTTGTCTGGTGTATAATAGGTTGCTTAATGAAGCAGAAATACACTAAAATAGGAATTCCCTTATTAAGAAGCTCAGGGCCATGAACTTCCTCAAAGAAGGGGCAGAGTCTTAGCAAGAGCAGCAAAGAGGTCCAAGGTCAGCCCTGGGTTTTGCCAAATGATTTTGTCTCACATTTTCAGGTTACAATGCCATTCCCAACTAAGTTTACTTTGTTCTAAATGCTGGGTTTGCTGATAAAATGTCCAACACCTTACATTTTCATTGGTGCACTTATCTTGGCAATTGCCTTTTTGTGAGCAGCTGCACAATCTCTTCAAAAAGCAGTTGAGCCTGCTGAATATTCTCAGAGTTTTATGCCAACGAAGGGATCCATATTGTGTATTCATTTTCCATATGTGGTTTCATTAAGTCAAAACATTATTTGGAAGGCATCCTAGTTGAATGTTTAAGCGAATGCATTCATTAAGTGCTTCATTCTAGACAATTGGTTTGGGGATGTGCATTTTGCACTGGCTAAGATCCAACTTTCAGCCCACATTGGACTGTGGACTGTGTACGGATTATATCTTGTCAAGATGAAATCATACATACATGTTTAAATGCTTTAATAATCACTTAAGGTCATCTTATGCTTCGGTGCACATTAAGCGAAGCAGGGTAAGACTTCAAATGATGCTTCTTCAACATTAAATGTCACAACACTCACTCCAAATGGGTGTGGGAGAAGATATTACTCCAATTTCTTATCCCACACGCTAGCTCATATTGCTTTTGACTAGGCTCCGATGCAGTTATATGATTGGTGATAGTCCAACAATGTGAGAATTTGACACAGATGCAATGGTTTTAGTGGCAGCCCTTCACTGAATGTAATATGTAGTTTGGCTTTTTCAAATGTTGCTAAATCTGGATCAGATTAGCTGAGACTTATACATAAATAGGTGAACTGTCAGAATACTTATAAAGCAATTGGTAATAGACGTAAGATTTGTAGCTTTCCATTGCTCAAAAATTGAAAGATGGGAGATTGTCCTGAAAATATGAAACAGACTTACTTCAATAGATCATTGCAGCAGTTCTGGTACTGATCTAATTCATTATTATGTGACAGCTTAATATTGTTCATGGAACAGCCACATATATCTGGACAAACTGAGGAACAAGAATGTGTCTGTGATCACAAGATGTCTGTAGTACAGAATACAGATGAATTAGATTTGAGGAAGGCTGAGTAGAAGAAAGAATTCCCTATAGTCATCCCCTTTCAATTTACATGATAATATACATGCTGACTCTAAGAAATGAAAGTATTTGTTGTTTTCTTCAATAAAGGGTGCTGGTTCTTTTAAGAATAACTAAGTGCTTTGGTAGATCAGATCCCAACCGATATGGATGGTAACATCTGGAACAGGAAACAGTAGTTGTTCCTTCCAGCCTTTTCTCCCAGACCAAAGAATTTCAAATCAGAGCCATACAAATGGTCCAGGCATCCTTGGAGGCTATTGACCACAACGAACTAGGCAATAATCCATGGACTGTGGGACCGTTTTACATGCATGATATTTTTTTTAGAATAGGTTTAGGGATTAAGTTTTAGGATAGTGTTACAGGTATCATTGACTTAAAACCATTCATTTAACAACTGTTCAAGGTTACAACAACACTGGAAAAAGTGACTTATAACAAGTCTTCATAATCATTGCAGAATCGTCATGGTCATCCCAAAGATGCTTTTTCAAGAGGCAACTGGACTTTCTGGTTTTTCTTTGAAGATGTCTCACTTCTCATCCAAGCTTCTTGGATGAGAAGTGAAACGCCTACAAAGAAAAACCAGAATGTCCAATTGCCTCCTGAAAAAGCACTTTTAGGACAACCATAGTCATGACAGATTTAGTATTTCATTTTCTCAAATTATTTTTGAGATGCTCAGATTACGTTGCTTCTAACAGATGCAGGTAGTCCTTGACTTATGATTATTCAAAATTATTCCAGCACTGAAAAAAAAATGGCCCTTGCACTTATCATCATTGCGGTATCCCTACAGGGATGTGATCAAAATTCAGGTGATTGGCAACCAGCATGTATTTATGATGACTGCAACATCCCTTGGTCAAGTAATTGCAATCTGCAACCTTCCCAGCAATCTTCTGACGACTAAAATCAATGGGGAAAATGATCGACTATGGCAAAAAAAGGTTGTAAAATCAGGGCAACTGGACTGCATTACTTATGTAGCCATAAGTCAAGTTCTAACAGTAATATGAATACATATCCTCATCCATTTTAGCTTTTCTGAACAATGGCATATCTTTGCCAATGATTATCGAAAGGATATATTAAGAAAATTTAAATGAACTGTAATATTATTTGGTTTTTTTCATTTACTATTTTATACATGAAGTCATCCAATATACAGCATGCCAATATGAAAAAATAGCTGCCATACTACTTAGGGAGTTAAAAGAACAATTAGGGTCAATTATAAGAATAATTCATCACAATTTAAGCTACCAATCAGATTTAGGTTACCAAGTCCTACCCTATATTAATTTCAAAACTTTGGTTCCTACCCTCATAGTGAAATTCTAACCACACAGATTTAAAGATACATCATTCCCTACTTGCAAGATATTTTGAAAACCTCCATAAAAAAGTAATTGATACCTATCAATGATTATAAAATCATTTCTAAAACTCTGTAATGCCACTGATTCAGTTAGAAATATGAGATAATGGAGAATCTTTCTAAAAGCTGACTCTCCTGTTTAAAAAAAATCACTCCAAAACCATAATATAGTAAGTCAGAAGGAATTCTAGAACAAAATACAGTGATCTGCAAGACTCTCCAACCTTACAAGTAATAATCTCACCATCAGAAAATGGAAAAGTGGAACTTACAATAAAGAATAAAGTAGAGGCTATTGATTTCTAAAAGCAATATTGATGCTTGTCTCGTTTGTCAAAAAGGGAAAAGCTAGATTTTCAGATAAATATTTTTAAGAACAGTTGAATCAAAAATGGAATTTTTCAAGCTATATGGTTGATGTCTGGCAGACATTAAATACTGAATTCCAAAATAAAGAGTGTGGGACTTATTGTCAAGCAAGAAAGTAGCTCAAGATAGTCTAGGGATGCTTTACTGTCTCAGAATCTGAATTACTTCCAGAAAATTTTAATTCATCCATCAACTAAAACGGAGCACAAGCAGATTATGCAAGACAGATTTCTAATATACAATCAAGTTTACAAGAAAAAGGTTGGAGAATGAAATCAGAATTTTGGAATAGCTATTATTATCTCATCCCAGAAATATTGTAGCATGTCCTGAAACAAGTTCATGTTAGAAAACACTTGGTTTTGCTGAAGCAGTTTATTATGGACAAATGGGCCAGAAATCCTATACACTAAATGAGAGACTGGTTATCTACTGCAGGAAGCATTGATTTATTTAGTTGTAGTTACTAACATTGATCAACTACTTAATTACAATAATCTAAAAGAGTCAATACTTTTTCACATTGGCATAGCAAATGCCAGGTGATTTGGTTCAACAAATCAATGAGACAACCTGGAGATTATTGGTTCAAACTCCTATGAATCAGGAAGGGATATGTGTGAATCAATCAGAAATCTAGCTTCTAGCTAAGATGGCAGCACATGCAGACACTGCGGTCCTGACTTCCCGGTGTTGATGGGTAGTGCTTGGAATAATGTGTGTACGGATGTGCAAGAACAGTGGAGTGAACGGTTAAAATTTGTCTACACCTGCACAGAGTTGCTAAACATTGGTTTTGCAAGCTGATCTGGTATCACCAGCGACTTCCAGCAGTCCCATAACATACCGAGCTGCATGGTGAGATTGCTGGTTTCTCCATGGATCATTGTTGAGTCTGGGAGGCGTCAAAAGGAGCGGAAGCAGAAGCATGGATGTAGAGCTGGTTTGGCAGCTCAGCTACAGGAGCCCTACAGACCAGCAGTACCAAGTGCTTTTGTGACTAATGCTAGATCTCTCGTCCATCAATGAATTACAGCTGCAGATGGCGGCAAGCAAACTCATCTGTGAATGCTGTGTGATGATTGTCACAGAGACCTGGCTTCATCCACTTGCACCAGATGCAACAGTGGGGCTAACTAGCCGTGCCTTATACTGCTCCAATAGAATCAGCAGCTCTGGTAAGAGCAAAGGTGGAGAACTCTGTATTTACATACACAATGACTGGTGTGCTAAAAGCAGAGTTAGCTATATGTACTGTTCTCCAGATGTGGAATTATTGACTGTCATATGTAGGCCATCTTATCTGCCTAGAGAAATTTCTGTGATAGTTATTACCGCTGTTTATATTCCACCTGATGCTAATGTTAGCATAACGCTCTCTAAGCTATATGATGTCATTTCGAGGCAGCAGCAAACTCATCCCAAGGGCACTTTGGCTGGGGACTTCAACCAAGCCTGTCTATAGACAGTCCTCCCTAAGTTTGCGCAATATGTGCAATATCCCACCAGAGGGAAGAACACTTTAGACCATATGTATTCAAACTTAAAACAGCAATTCCCTCCCCCACCTGGGCATATTTGACCATCTCTCTCTGCTGCTGTGCCCAAAGTACACTTCCCTTAGGAGAACAATACAGCCAGTCATAAAAACTGTCAAAATCTGGCCAGAGGAAGCTCAGCCAGTTGCATGTTTGCTTTGAAACCACTGAGTGGAGTATATTTGAACATCTAGAACTGCACAAATACACTGACACTGTACTCTCATATATTAAAACACGCACAGATAATGTAGGAGTGGATAAGCGCATTGTAGTCTACGGGAATTGTAAACCCTGTATGTCAGCAGACGTATGGATACTTCTGAGAGCCCTGAATTTTGCCTTCAAGGTAAGTGACAGAGCTAAATATAATAAGGCCAGGGCAAAGCTAAGGAGGCATTAAGGCAGCTAAACAGAAATATGAAGAAAAGGTGGAGAACCATCTAGCACATAACAACCTGAGGCTGGTGTGGCAGAGACTGCAGCACCTAACCAAGTATAAGGGCAAACATGATGAAGACAGTCAATGCCGATGCCTCATTGGTGGAATTGAACATCATCTTTCTCCGCTGAGGTCAAAAGACCTGACCCTGTGCCCCCCAACTTCCAGCTACCAGTCCATGATAGAAAGCGCCCTCACATATTGTGTCACGGTATGGTACGCTGGCTAACAGCTGCGGATAGGAAGGCACTACAGAGGGTGATGAGCACAGCACAAAAAATCATGGTCTGCCCCCTAATCCTACTGGATGAAATTGCCAGGTCCCGCTGTCTCAGCAGAGTGAGGAGTAGGAGATATAGAAGCATAGCCAGCTGGACAAATAGGATGAAAAATAGCTTTTATCCATCGGCTGTCAGGCTACTAAACACAACATAACATCACAATCAGGCTTAATGTGATAGACTAGACTAGACTAGACTAGACTAGACTAGACTAGACTAGACTAGACTAGACTGGACTGACAGATAAGACAGACAGACAGACAGATGGATGGGAGGCTCATTCAATTTCATTGTACACATGTTGCGCATTGACAATAAAGGTTTGAACTTGTATGAAACTCTAATAATATTCAGTGGTGAAGATAGAATTCATAAGATTTGGAAGGAAGTGAATATTTTTTGACAGAACTGAGACTATATGGCATATCCCAGCACATTTTCATGTATAGTGCTGCTGGCACATCTTGAAATAAAAATCTTCATGTGCCTTTCTCATCAGAAAAAAATCATCCCCAACCAAGATTTGTGGACTAATCGAGAAAAGTTAGAAATAGAACACAACTGAACAAGAATAGCTGGAATAATAATGGTCCCATTATGTTTTACCTATGATGTTGACATGCTCATCTTCTGATTAAAATCCTAACAAATAAAGGTAACAGAAAAAAAGGGAAAAACAAACATGGAAGGAACAAGCATGTTTCAGCAACTGTTGAAAAATTAGAATATAAATTTGTTTCATCCACTTTTTAAGTATACTCCTATACTTCTTTTAATAGTTGAATGAGTGAAATATTAAAATCAGTGATTTAGTCTGAATATTGCCAATGAATTCTGAACTGAGATTAAATACCTAAAAATACCATAAGGGAGCTTGAGACATATTATATCGAGCAGGTAAACAGAATTCGTTAGTGTTTTTAAATACAATACAAATAAGAGAGGAGAAGTGTAGTGTGTGTCAGTGTATCCTTTACAGGATAAATTTCATTAGTATTAAAAGCAGAGTGTAAATAGTGTAAAACATTTGCCAGTTTGTTCCAAATTATTCAATTTGTATCTAATTATAAGGTAGCATTAGTACGCTAAATTAGCTTATGTTTATGGAAGAAATTATAGCAAGAGAAAATGTGTAAGCAAGTCATAATCAAATTGACAATTCTGAATGTAGAAAGGACAATACTTGCCAGAACTAGTTTTGAATAAATGGTGATTCAGGTCCTTAACATAGCAATTTTTGAAGCCACAACGTAGGTAATAAATAAAAAATAGCAGCCAGCCATTTAACACAAAAACTTGATTTAACTTTATTTATCCCTATAGTCAACAACGGGTTTGCATTGAGTTGTAAAGCAACAAAATAATATAATCTCAGTGATAAAGGGTCAGAAATCCAGATTTTGTGAAAATGTTGCTACTGCATTATTGATTTATAACCTCTTTAATCCAAAAGGAAAAAAATACAAATAAAAATTATACATCTGCAATGTCAGCAGTAACTTTCTCACTGATCAAATGATATATTTTTGGGAAGGTACATACTATTCTGCTTTACACTAATAAAGATGGCATAAGCTTTTTTTTTTAAATCAAAATTATATCCTGTGGCCGTCAATGAATCCTATCCCATATACATTTTTAATAAAATAACAAATAATGTTCACGTTTGTATAGTTGGAAATTGAACATGTTCAATCTCCATTTATGATTTAGTGCACTTGATAAAATCTTTTTCAGAAACTATAAAAGATAGCACATATGCAAAGCAGAAGTTCCATGAACTGAAGCACTAAATAAAAATATGGAGAAAAACTTAAGTTATTTCCAGAAACCCAACCCCATGAAAAAGACAGGTAAGCAGGCAGATTTATAAACCTCCTGCCTGTAAATAGATGCAGGAAACAAGTTTGGATACTTGTCAATTTTTCTCCTAACAGGCCAAAATATTGTATAATATAAACTTCTGGTTAAACAAGGAGGTTTTGAGAACACCAGATGCTATGGTGCTCAATAGCATTCATTACTATCGTGTCAGATATAAGGTTCAAATGTAGCCCTTATATTTACCTCTTCTATGAAAGATCTATCACATACCCTTGAAGGGCAGCAAGATCACTTCTTCTCAAAATAAATGGCCTCATCCAAGCACATAATCTGTGCCATGATTAGTGAAATTGCAGCTAGATATATAGTCCTGAACACAACATACTGCAACAATGAGTGTTGTCTCATAAAATATCTCAAAGCTGTTCTACTAGCTGAAATGTCAAAATAGCCACACTGTTGCAAGTGTCACAATTAGGATAGCCAATTCACATTTTATCATCCCAGTTGGGATATTGCTGTTCAACAGAAGATTAAAAAACTGACAAGTATGCATGTGCCAAATTAAAGGGCTCTTTGGTGCAATCGGTTTAAATTTAATTAATATGAAGGATAATATGTACCCATTTTTAAAAATCTGCTGCTAAGACCTGGACAGCAGCCCTGTCTTGCTCCACAATACAAATCTACAACAGCTGTTCTCAATAAGCCAAAATTTAAGTCAGACATTGCCTGAAAGTTTTGTACAATAATCTGGACCAAAGATGGTTCTGTACCCTCATGTTGCTGTGAAACATGACTTGAGCTAAAGGCAAAGACTGGTTATCTCAAGGACAACTGCTTCAATATTAGCAATCAGTACAGTGTTTTTAAACTGTCTTCCTGTTGGGTCTCTTGCCTTTCTTTAAAATTAGTTTATTCTTAATGTAGCCACGCTTCCTTTTGGCAGTCTAAAAAGAAAAACAGAATAGTGTATTAGTTATTTATAATGCTCTAGTGACAATGCTCATGTTTTTGTATTGCTCCAGAATCCTTAATTATTATGTTTTAAGTCAAGGTTAGAAAGGTAGGAAGTAGCATATGCAGATATTCTGGAATGTGATCTTTCCAGTTCTGACATGTAGCATGTTTCCCAAATCCCTCACCACAAATTTGTGTTATTCTACGCGTGTTTTTCTTTAGTCATTGTCGCTGTTTTCAATTAAACCTAAGCTTTTAGGTTTCAGACTACACTTATTTGCAGCAAATAATGCCAATTAATTAGAATGAGTTATTTAGCATATTGTCCTGTAGCAAGGAAAAATATTTCTTGATGCTCTTTCCTTTCTGCTAATGCCACTGTAAGTTTTAGCATTCAATACAAGAAGTATTATTCCCAAAACTATAGTCATGAACCTCAAATTTCTTTAAAAGCGTTATCGTGGTTATAATTTAAAAATAAAGCTGTAGGATTTACATTTTAATTTCTATGGACTATAGAAAAAAACAAT
>JAOYMU010000001.1:104023024-104035906 GCA_025802295.1 Psammodynastes pulverulentus | reverse complement strand
AGAGGGGCGGGCTATAAATCCAAGAAAATAAAATAAATAAATAAATATTAGACATAGACTCCCAGTGATGCATAGATTCTTGAAAGGAACTTACTGCAGAGTAATAAAATATGTTTACAATTAAATAGCAGAACTGTAATTTTTCTCTCAACAGTAGATGGTTCTTGTTAATGAATAGTCTAGAGAAGAACAACAGATCATACACATAATAAATAGCAGATCTTAATTGTAATAACAGATCACTAGAAGCAGTTGTCTTATTCTGTGTTACAGAGACAGGGAATATGAGGTCCTCATGTTCTCAAATTATAAGTCCCTTATCACTTGCCATACTGGCGAAACATTGGGGAATTGTAATCACTATTTGGAGAGCTACTCATTTCTTATCACTGCTGTAAGAAGAGAATTGGCAGTCTTATCATTCTCTAAGGACAACATTTATCTCCTACCTACAGTAAACTTTAAATTACTCAGCCATATTATTTTAGCCTTGTGATTGGTTCTATGGTTTGGTGTGATGGTATGGCAGCTTTATATGAACAAGAAACAATGAAGTTGATAGCTATTATTGGCCTGGATACAAATAAAAACAATGCTACAAAAATATTCATTCATCTGAGAGCAGAAGTTCTTAAACTGGGGGTAATTTGGGCAAAACCTGGGGATAATTTCTAATTGCTTATTTGAGAGTTGGGGATTCAATTTAGAACAGCCAATGCCAAGAAACTTGTGTTAAATAACATTCTGGTGTGTTTTTTTAATGGGGGTAATGATATCACGGTATTCGAGAGCAGGAAAATGGGTAATGGGATCAAACAATTTAAGAACTATAGTCATGAGGAGTCTTGGGTTTCAGCAAGTAGATGGGTCCCAATTTTCATAAACCTTGCTGAAGCTGCACAGCACAGAGAATTCAAAACCTGAATTCTCCATCTGTAGAGAGGTCTCTTGTCAAATTTGAGACAAATATGCCCCTGGTCTGTACAGAAATTTATTCTCTGGGGGCTAGAAGGAGCCAGACAAAAGAAAATTGGAGACTTAGGGGGCCAAGCGCCAGCCAGTGTGGAAGAATTTGACCCTTCTATCTCTCGTGCAGGCCCAGATTGCAACTGGAACTTTTCTGAGTCCCTGGAGTGTCCAAGAATAACAAATTGAATCAAGAGTCAGAGACATAGACATGCCAGGCTTCAGGAAGAAGCTCTTGACATAAATAGTCTAGCTGGGTGTCCGCACTCTGAAATGAGCATAAACAGGGTAATTGTGTTAGGGCAGAGGACTGAAGTCTGCAGAGAAAAATATGCCTTTTGAAGAAGACCCAGTGCTGAAAAAGAAGGTTTGGCCTTGAGCTGATTTTTTATTCAGCTACTAAAAATCTTGCCTTTTTCTCTAAGATTTATTACTTAACGTAGACCTGGTGGATTTTGTTCTTGTCTGTTATGCTGTGGGGTGTGGGGCAATTGGTTGAAACAGGCTTTGGATGAGTCAGAGAAGGGTACGTTCAGATTTAGTAACCCATATCTACCTATCAAGCCAGAAAATCTTTGGGAACAGATTAGGAGTGGGCTGGTTGCTGGTCTCCAAAATAAATCAGGTGGCAGCAAAACCAGGTTAGTTAGCCAGTAAAACTTATTAAAAAAACATTTTAGATGAAATGACATCATGGCAAGAAGTAAATGTCACAATTAAAGATTTCTTCACTTCCCCCGCCTCTTCCTCCATGACCTTGTCTGCTAAGCCAAGATTATATGATTCGGGTGACCAATAGTGTTTGATCACAGGCTAATCATTTTTGATAACTAGACATTTTATCCCAAAAAGATAAAAAAAGCTAACAGAAAGTAATAATTAAGGTAAGAGAAAGAAAAAAAAATAGTACAGAAAGAAAGAAAAAGAAATATAAAGAAATGATTTCTGATTTTCTTTTACAGCAGTTATAAATTTAAATTGATCTCTTAGTCTAAGGTTACAACATTACTTTTATGTTTTCTATTATCAACTATTTTTTTCTAATCATCAGACCCACATATCTTATTTTCATTTTTTTCTGTTTCACACAAAACATCCAAAAGAGGTTTCTAATCAGCATTAAAATTAATCAATACCTTTTCTCTAATCAAAGCCATCAATTTTGCATCACTCTTCCGTGGTGAGTATTGTTGAATCTTTCTCCTGGGGCACATGTAGAAGTTTAGCTGCTGTTATCAGATATAAAAACAAAGTTCCACAAGTTTTTCCAGCTTTTGTCAATCGGTACCAAAAGAAACATCTCTGGTTTCAATTGTATCTTAATCTTTAAAATCCTCTGAATTAATGTATGTTTTCCAATAGCAATAGCACTTTAGATTTATATACCGCTTATCAGTGCTTTTTACAGCCCTCTCTAAGCGGTTCACAGAGTCAGAGTCAATGCAAAAAAGGGAGGACAATGGCTCAGTGGTTAAAGATGCTGAGCTTGTTAGCTGGAAAGCTGACAGCCTGTGTTCAAGACCTGAGCACTGCACAAGAGGGTGAGCTCCCATTACTTGCTCCAGCTCCTGCTCACCTAGCAGTTCAAAAGTATGTGAGTAGATAAATAGGTACCACTTTGCTGGGAAGGTAACAGCGTTCTGAGTGCCTTAGCATATAGTCATGCTGGCCACATGACCATGGAAATATCTTTGGACAATGCTGGCTCCCTCGGCTAAGAAATGGAAATAAGCTCCCCTAGAGTCGGAAACAATTGGTCAGCGGAAACCTTTCCCTTTCCCTTTATCTTTATTTCAATGCAAATGTTTTAAGCTTTTTTACATGTCCACTATTGGAAGAAAAATCCAGGTCCAGTTGCAACCCGAGAATAAAATGGAGGCTGATTGGAAGGAAAAATTCTATTTCTTGGTGAACAAAGCCAACACATATACAGCTTGCAGTTCTGGGTCAGCTGATAAAATGGAGTTGAGAGTGGGTGAGCTTTATACCTTCTGGATCCCTATGAGGTCATGTAGGGGTCATGGCTGGCTGTATAGGCAAAGGGGGAAATGCAAATTCTAGGTGTATGTCTGCGTTAATCTTGTCACTTTTGGCTTGTTGCTTATCTGAAGTTTCTGTCTGGATTACCAAATCTGCATTTCTAAAAGCTGGCCTCCTCAGTTTCTGCTTGGACAGGGAGACTGGGGCTGGTTTCTGCCTCCCTTAAGATTTTTTCCCATTTCTCCTTTAGTGAAAATATTCTATCCTGCCTTTTTAATATTCCCCAAATATTTCATTCTTTGGGGGAGTGCGTGGGAGCTGACTTTCTACACCACCAAGAATGATTTTAAAAATCCCCTCTTGTTTTTATTTCCAACATATATTCAAAATCTCTTTTTACATTTTACATATTAGACAATTTTTTGTGATGGCATACCATGATACATTCTTTTATAAAAGTTGTCTTTAAGATTATAACATAATGTGAATTTTAGTCCTTTCATCTACATATTCTCCCATTGTTCCATTGTGTATATTATAACCAACATTTTAGCCCATTTTTTCATACATTCTTTTACTTGATCTTCTTTTGTTTCAAATTTTAATAAAAGTCTATGCACTTCAGTAATAACATCCTCATCATCTGCACCTAATTCTGTTTAAAATTCATTCTTGCATTATTCAAAACCAAAAGTCTTTTCATCTACTTTAAATCTTTCCTAATAATTGTATATAAGAATACCATTGATATGTATGTCTTCTCTTGTTTTTATTTTGAAATCGCCCAGAGAAAGTTCCAACATGTCATCATAAGTTAATTATTTATGATTAGTTATCATTTCTCATCAGTAATAAGCTTTTTGTGGTGAGAGCCGTAACAGTATTTTTGAACAAGCCTAAACTGACATCTATTCTATAATCTCAACATGGCACATCTAATAAAATGATGTTAACATCTATATTAACCTCGACTTTATGATACCATAAATAGCCATGCCACCTAACCTCAAAGCATGTCCTTCTCAGTCCAATAACCTTCTATTTCTTAGCTGCACTCAGTCTTTCATCCAAACTAAACAACAAGCTGCAAAATATAATTTCTCAATCATCATCACAGTCTAATCATAAAGGCCACTCTGACTGAAGATCAGAACCATCCAATACTGAATCCAAATATCCCTCCATCAACCTTCTGGATAAATAGCTTAAGCTGTGTCTGCCATGGTGTTGCCATTTGGAGCATGCTGGCACTCATGTGAAATTGATTGCGACCACAGCTTTGTTGGCACATAAATATAGAAAGCAGGCTCAGGCCAATCTGCTTTGCTCTACTTAAATTATCCCACGTTCCCTTGGAACTCAGGCTTTAGCTAAATCCAGTGCACACCCTGAATTAATACCTTGATTAACTGCTATGTGTATATGATGAAATCATATTTTTGGAGTAAAAAGGGAAGTACATATTTAATTCTGAACAGTATAGCAGAGAAAATGAACAAGTTGCTTAAACCATTTGTTTTAGGGAAAGTTGGGATTTCATGAATTGAATTACTAATATGCTAAACCACATCTACATTCCCTGTTGAACATGATGCAATTTGTATTGAGTACAACATTTTACAGGTTCTTTGCTATAACACACTTATTCTTGTCCCCACCCCCACTATAAACATCTCAAAAGACTGAAGTCAGAATTTTTATAGGCTGCATTTAAATGCGTGGTGGTTCTTCTATTAGGGCATATCTCTTTGTATTGTGCACACACACCCACTCACTCTGCTGGTTCTGTGCTACTGACAATTATCTAACCATCCCAGCTTTGGGGGTCATCCCTGATCCTCATTTGCCACTTTGAGGCCGATAACATAATTTGAAAACTCAATAGTATGAAAACATTGCACACTACTGTAAGAATTCGTTAATTACCTCCCCCACCCCTGCTAAGCTGTCCCTGAAGAATCCAATGCTTTTTTCTTAAAGCCATTTCATATCCATTTGGCTGAACCTTTTGAAGAACCTGCTTTCTATTACACCAGCTGATTGTAATGACAGCATTAAAGCTATGTAGATGCTGTCATCATTCTACATAGCTTTAGAAGAACTATATTGATTTGTGTTTCAGGGCACCATTAATATCTGGGTCAAAAAGCAGAGCATTGCTTTAATTTTATTTTATTTTAGTTTTTCATTTCTTGCCCATCATCCGGAGAATCAAAACAAGCATGCATGGCTTTCTCCAGCAAGATCAGGCCAGTGTTTCTCAATCTTGGCAGCTTTAAGAAGCGTGGACTTCAACTCCCAGAATTTTTCCAGTCAGCATTGCTGGCTGAGGAATATGGGAGTTGAAGCCCACACATCTCAGAACTGCTAAGGTTGGACAATGGAGCATTAGGCTAACAGATTTCAGCTGAAATCAGAGTCAACCAGTTGGCTTTCTGATTGGAGAGGAGGATGCAGACTCCAATCTTTTCCATCTTCTGACAAATTAAATATAGTCAATTAAATATATAATTAAATCATAATGCCATGCATGCCAGCTATCATTTGCAAAATTCAGCTTCCAGGACATATATAGTTTGAAAAAACAAAGTGAGATTTCACATGGTACGATTGTAAAATATCCTACTACAGGTAGTCTTTGACTTAAAGCCAGTTAGTGAGCAATTGTTTGAAATGACAACAGATCTCCCTAGGGATACTTACAAATTTCTGCTAGTCTGCCCCCCCCCTCACCTATGGTCATGGGACCACACTCCGGGCACTCAGCAACCAGACTGCATTTACAACCATTTGCAGCATGACTGTATTTTACCAGTTTTGCAAAACCAACATTTACTTGGAACTGGCACATACCATCGGTTTGCTTAATGACTATGGTGTTCTGGCATTTTTTCTTTCTAGAAATCATGTACTTATAGTCCAACATATCTAGATATGTTAGCAGGAAGTGGCTAATATGTTTGGTCTTTTATTTATAATTATTTCAATATCATCTAATGTACAAGCTTGGTTCTGGAAGAAATGTTATTCTCAGCAGCTCATATTTTGATCGTGTGATATTTTTCTCTAGTTTCTTTCTCTCAGAAACAACAAACTTGGCTTGAACTCCATGGGGATGTCATTGTAGAGAGCGGGATCAAATCCTGTAAATTCAAAATAGATGTGTTAAGATGTCTTAATGCATCTATGTATATACGTGGCATGGGGCCAAGTTACCTGCAGAACCATCTTTCCCCTTCTATATTGGCTCATCCCACCTTCTAGGAGAAGGTATGTTATAGACCCTGTCAATTAAAGAATTTTGACTGGCAGAGCGCAGGAAGACAGCCTTCTCTGTTCCTATCCTTTGGAATATTCCTCCCCCAGAGGAGAAGTGGGCCCCCACTCTCCTCACCTTTTGAGAATTTGAAGACCTAGCTCTGACAATTCACATGGGACTCGGAGAAGAACTCACAAGCTCGGGGCTGGTTGGTGCCTTTAAGGTCCTCCCCTTGCCTTTTAAACTTTAATTATTCTATCCTTGCTTTACCTGTCTCCTATTATCGAGGCTGACATTTTTGTATGGTTCTTATGTTTTGATTGTACACTACTCAGAGCTACTCTGTGAACAAGATGGGCAGTCTCTAAATTTGATAAATAAAAACAAGTAAATAAAATGTAGGGCACTATTGCACTGAAAAACACAGACACACAGTATCCTGCCAAATTTCAGTGTAGTAATCTGTTGCTTCCAGACCTTATGTTGTTATCTTCGCACTAAGCCACTTTCCCCACTGCCTCCAAATCACAGGAGCTAAATTTGAAAAAAAAAAAAGCTAAATTAAACCATATAATATGGAAGCCGTTGTTATTCCATACCACTGAATCCAATACTCTGAGTCAAATTGAAGGTATTTTAATCAATACTGGTTGTTTTGCAATTAGCTGGATCTGCACGTCTTACTACAAACTGTAAACCACAGTTTACCCACCACAATCTATGATTTACATTAGCTCTGCTCTGCTTTTGCTTAAATCTGGAATGGAAAATTTTGATGCTTGATGATTCTCAAGTCCTATGCAGGAAAGCAAGACCAAAAAAGCAAGAACTATATAGTATTCTTGGTCTAGGATTAAACACAGAATCTTAGAAATTATAACAGGAATTTCCCAATTTCATTTATTGTCAGTTAATTAAAGAAAAGTCTTTTTAAATATCTTGGGGGTTTTTCCCCCACCTGACCTTAGTTGTTGTTCATAAGATAAGCAGCCAAGTGACTTGCTCACTATCTCTTCCTTTTCTTTACTAGTCTGACCACAATTTCTCCCAGTGATGGATTGGTGGTTTTATATATATAGAGAGAGAGACACACACACACATACGCCTCTTCATATGCATGTATCACATAGTGTTTATGCCATGCCAAATCATAAACAAGTTTGCTTTGGTTTAAGGCAGGCCACTGTAGATTACTTATTAAAAAATGATGACTATTTTGTGATCAAAACCTCAATAACGTACATATTTGCACAAATTTAAGTTCACATACATCACCTCTTCCTTCCTGTTTCCTGAGCCAGCTCAATCAAATGAAACTGTACCTTTAGTCCTGAATTACTATTATGATCAATTAACTGCAGGAGGTGGACAATGTTTTGAAACATCACCCTTCTTGCTAGGTCCACTAATGAATTGAGCTTGTTCAGGAAAAAAGTCAGAGTATCAAATAAAACAGATGTGAAGAAACACCTTAAATGTTCACGGTTCACTCATCCATGGGAATTCAGCCTGATAGAAGTACTGCCCTAAGATCTCATTGCTGTTTTGAGAAGTGGGAGTACTGAATATTGAAATCAATTTGTTTCAATTAGGAAAAATGCTGAGCCACAGGTAACAAAAAGGTGGGAAAACCCTGTTTTATATCAAATTAAACAATATTGTTTCTAACAATATAGCTTCCTTTTCAAAACTAAATAAGAAAATTGTAGCATGCATTATCAGTTTCTTGCAGTGCTATGCTATGAAGGGCCCTTGAATTTTTCACTCTAAAGAAGTTCCCATGTTCTTCCTTTCTCCAGTTAATATTTGGTCTGCTTTTGTATCTTTTCCCATTAAAGTAATAATTCTCAATTTTAAAGCACTTCATATCAAGGCTCTACCAGATTTTCTAAGTCTCCTTAAATTTTCATTTCCTCTGGCACTTGTTCCTTGCTTATAGTTACGCTAATGGGGCGGGGAGAGGTTTCTAGACTGAAATTTCCACTCGGTAATCTTTATTTTAATATTGTTTAATTCTCATATTTCTATGAGCAGCATATGTACCTGCTTTAGTCTGAACTCGTTACTTCACATGAACATGTTCAGATCCTTTCTGGCTCTTGTAAAAAATTGTCCTTGCTGTGCAAAGACTTCAAGGTCTCTTTTTTGGCTTGCACAATTTTGATAATGTATATTCTTGGTTACCCAGAAGATTTTGCTTTTCATACAAATTCTTCATTCTCATTCTGCGCAGATTTATTTACAGATGCAATAAGTGTCGTGCTTTGTTAAGAATGGGGCTAAGGCAGCCTAAGAGACCTAAATGGGTGAAATTGAACTTTCGTTTTAAACCTGCTCTCCATGGCCTCCCATTTAACCCTGTTTGTGCAAAATCACAACTGCTGAAAATTAGCTGCTGTTGTTATTGTTCAAAGATCATTAGGAAGGTGGATTTAGTATTAGATAATCTTCTAATTTGCTAATGAGATCCATGACATCTAAGATGGATCGTTCTGTTGGACTAGATCCCTATGAGAAAGAAGAGTTAGTTCAATGAGGCTGTCTTTCTCTTTCTCTTTCTCTGTCCATCCTAAGCTAAGCTTCCCTCCTTTTTCTCAAATATATTCAGAAATGTTTTCCCTTAACTTATTATATATTGTGCTCCCCATCAAAAATTTTCTCTGATCTTTACTCTTCCTGTCTCTAACCCGATATGGTTTAGCTGCAGCACTTTGTAATTCTCATTAGTTTTCAGCTCCTGTTTCCATTTCCTATAAAACCTTTTGCTTTTTAGCTTTTAATGAGATCATTATTCATTCATACAGGACTTTAATGTTTTTCTATTTTTTCTTCCCATGGAGATAATCTGTGCCTATGTTTTCAACATCTAATTTTTATTGTTTATCCCATAAGATTCAAGCCATGGCATGCTGTTCACCTTTTGCCTGAGTGCATTAAAACCTGTCTTACTGAAATCCCTGGAGCAAGTCCAACTTCTTTCAACTTTTCTTCCCCTAGCTATCTTGAATTCCAATTTGATTTAATTGCTTTCCCCCCAAAAAATGGCTTTTCATCCTTTAATCAATTCCTGTCTGTTGGTGGTCAGGATTAACTCTAGATTAGACGGCTGTCTTCTTTCTTCCTCTTTCTTCTGAAAAATCAAATTGTCCACAAGGAAACTCTGTGGGTTCTCCTGCTCCAAACTGCTTTAGTTTTCCAACAGGTATCAAAATCTCTTGAAGTTCCCCAATGCACAACGGAAAAGAAAAGAAAAAGCAGCAGCAACAAAATGGACTTGCCTAACAACATCAAAACGAGATGTTTCAATGACCTCTCTCTAACTCTGCTCAAGGGAATGAACTGTAAGCATGTGCTGAAATTCAAGAATTTCAAGGAAGAAATAGATAATTATTTATCTCTAGTGATGATTATTATGTTATTCAGAATTCTGTATGGGATTGTTTCATTTCTTTTTTCCAATAAAATTATCTTTTTTATATCAAGATATTTGGTGTTTTTTGTTCAAAAGGGGAAGTAGTCAAGAAAACCTCCACACATGTAAAATTGTACAGATGCATAGAAAATCTCCGTGTTTTTTCAGTTGATTATTTCTGGGCTTTGGTTGGAAAGATTGAGATCCCCAAAACATTTTTTTCTTTTCTTAAATCTGAGCTTGGTAAAACTCCCCTCCAACAAGACACACTAGAGCACAGGTGTCAACTCAAGGCCCGTGAGCCAAATGTGGCCCGCCACGTCATTTTATGTGGCCTGCGAGAGCTGCAAAGTTCCGATTGTCTTTAAATAAATAAAGCAAAACATTTAGAAATTTGGTTACATTTATATTGTCTTACAGTTACATGTGACCCTTTGAGGGCAACCATTACGCTGATGTGGCCCGCGGTGAAAATGAGTTTGACACCCCTGCACTAGAGTGTTCTATGTTCTATGAACAATTCTATGACTCAGAAAGTATTCAGACTGTAGCCAGCCTATTGTAAGTATATTGTTTCAGAAAGCCTTAGAAAAAAAGTGAGGTTTCAAATCAATACACTTGCCCATTCATAACACAATGTCACAAAAGTGTTATGTTTTTAGCATGAGCAAAAAAGATCGAGAGTTAGGCAGTTGGATTGATACACAGTGCATTCACATTGAGCAAAAGTATTTGTTATGGAACATATATCATGTGATAGTAGTTATTTATTTAATTTATATGCTGCCCATCTCATTATCCAGTGAATCTGGGCATTGCCAACACATGCTATTTTCAGAATCAGGCACAACGTATTTCTTGATTAATTTCTTGAACAGGGAAAGAAAAGGAAGATTTTAAATTTCAAATATTCTCTTCTTATTCCAGAGGAATTTCAGTAACTATTAAAAAGAATAGGATACCGGACTAGAAGACAGAGACATTGAAAAGTCATATTCTATAGCCCTTTTTAAATCATTTTAGAGAAATCAGGAATCTTCATTGAAGATTGATGAAATTTTAGATCATAGGTTTTGCAGGCATTGTCACTAGATCTTAAGATGCATCCAAGAAATATGCCGATACATCTTTTTCCTTCTCCTTTTGCAGCATTTTCTAATCATCTAGGTGAGTTATATTAAGGCTTTCATAATCTTCAATGCATAGCTGGAAATTTGAGAACACATCAGGAGGACACCTGAGTGGGAAAAGTTGATTTACTCACTTCCATCCTTGAAATTGCCATAATTATACCACCAGATTAACAATTCAACAAGCTGGAAGGAACTATTTAGGCCATCAAAACCAAAATATGCTCAATTGTGACTGTCTCAGTGTTAACCTTGCCTTAGCTTACTAATTAAATATTAATACTTGTATGAGAAATCTTTCGTTCCACATTTTTATGATACTTATGTTGCACATGTACATGCCGATTATCTGAGAGGACTCTTTGATCCTCTCAGCTGATTGGTGCACTTTTTTTAGCTATCGGTTCAGGTGAACTGGTAGCTAAAACACCTCTCTGTGCGTGCGTGCTGCCCCCTCCCTTCCGCTCATGTGCATGCCAATCATCTGAGAGGACTCCTTCATCCTCTCAGCTGATCGGCGCACTTTTTTAGCTACCGTTTTGGCTAAACCATCACTTTTTTAAAGCTACCAGTTCAGCCGAACCAGGCCGAACCAGCAGCCAAATTTTTAGCTACAGGTTCGGCCCGGTTCGGCCAAACCAGTAGCTTTAAAAAGTGCTGGTTCGGTTGAACCGGTAGCTAAAAAAAATGCACCGATCAGCTGAGAGGATCAAAGAGTCCTCTCAGATGATCAGCGCACACATGCGCATGTGTAGAAGGGAGGGAGAGTGCATGCCCGCAGAGGGGGGGACGCATGCATGCATGCACACAGTCAGCGAACTGGTAGCAACACCAGTAGAAAACCACCACTGATGTAGCCTACAGTGTACTTGTGTATATGTGTGTGAGTTGTCGAATGTGTTCATGGTGCAAGACAAAAGTCTGGTGTCAGCTTAATCTGATGCAGTGGCAGCATGGAAGGGTAAACTTGGAGCCCTGCTTAGTTGAGTCTGGTGGTAACATAAGTATCGTACTTTGGGAGGAGTTGCAGATGAGCTAGCTTCTTGGCTCTCCAGACTATTCCAGGAATAAATCCCAGTATAATGGAACCTCAATTCATAGTGCAAGAAGGAAGCCTGATCTTAGTCTGAGGCAATGGTGGCTTGGAAGGATAAGCCTGAGTCTGAGCTTAGTCAGGTCCGATGGTGATATGAATGCAGCTAAGCTTCCTTAAGATGCTGAATGAATGGAAAAGAGGAACATTCTTAATTTCACATCACAACTTGTTCTTAATAAAGATAAACAGTTACTCTAAGACTCCAGAATGTTGAGAAGAGGCTTCATATTAAATTCATGGTAGTTTGGCCTCAACTAATTTTCCTCAAAAAGTTTGTGGACAGAACCTTGGCAGATTTTCAGGAAATGGAATATATATTGAAGGTTTGAGAAAAGCTGGAGAAAAATTTAGTGTAATAATACAGGTGCATCGACATAGACAATGTTGCCAGTTTTCCTTCTTCTTGTTATAGGTGTATCAATTTAGCATATTATTCATTATCATTCAGTATTTCATTTTGCTCTCCCAAGCTTTCAACGGTGACTGAAGCTTCAGTGCTAAACATTAGGGAGCTCATTAAACACAGTGGGACATTCTTCTGAGCAAACAGTCATATGAACTCATGCTCTTATTAACTCAATCCCTTCAGTAATGCAAGATTATACTAGGAAAACTCAGCCCTGTTCACTCAGTAATAACAAAACACATCCCCTACAATTCTCACATAAAACAAAAGCAACCATGATTCTGTGGTTGGAAAAAGTTGCTAATCTGTGTTTTAGAGCAGTGCATCTCAACCTTGGCAATTTCAAGATGTGTGAACTTCTAGAATCAGATGAATTCTCCACATTTTAAAGTTGTCAAGGCTAAGGAATGTTAGATGTTTGCTGCGGGGTTTCTTTCCAGGTGTGGACGGGGCTCAATACCCGCATTACAGTGGGCGAACTCGGGGATAAGAATACGCAGGACACCGGACTTCCGGCGGCTCCGCAGCCCTTCGAGGGGGCTTCCTTTGAAGCTCCGTTTTCCTCTCTCCGTAATCGCGAAGGGACAGCGTAAATCAGCTGTCCCGAGAGTCGCGAAAGGCCGGCTTCGGGAA
>JAOYMU010000001.1:104003710-104018924 GCA_025802295.1 Psammodynastes pulverulentus | reverse complement strand
AGAGGCAGTTTCTGTAAGCAGGGCAATAAAGATTAGGCTAGAAACAACACCAGAATGTTTCCTTCCTTACAGGATTAACCCTGTAAAGTAGAAAAAAACAAAAGTAGATTTCTTCCCACAACCGGTTCTCTGAACTGCTTAGAAAGTTAACAACTGGTTCTTGTGAATAGGTGCAAACCTGTTGAATCCCACCACTGCATAAGACAGTGTTGTGGAAATTAATTGTTTAGCAGTGATAGCATGAGGGGGGAACTTTTTTCCCCCTTTCTAGCTCAAATTGAAGAAAAGTGCTGAGAAAAATTACACAATAATCTAAAAGGAGTAAGCCACAGGCTTTTCAAATTGGCAAATGGTCACTGACTAAACTATGACAGATCAAGCCACACCAGCTTTAATCATTTCTGCAGGAGAAGAAAGCAGAAAAAAATTAGTTGTACCTTATTTGTTTTCAGTGGCTTAAGCTGTCAGGTTGAACCAATTCTCGAAACGGGTGCATTTCTATCATGTTTATAGCAAGTCTGAAGATATTGTCCATGACGCATATCATTCAGCCAGAAACCATTGTTGCAAGACCAGTTGCAAGACCAGAAAAAAACAGCCAAATTTCCATTAACTAAAAAAAGCTAGAGGAAAGGCCTAGAATTTAAATATTGGAACAGACCTTAGATGTAAAAAGCTTGGTTCCTGTGTCCTGCAAAAAGCAGATCTTTTGCTTAGATATAATTTTAATCTTACCTGCTATAAAGTAGCTGTTGCAACAGCCAGCTTCTGCTGTATGCAAGTTTGTACATATGATTTTATGACTCTGGAGAGCTATGTAGTTGTGCCTGGCATGAAGTTTGACAGCAATATTCACTTTCTTCTACACACACACACTAACATTTTGAACATTTTGACAGACACACACAGTGTCATATTAGTGTGAGAGAGCAGGCTGTCTGAAAATTGGCTAGCACCTGGGCTGATGGTGCCCTGCTCATTTAACACCTCTCCCTTGCCAGCCCTTCTGCCCAGCAACAAGCAGTTATAAAAGCTGGGTAGAAAAGCAGCTGGGTGTGGGGTGTTGTGGTTGGAAAGATTGAGTTGTTCTGAGAAGGAGATAGTTTCTGTTATTTTGTGGAAACAAAGCCACTGGAAGCAGCCTTGGGCTAACAGATAAAAATATTGTTCTTTTGAAAATTGTAGTAGTCTAGTACATTAGTAGTGGTAGTAGTAGCAGAGCTGGGGAAGTGTAGGAAAAGAAACTGTGAGTACTACCCATGTCTACTAGTGTAAGAGGAGGTCTAAAAGTCAAGGGTGGGGATTGCGTTGGTCCTCTGGGGTTTTGAGATCCCACTGACTTTGGATTTAGATGAAGAACCTCTTATAATTAGCACACTTCTTTCGTGTTTTAACTTTTGTACCTCTCACATTCTTTCAAACAAAACAAGCATCTTTCTAATTTATCGTGCAAGAATCTTTTGCATCACATGAGCCTTCTCTAGTCTGCCACCCAGGAAACACTGAGCCTCCCCTCCAATAACTGCTCTGCCCTTTGAGATTCTTGGGATTGGAAAAGTGATTCCCTTCCTTACCTGTTTAAATCTGTATTCAGAGGAGCTCATTTTGTAGCAAACGCCAAAACCATCTTTGTTATTCCAAATCTTTGGCCAACAAATTGGCTGGATTGTTGCATCTGGCCCTCTCTCTCTTCAGAAGAGGGATGCAGCTTCCTTGGATTTTACTAGCCTGCCAAAAATTAAAGACCCCAATTATAAAGGTGAGCATTGTTCCAAGATGAATCGTGTCATTCCCTACCACAGCCTCCCCTCTATTCCTGAAATAGCTTGTCTATCCATCAAGTTTTCAGAAACTATGATTTGCCCAATCACCTTATTTCTGACGGAGGTACACAATTCATGACCCAATTTTGGAAAGCTCTATTTCAGCACTGTCCATTGTTCACAGATGGAGAAACAGGACAGATGCCAAGTTAGTGTAATAATTTTCTTATGTAAACTATCAGCAACATAATTCACCTGATCTTTTATTATGGCTAAATTTGTTTATAATATCTCAGTTCATGCCTCTACTGAGATGTTGATGGGATTTACAGTTTCAGGCCATGCCTGTTAAATGCTTCCCAGCCTCCCCCTCTTTTTACAGGCTTCCTGTTTACTCCAGGAACTGCAAATTATTCAGCTCCTCTTGTAGGATCAACTGGATGGTGTCAAGCATTCCTATAGGTGTTCTGCTGCCATCAATATAAAGGCCCTGTCATTGCTGGTGGAAGCCACATTTGACTTTCTACCAGATCTCTCTCCTCCACATGTTATCTAATACCTAGTTTATGGAATAATTCCCAAAAAGGACATAGTTCAATCCAGTGACTTTGTACATGCTTCCAACCACCTTGAAAATATATCCAATGTCCTTCCTGCCATTTTATTCTAAGTGTGCTCCTACACATTTCTATTTCGGAATGGTGAGAAGAAAGAATTTGATGTGAATCTTATCTTGGAATCTACACAGGAGAGATATACTGAAATAATTAAATCCATGGAAAGGCTACCTGGAAATTGAATGTTCTGGGGAAACATGAGGAAATATATACCTCCTCAGCTCCTTTGAAGTTTTATTTGCATTATATTTAAAAATCCAGGCTGCCTGACTGACTGCACATTCAAGCTTTGGCATCTGCAAGCAATTGTGACTCAGAGAGAGGCCTTATGCTGGAAGAGGCGGGAGATATTTGAATTGAGAGACAAGACATACATACATACATACATACATGCATACATACATACATACATACATACATACAGACAGACAGACAGACAGACAGACAGACAGACAGACAGATCTTCCCAGAAAACCGAATTGGTGTTCTGAAATGGACATGTTCCCAATTAAAAGAGTTGGACATTTGCCCCTTATTGCTATCTAGTGTCTGAAGCAGTAAGATGGAAAGACATAAAGCAAGAGATATCTATCCAGGTGTTTCTGAGAGGAAAAATGAATTTCCCTTCCCTCTTGATATAATCAGGCAAGTAGAGGAAGGGTATAACAAACTGAAGAGGGCTTTTTCCATCTGCCCCAACCAGTAAAGAATTAGAAATTGAAGGAAGCATATGACTCCTTTAAGTCACGCATAACCTGAGAGAGGGAAGGAGATTACACTTCCAATATGAAGTGCTCTTACAGTTTTAAAATTAGGAACATTATGCTCAAATTTCTGTTTACTAAAAGAACAGGCCTAGAATTTAAACCCTGGGGCATCTGTGTCTGCACGCACGCACATATGATAACTTTATGTCTGTGTTTCACTGTAGGTTGATCTGCTCATACATGGATCCCATCTTTTGGAAAATAAAGCATACTGTTTAGCTGTATTGTCTCTTTGATTACTCTTTGATATGAAGGCAGACATTATCAGACTTGACAATGTAATTCTTAGAATATAGCCACATGCCTATTTCCTTGGATGCATCATTGTTAGGGCAAATGAGACCATTGAATCTAAGTCTTGGTTTAGCAAAGGAATTGAAATTAAGCTAAACATGTTCAATATCTTCTTTGTAAGACTTTTCAGTTTGCTAATCATCTTTTTTATCCTTTCCATTTGTCCAAATCCATGTTCAAGTGTGGTGAGTAGAACTGGATTTAATTCTTGAGGTAAAATCTGACTATTACAGGAAATAGTTTGGCTATTATTTGTTTTAGAAATTCTGCTGATGCAACTAAAACTCCATTTTTTTTCCACCAGTTATTTCATCTTGGTGACTCATATTCATTGAGATCATTTAAAGGTACTTACTTCTAAGAAAGCGAAGGTAGGATTTCCTTGTACAAAGTTCAAACCCACTTTTTGTATGCTTGTAAATAAGGTTTAAAAGAGTAGCCTCTATTTTACTTAATGTGAAAGACCACAAAACTGAAACAATAAAAAAATCATCTGTACCACTACAGAATATAAATGCTGGATGTTTTAAAAAATTCCAAATAGAACAGAAGTGAGAACGGCAATGGGCGGCCTTATAGTCTTGAATTTTGACATGTATTCAGGCTTGAATTTCACGAAGGCTAGCATGACCTCTACTTGCATATATTCTCTGTTGATTTCAAAGGATGTCTTTTTCCCCCCAAATAAGTCTTTGCACTGTTTATTTCTAGGCATGATATTAACAGCATTGAAAAACCCAAACTGTAGCTTATCTCAATTTTCCTGAATAATTTTGCTTTTGCAAAAATGAATTTAGCTGTACTGTGATGGTGTTTATTTCAAAAGCATTCGGTCCCATGGGTATCCACGTGGAAGATGGGCTGGCCAATAGCTGAGAGTGAATGAAATTACATTTTCCTGAAAACACAAATGTACTGAATAATTGTCTTGGATAGAGATCATGTGTGGTGTTAAATAATAACAAGCTTACTGCGTTTTAGGTTGAAACTTACTCAACAAACCATAAGTGAACAAGCCAGTTTAGTGTGATATCCTAGCCCAGATACATAGACTAGAAGTTATGGTTAGTCAGGCTGGCACAAATTGCTTCCAAGGAGATACCTTCTGGTCTCATGACACCCACAATAACCTCTCAGTTACATTTCTGAAAGATGCTCTACACCAGCCTTCTTCGGCCACCTGTTTTTTAGCAGGACTTCCCAATGTAGATGGAATAGGCCATCGGTTTTCTTCAACTCCAGTGATACCAGTTGCCAATTCATAGAACAAAAAGAAAACATTTGATTTGATTTTAAGTATTTATTAAAAATTGTACCAATTATGAAAAAAGAGTCCAACTTGAATTTTAAATAGTCAGAAATAAGTAAAACAGAGAAATCCAGAAGTAAATATTCTGCAAAGATAATAAAAAAAAAATGGGGGGACTCTTCGGATTTGCCCCTGGTTGAGACAGAAGACACTGCGAAGACAATTAACCGTAACTAGATAAAATGCTACATTCTCACTGGGTCTCGGTCCATGGAAAAGGAAGTTTGTGCACTTCAGGCCCATGATGGCAAAAGATATAATAACAGAAACATCCTCCAAAGTGGGAGAATATATACTATATACAATATGAATGAATTATTTTTAAAAACACTTTTGAAAATGATGTGGCAACATTTGCCGCCTACCAGTTTTCCCAGTATAATTGGCTATTGCCAAATTACTGTAATTCCTTATTTACAAAGTTGAACATGTCAACAACACATGTCTTAAATTCTTCTTTCTATAGTACTTTTAAAATAAATCTGCAGCATACAATATATAATGTGTGATGGAAAGGCAGAAGATTATAACAAATGTAGATTAATTATAAGTTACTACAACAGAATGAGAGATTCAAGACACCTTAAGACTGTAGAATGAAGCTTCTTTAGGATTCCAATTTCACAGTTTAAGAAAAATACATTTGACTTAATATTTATATACAGTATTTTATTGACTTCAATAGACCAGAATATTGGAGGAAAAATGAACTCCTGCTACGTTGGGATTGCAACTTTCCAGACTCCCATCTAGAGGTGCCCAATTAAAGAACACTCATTTAAAGAACGGTCCTCGCTGTGATTTCTGGATTATTTTGTCAATTTTGAGGAGCCACTGTCTTCCAATAAGGAACAGGCTCATGCACAGAAAGCACCAGGTTCAAATACCTGGTATGCTCAGTTCAAAAGATCAAGCAAAATGATGGGAAAGACTTCACTATGCTCAGGGTCTTAGGGAGTAGCTGCTAGTTAAAAAAAAAACCCAACAAAACAAAAACAAATCCCAGTTCTCCATTGTTGGTTTGGACACACATCCTTGTATCACGTTATAAGATTGTTACAAACGGTTCTCACTTATATAGTGAAAAGTCACAATAGATCTACAAAGTTAAGAACGAAGTGACAGTGAGTCTCAGGATTAAAAAAAAGTTGATCATTATTTAAATAACCAAAACTGTGTGAAATAAAGAAAAACTAACTTAGTTTGACATGCTGTATTCAGTAAGTACAAAAAAAAAGAGGATCCTCTATTTTTAATAGTCACAAAACGGGTACAATTTTTCAACAGATCCACTTTTTTTAAGCCCATAAGAAAGGGGACCTGTTCTCTTTTACAATTACTGAAGGCGCAGCAATTCCATCTTTACACAAAACATGCTTCCTTAATTCCAGTGAGTCCTATAATGATGAAATAGGCAATAATTCTTGACAATAAAAGCACTTCAAACAAAAAGGGTTATATAAATATTTATAAAACAATATAAACAATTGCCTTTCAGCTCGGATAGGCCCATAGCACTGAAAGGGTACCAATGCACCTGGGGATTTACTAGATGGCAGCAAAGAGTTACAGAAAACTATTAACGCCTTCCTGTCAGGCCCAGTATATCAACCCTAATCAATATTTTTTTAAATAAACATCCTTACCAAAAACATTTTTTTACAAACATCGTACACATGGTGATTTTCTTAACAGCATTTAAAAATATGAATGATCCAATATACCTTTCCTACTCTTAAACTCATTCTGCACTCTAATTACTCAAAGGTTGAAAATAATCCGCAGGTCTCTAGAAACACAACCCAAAACATTTTCTATGTCCCCATTGTTCCTGGAAGAACGAGCTTCCTACCAGAGAGCATAAGTTGCAATTGAAGCTCATAAAAATCAACAGGACAAATAGCAAGCACTTAGCACTTTAGATTGAGTCCTGTTAGACATTTCAGTTGATTTCAGTGGAGTTCATTTAAGTATTATAAAGTCCCCCTTGTCACATGGCTTTCTATTTGCAGAAATAAGTAGATTTCTGAAAAGTTCTTATTTATTCTGCAAATTTATGAAGGGAGAAGAGGGGGGTAACATGGTGGCACATGAGTGCTCATTAATCCAGTTTTACAGTCAGTGAGTTGCAATAACCCAACCAATAAATCTGTCTGGGTTGCCAATGCTTCACCCAACCTATGTAGCTGTGTCTTTAAGGCAACTTGATTTGAATACATGAGCAGGGATAGTTTTTATGGCAACTTGCCAATTTCTTCAATCACTCCAATCACTGTTAACAGAATACAGCAAAGGCAATTAAAAACTGGTGATCGTATTTGAGGCAACTGGGAAAGAGGAATTTAGAGTTCACATTTTATTTATAGACACACATAATTATATTCCAATGCATGTGACATATTTGGCCTCTTTTCTCCTGTTGCTGATGAATAAGAACCAGAAATTTGTAGGAGTTCAGTACTGTTTCAGATACTATAAAAATGGTAATGCTCACTGTGAAACCCAAAGCAACACACAGTCATTAGTGTGTGTGTGTGTGTATAAGAGCTGCCAGAATACCTGAAAAAAAAATCCTCATATCTTGAAAAGCAGATGAAGCTTCTCAGACCATGAAGATAAACAGTGGCGTGGATCCAAATTTAGTCATTTAAAAAAAAAAAAGAATTGCTAAAATACAGGCTTCTTTCCCAGGTTTCATCACAATTAATACCTCTATTCTAAGGAGGGCCAAGTTGGGATCCAACCCACTGTCGCCTGTGAAAGTCTGCAAAACAAGTAGCACTTAAAAATCAGTTATAGTTGGAAAAGTTTGGCAAACTTTGTTCCTTTCAGAATACGAAATAGCTAAAAAGTAAGAGTCATTGAATCTTAGATGGAAAATGGACATTTGAATATGTAAAGACATGTCTGTATTTTTAAGATACAGATCTCAAGCTTCATTTGCTGTTTTAAACTATTAAGATATTAAGATGATATGTAATATGATTCTACACCTGCTTACTCAGAAGCAAGACCTTTTACAGCAAAGTGGAATTACTTTCAAGTGCACATCGAATTGAACCTTTGGTTTATTGACTTCAGATTTTACCCTCCATTGAAAAATACATTTCTTAATAACTCTCCAATGAATAGTTAAGCATTATATGGTTGTCATTAGAACCAATTATCCCTTTTCCTATTTTACATTGAATAACAGGGTGAAATATGCCACTGATTGATAGGTTGCACCTGAAGTTCTGTTTTCACATGTTGCTGGCCCCAATGTGAAACTAACCCCAATAGAACTGAACACATATTGCCAGATGTGTAAAATATGATATAATGTAATGCACCACAAGACCATCTGCTTTCGGTACACAAAACCAAGCAGGATAGGAGTAAAATAACACACAAATGTAAGCAACCTCACATTTTGTCATAAGCAGGCTTCTTCTTACCCAGGGTATTAAAATTCATGTCTTGAAACAAGGCTTAGAAAATTAGGCTCTCCAGATGTCAATAGGACCAAGTTCCCAGCATTCCTCAGCATTGGTCATATTGTCTGAGATTGCTAAAACAGCTGTTCAACAACATTTGGAAGGCCTCAAGCTACCCATATCTTAAAAGATACATATTGATTGCAAGATCTGCCCTGTAAATTCCCACCATATCAGGAAAAAAAGGTAGCCACAGAGAACTGGTTCAAATTAATCCAGTTTCACCTTTCTGAAGTGAAAACTGCTGCCTTCATCCCAATTACAGAAAAGTAGCTGGAAATGAAACATTAATTCTATATTAAAGATAGGACAACCATTTCCTCATTTGCAGGATAATTCAGGAGCATAACACAGTACAAAGTTTGCACTCACCCCTCTCCTAGATGAATGAAATATTTTAGGAAACATTAAAAAGGCAGAATATTATACCTCCCTGGATGAGAAAAGGAGAAACATGCTCTTGGAAAGCAGCTCCCACCTTTGTTAATAGCCCCCAGAAAGACTGGACAATTCTATCTACAAAACAAAAGGCCTTCAGTTCCAGGGTGACGGGATTAGCCCTCAATCAATATCCATACCTGGACAAAGCCATAATAGAAATTGCCTAACACTCTTTCAAAACGCAAGCCTGTTCATTACATCATCACCCAGCAAGATTCAACTAAGCCTGGGACACAGACAGTCTACAAGGTTAGCTGGACCCCCGCATAGCCCCCTGGGAGTCTGACAACCAATAGGATACATTTCTTGCAAGGCCCACGAGAGGGTATAAATATGTCTCACTCTCTACTCCATGTGTTCAGCTACACCAGGACCATGTGCTTAATGGTTCTGCTCCATTAAACCATCCTTGCAAGCAGTCTCCATGTTTCCAGTGTCTTTCTCCCCACTTGGAATTGAACACAGATGGACATTTCTTCCACAACATGAAACTTACTTTTATTCCCTACCCATCAACTCCAGCTTCCAAAGGGTGCTTCCTTGAACCTTGTTTGTTTTTGGTCTCCAGCTCCAGATGTACTATATACAAAAGAGCTATTTGCCTTCATTCAGGGAGGCGCAGTTGAGCAACGCGACAACTCATTCATCTACTGGGGAGATTAACAAATATTAGCAAGGATATTGAAGTCCTACTCCACTGGTCCCATGTCAGATCTCTGGGATATTGAAAGGACAAAGGAGGATATCTGTATCTGAAGGTTTGGCAGTGCTGATGATAAGCATTGTAGACCAGGGTCAGACAATAATTTTTGTGTGAGTCTACTTTTTTTTTTTTTTAAGAAAAAACCCTGCAAGGATCTCAGGGCATGGTGATGACATCATGCATTATAGCAGGGCTGTCAAACTCGTGGCCCACAGGCCAGAAGTGTCACGTGCTGGCCACGCCCATGCCTGGTTTAGTAAAGGGGGGAAAGTCACAATACGTCATGGGACACCACTGTGACAACATGAGTTTGACACCCCTGCATTATAGTATTGAAGGGCTTTCATTCAGTTATTATTTTTCCAAAAATAAAAAGTAGGGGGAAATGCCCTTGATTTCCTGCACTTACCTCCAAATTTTGGCAACGTAATTGGGAGAGGATACTGGGAGGGAAAATAGGGCTGGGTTGGTGTCTGTGGCCTAGCAGTTAGATTATTTATTCTTAATCAGTAAAAGAAACTTCCCATGTGCCACATTGCAGCGAGGCAATTTGAGACAGACAGTACAGTTACAGCAACAATACCTGTGGTGTTTGTAACTACTCCTTTAATTTATCACAGCCAGTTAAATCTACTAATTGTTGTCCATTCTGTTTATAGCCCGTGGGTAATTTATATGAAGCACTGGAATAAATGCATGTCTCAGGTCATGGCTGTCTTTGGCTTTAGAAAAGCCTCTCCCATCTTTGCATTCTGCAAGGCACATCTGACTCTACTTTTTGTGTGATTAATGCCTTTCCCAGGCTTTTCTATAGGATGGGATTGTCAGTTTGGGGCCAATCTCGCCTACAGCTTCAACTCCTGTTGTCTATGTCCTTATTTTGTACCCAATAGTGATTAGAGTTAATTAATTCAAGCTCAGTGTTACATGACAACAGTATCCCTGCATATCTGGGGTTTGGTCACAATGCCAGCAGACCACAATTTTAATTCCTCAAAGAACAAAATAAAACTCAAGACCAATGTGTTGAAAGCAAAGTCATAGATATGGTTTTCTATGGGAATGTTTGATCACCCTCTTTGGCTGATTCTAACCAAAGCTTGCAAGTAGGTGAAGAGATTAGTAAAGTCTTCAAAAATGAAAATTCCAGCCTTTGGGAACACTGACAAGAACTTGCTGCCAACAGGCTGCTTAAGTTGGCAGAACAAGACAAGCAGATTTGGTACAATAGGAGAACACAATGCCACAGCATAAAGGAAAATCCACACAATTCAAAGAAAACAGCAGCTACATATATAGACACAGAAGTTGCACAACAAAAGCTCAACACAGGACAATCAGCCAGTGTCCCCAGGGTCTTTATCCTCGGGGTCTTTATCTGAAGACCATTCCTCCGTTCTCTCCCCATCTTGGCCTGGCTTTTTGGCAGCTGGAAGTCACCTCAGGCAGTACAGTTTGTTATGATTGCTGTCTCAGTTTCCAAGAACTGCAGCAAAAGCACTATTGCTGGAGAGAATGCAGCCAAGGAAAGTTTGATTTAAAAAGGATTAACAAAGAACCAGCTGAATTGAAGAGAAAGAGATAGTAAAAAGAAAATTCCTTTCTCGGTGGAAGCTTTTGCTGTAAAATTGCTCTGCCTCATTTGCAACATTTTACTGAGATAGTAGTGCTTCAGATAATGTTGCAGGTTATTTGGAACTCTCCCATGGTCTTTCTACCATGGTTAAGACTTTCTTTCTGTTGCTAAAGAGCCACTAAGGAGAAAAGACAACTGTAAACTAGTGGTACAAAGCAACCTCCACCCCAAGCCAAGGACTCTTGCTTCTTTTGAATTAAATGAGCATGAGAGAAGAGCCCCTTCCCTAATTAGGGGCTCCCTAATTGATGAACTTTAGAATATGGAAGTATTCTTTGAGATGTCCTAAGCCAGCCCTGGTTTTATCTATCCATTCAAAAGTTAGAATTCCAAAAACTTGGGACTCGTAAGCAACATCAGTTTGTATTATTAATAAGATTCACAGAATTGAGAAGCATCTTATTAACTCAAGGTGGTAATCCAGCTAGAATACATGAGATAAGGACACCAAATGGTCACAAGAGGCCAGAGGAGGTAAGAAATAATTACATGCTAATCTTCTATTACTAGATATTAAGCAAGTTGTTCTACAAGATAAGGAAAAAACTAAAATTTAAATAGGATTCCCAGCTCCTCATCCAGAAATAGAACACGTTAATGATGTCTGGTGGGATGAAGCTATTATGCCTTGTAACTAGTTCAGCCCCGTTACAGGTTCTGTTCTTGATTATACACTTAAATAGATACATGTTTATTATTATAGCTTTTTAGTATGAATTTTAGTATGAAGAGAGGAATCACTGGTAATAGTGGGGAGGAGGGAACCAATGTTCAACAATAATAATTCTGATATATTAGATTAAAGAAGACACAATGTAAAACTCTTAAAGGTCCCAGTTGGGATTTCTAGTCTTCACACAAAAAGAATTGAGTAGAAGGCAACATGCATGTGCTAACATGCCCTACTTCTCCATCACATAGTTGCTGCTTAGTCCACTGCAGAGAATAATACAATAAAGCTTTGTGCTTCAGATTTCTGCCCTGTGTCCAAACTGATGATGGGTAAGTAGGTCATGTGTCAAACAAGGCAATCTAATGCATCTGCTCTCATGGCAGAAGGGCTAAAAACTCCTTATACTGATCAGGAGAAGCATCTAAAAGATGTTATCAAAAATGAAACTGTCCCATTAAAAAAAAAGTTCAAGGAAATAATCTTCCACCTTTATATGCCACAATGCAGTCATGGTCAGCAACGTTATTTGTCTGAGTCAATTGAAGGAAGGAGTAGCATAGGAACATATTCATATGGTTGGGACTGCAGACTTGACTCAGAAACTCTGGTTCTTGGAGCTACTTCATTTAAATCACCCATTCTCAATCTAGTGCCTTCTTGCTGGCTGGGAATTAGTGAACTGAATCTTCAGCACACTTAAATGATACCAGACTTGGGGGATCCTGTCCCAAGTGATCCATTTTTCACATCTGCAAATTATAAGCTCTCAGAGAGATGGATTTGAGATAGATTCAAGAGGATGAAAATAGGAGTCTGGATCCAGCAGGACCTCCCTAGGCAGAGTTCTATTAGGGAGTTCTGGTTCACATCACCTTCTTCACTGTCCCTAAAGCCCCACAATTTTCCAGAAGAGATTTTTAGAGGAATCAGAAATTCACTAATTCATTCTACCAGCAGAAATGCTCCATTATACCAGAACCTACTATGGAAGAAATCTGTTCTTTTTGTAGAGATCAAAAGTTAAGATTCAGTCCAGGATTCTGAGCAGCAAGTTTTTCAACTCACTACAGAAATGCTGAAAAATAGTCTACAGTTCCATAATTAGGCCAAATGGGGCAAAAACTCTCTTAGTGAAGGCATAGTGACAAAGCTGGAAGGAAACCTAGCACAGAGATGCCAACGTCTGAGACTAAGATGCTTGCTAAAGTCTACAATCCCATTCCAAAAATATGAAGTTAAAAATGTAAGTATTAGAAACTATGGAATAAAACTTTGTTTGAACTATTTGTTCCTTCACACTGGGAAATATTTAAATGATACTAATACTGTTAATTCATGTTGTTTTTATTTTCTTAAAACCAATATATAAAAAGGCCATGATGTTAGAGATGCTCTCATTACAGTATTTTGGAAAGAAGTACTAAGCATAAAATCACCCAACTGCATTCCTATGTTAGTCCATTTTCTTGATCCTCAAAATACAATGAAGCACAAACTAACCAAGTTGGCTAGATCTGCACAACATGCTAAAGGCATGAGGGCGAAACCGCAAATGCACTTAATGTTAACCAAACTGTGTGACCTCTGACTCTAAATCTTAAAATCACCTACAGTAGGAATACTGCCTCTTAAGATGGTGGAGAAGTGTTGCTATGTAGTTCAGAATAGCAAATGTCTTCACTTTGGAAGGTACAGTATGTCTCCTGAAAAAAAAATATAGCCAAATCTTTGCATAACCAGCTTTCTCATTTACTTTGCTTCTCACTTGCCCTAAGACTGAGAAGTCCAAAAGCCTGAAACCAGAGTGCAGAGCCCCTTTCAAAATCTTTTGGCCAGGCAACAGAAAGCATTCCCCATCTTTCCTGCAATGGGTCTGATTTTCTTGTTCTCCCAATAAAAACATCGCTTTCATTTTTTTTTCTAAATGGCAAAAGAAAAATAAGTAATATGGGACATTCAATAGTTTGTGGCTCCATCTCTGATACTGAATATGATCATAATGAGAGTTTAATGTAAAATTAAGGCACTTTTCTCTGCTGAGTTAAACAAATTCTGTTGGATGTTTAGACTTAGAAGAGAGACAAACCAAGGTAGCTGAATGGGTTCTTCTGTAATTTTAGCGGCTTGTGTCAGATGGACTCACCCCCCCCACCCCAAAAAAGGATTTTCCTTTCTTTGTCCTGCCCAATGATTCCAGTGGGAAGAAAAAGGATGGTGCAAGCTCCAGGCTGCCACGATCCCACCCACTTTAGAGGCATGTTGGCATATGAGGACAGTGGAAAACGGGGTCTCTACTAGCAACCCCCCATCCCGACCTTCATAGTACTAACTGCAGACAGTTTGCAGCTTTAAGGAAGGTCCTTGCGAAGCTGGATTTCTCTCTCCAAGAACAAGCCTTTCTTTCTCTCCTTAAGGAAGGAAATGTAAGAAATCCTATTGGTTGGGTAATGGCTTATTTTATTACTATAAGGATTACAGCTTTAGAGTAGTAAAGAAAGTTACATCTGATAATAAAGTACTGCATTTTTCTGACTTGAAAGGCAGGAGGGAAGCCTATATATTCCTGAGCGTAATGATTGTGTGTTATTATTCAAGACTCACTCCTTGTTTACACCGGTATCTCCAGTATTTAAAATGCTAGGATTCAGTTATACATATTCTATAGGCTGTTTCACAGTCGCTTGTTTAACAGAGTTTCTTCGAAGTTTACTTATGAGGAATCTGGTAGTTGCCCCAAACCTCGATCCTAGAATATCACCAACAGTTCATCACCAAGTCTTCCAAAGCTTCCTTACATTAGCTCCTTCTTGCACCTTGATTATAAGCCAGACAATTTGGGAAGATCTTTCTTCAACAGTGTTGGACCAAAGCTCCCCCACTACAGAAGACAAGGGAGTCAGAAGGCGAGTCCATTGAAAACAAGTCTTTTATACAATAACAAGCACCCTTGCGTCCACAGGAACCTCACATCTGTCCAACACATTTGTAAGCTGGGTTTGTTCGGTGCTCCCAGGCAGACTTGGATGGAACCTGGAAGAGGCAGGGCGGGTCTCACCTCTGACCCACCCGTTGTCTGTTGGCTTCCACGTTCAAGGCCAAGTTATGGAGGAAGAGAAGGATCTGCCACCAGACCTGATTTCTGTTCTGCTGGTGCTGCAAAAAAAAAAAAGAGGAGGGGGAAAGGGTCTCAACAAGATTACTCAGGTAAAATGTTCGAGCCACCATTCAAAAGCTTAACCTGTCCCAATAAAAACTAAGTTATACTTTTAAGAACAGGCACTTTTTAATCCAGCAATACTACACATGTAAAGGGGAAAAAAAAACAACTATTGGCCCCAGGGTATGTTTGTGTGACTAGTAGTAGTTTCTCTAGGAATAATTGTTGCTCCAATCTTATGAAAGAAAGAAGCAGACCCTTTATGTATTGTGCACAAAAGGATTAGCTCCCCCCCCCTTTTTTTTTTTTTTGCAGGATTCTGCAGAGTTTAGCCAAGTGCTGTTTTTAATCAGATTGGCTTCTGAGTGTCTCATAGCC
>JAOYMU010000001.1:103923247-103935951 GCA_025802295.1 Psammodynastes pulverulentus | reverse complement strand
TAAGAAAATATAAAATTCACCATATCTTATATGATATATATGTATAATTGTTTGATCAATAAAAACTTTTTTAAAAGAGATTATTTTGGATTCAGACACTGCTTCATTAGGAAGCAAAAAGGCAGGAATGGTGGCTGAAGTCTTGCTATTTCTATTTGTAGGGAGTTCCAAGCCCGTGTGTCTCGACAGGTTTTGGAAGAGCTAGAAAATGATTGTGATGTTGAGGAGCAGTTGGACAGTACTGTTTCTGAACCACAGAGAACCACACTGGCAGAACTGAAAGGGAGAGGAAAGAAAATCATAAAAGCCCCAATTAGCCGTGTAGGAAATGCTTTAAAAGGTAAGTTGTTGTTATGCTATTTTAATATACCAAGTATTTATGAAATATAGATATTTAATTATGCAATGATGTGTTATAGTCCCAAGCCAAGGACAGAGATTCCAATATCCAGCATCTCAGCAAGCATCAGTTCGTCCCACTTTTTCTGTGTTTGATGAAAACAAAGTTGCAGATTCTTCACCTGATCTTCCAGTACTTACACCACAGCCTTGGGTTGCCCCTCCACCCACAAAATCAAAGGAGAATGAATTGAAAGCAGGTCCTTGGACCACAGGCAGGGTAAGAGACAGAAAATCTGCTTAATGCTGTTGAAATATATATCACGTGTCAATATAAAACAACTTGATGTATTCTTTAGGAAAAAAACAACCAATTATTAAGGGTTCATTGTTATCATTGTCTTTAGATAGGTTTCTTCTAAGTCTTCTCCCCTTAAATATGTTTAGGCTCCACAAATTTTCAAGGTATTGTGAATGTTTTCTGCTTATGTCACATTTTCATTACTTTGCAAATGTGACATAAGCACATTTTTGCTTTGCTTACAGCAACTGTGTTAATCAGACTATAGATAAAATATCTGCAAATCAAACATGGTCCATCTATTGATATATTAAGATAAAAATTGTTTTCTTTTGTTTTAGCGTCCTCCATCCAATACAGATTCCAGTGTCATGGCTTCTGCTGCAACCCCCAGTTTTACTCCATATGTTGAAGAGGCTGCCCAGCAGCAAGCCATGTAAGATTTCTGCCTTAGACTATTAAATAACTGAGCAACGGAAAATAGTACTCTTAAAAATCTGCTCTACTGGATTCTGCTATTCTGTCATCTTACTCAAGAAATCTGAGAATAATCTATATGGGAACTGTCTTCCTTTGAGAACACTATATTATTTGGTGTAATCCCAAAGAACAAAAATGTCTTCCAATTTCTAGGTCAAAGGATAAATTGTCTAGATATTTTAATATTTTTTCTTCCAGACTCCAAGAATGAAGCTTAAAAAACCAGTGAATAATTTTGCCCTGAAACAGTTAGAAATAGAGCAATTTGCAGTAATTATTTACTTATCCTTACTTATCTTGTGAGATGTAATTGACTCCTTCAGTAGCGAGCTGTTACCATTTGTATAGGTCTTTTTGTTGGAACTGCTTGTAAGGAATGATGGACAATTTAAGAAACATTTTAGAGGGTTAGTTTTGTTCCTAGCTATTCTGCATTACTATCCTTCCTGATTATTAGTACTGTTGAGAATTACTGTTGTATATTTATCTGGATATATTATTTGCTGAATAAAGTCCTCATCTTGGAAAGGATGAACATGTTTGTGTTAGGATAAATAATATTGCTTGAAGTTTTAATTGCTTGCAAAATCAGTAGTTGTAAACAGCAAAACAAATTTCCTACTGGGAAATTTGGCTTGTAGTTGTACCCACAATATAAAGTCAGTTGGGTGCTCTGAATATTTTTATTGGCAAATATGGGCAATAATATAGAATATCAATAAGTACCTCATTACAAGCTGAGGAATAGATGTGGGGGAAATGCAGTTGGTATAGTTGCAGAAAGTTCCTTCCATACAAACTACAATTAGTGGTGGCTTTATGGGGATAAAAAACCATCATTTTAGAGGAAATGCAAAATCCGGCCTTTTTAAAACCAAGGCTTTCCCTGTTCTCTTGTGAAGCATCAGCTTGTGCCAACTCCATTTTTTTTTCACATGTGTTTTCTTTACCTTTGGAATAAATGGGAGATTTTTTTAAAAAAACAACTCCAAACTTAATGGTAACTGGGATTATGGTGAAGTTAAATTTGCTCAGATTTGGAGCATAGGTTTTCAAAGTGGAAGCCAGTTTGGAAATTATGCTGATGTTCCCTCCACCATGTCCTCCAAAGCTACTTGCTGTTACTTTTATTTTTCTGGGGAAAATACCGTGTCATTTTCCTTATGGATTTTTGTAACAATTGTTTTTCATTAGAGACTGAGGGGTTTTTTATGTATCTTTTATTTTATGACAAATGAGTCTTCCTAATTTCTAGATTATTTGTGCTTGGTCCATCCTCTTTTTTGTTCAATTTCTTTCAGGACTCCTCATAAAATAGAGTCCAGCATTAACTGTGTATTAAGTGCCCGAAAACCTGGAAAAGAGGAGGATCCACTACATCGTGTGCAAAGCCATCATCAAGATGCTCAGGAAAAGAAAGAACAGTCCATGTATTGTAAAGAGAGAGTCTATGCTGGAGTAGAGGAGTTCTCCTTTGAAGAGATTAGAGATGAAATCTACAGAAAAAAGAGAAGGGAAGGTATTAGATCCAAAACTATAAAGAAATTTCCACAATTGCTAAGTGTCAGTATTTTAAGAGTTATGAGGGGAATGCACTGATAATTTCCAAAGGTTTAGCATCATATGGTTGAAAGAGGTTTGAAAAGCACCTTTGGGTTATTCTACAATTTTGACCATTTCTGTCCTGCCATTGTAATATGGCATGTTTTTTTTTAAAGGTACTCTTCCCCCATCCAACGGTAGAGATTTTTCTTAAGCTGGGATAAGAATCCTGCTTTAATTTTCTAATGAGCCTTTAAATATAAGTGGCAAGACATGCCTTAATGTGCCCAAGTCATTTTTTCTAAACGAAGTAATGGAAGATTTTAAAAATGTATAAAAACTATTTTCCTTTCTTTTATTCCAGAATATTTGTGCTAGTTTTCAAATCCTTTTCTGTATTGATTCTATATAACAATTTTGTGGCATAGGAGTTATATGCTTATTTTAATTATGCTTTAGAATAGGGTTACACTCAGTGCTGCTCATTATAAATGGCAGCCTGATTCTAAGTTTCTCTTTTAAAGATCTAGAGAATATTGTTGATGTTATGATGCTGAGTAGTGGAGTTATACAGTATATTACATAGGAGTTTAGGCAATTTTTTTAATGCAATCTCTAGCATTGTGCTACACAGCTTTTTGCTATGAAGATTATATCTTGTTTTTCTTTCATATAAAAGAATTGCAGGCTTTAGCACAAAAAAAAGTTGAGTTGCAGAGAAAGATTGAAGAAATGGAAAAAGTGGTGAGGGATCAGCAAGAAAATAAGCAGAAATCAGGCACTCAGGTAATATTCTGTTTTGGCTTTACATACACTTGTTATTTAACTTCTGTGCATTATATTTTATGCATGTTGTCAAATTTTTATTGCTTATTCAATGATCACAGCAACAAGTGGAACAAGAGACTGCAGCCGTATCTTCTGCTGCATCAAAGGATTTGAAATTTTCCCCAACTGAACAGCAACATGTTTTAGATACTGAAACAGTTGTGGAAGGATTTCTTCCAGAGTGTTTTTCTATGAAAAGGTAAGGGGAAGATTGCTTTGCTGGAGGGAGGGAGGGAGAGATTTTTTTAAAAAAAAGCCAATAACTCCAAATTCTGTTCTGAAACAAGTGATTACTTGCACACATACATTTAAATAAGTATTAGGAGATCTATTTATTAACCACTTTTCTGTTTTACATCCTGTCACCTTAAAGCAATTTTGAACTGGCTGAAAGTAATCAGTGCAAGAATTCAAACTCCAGTGGTAAGTTATATTTATAGATTTTTTTAAAAATCCAAACCATGAGTCCAACCAAAGGGAAGATGGGAAGTATTTTTATATGAATCTCCTACCCATTGGTATGAGTCAAATGAGTTAGAGGGGTTTTTTTTTCCTTTTTTGAGAGCCATGAAAATAAATCGCAACATAAACTTCCTTCATTAGCTTGCTTTGCAGGGAGTGAAATTCTTCAGTTCTAGTGAGGGACATACTGCTTCCATCCTAGTCATTGTAAAGCCACTCAGCTAGTTTACCATTATGTAAGCCAAATTTAATCATGCAGATCTCAACTTATATTTGTAAGTTTATACAAATTTATAATGTTATGGTGTTGATGGGAAAGCATTTGGCCATTTTCCATTTTATGGACAATTCTATTCCCTCTTTCCCCTCTTCCTATGTTCCTTTATAAAGAGGCTGAATCTGGAAAACTTGGGTGGATGCTTTGATTGTCTGAAAGGGGATTTGGCCATCTTTGTGTGTCTAATCTGCTTGAAAACTCTTATTTGTACTCTTTCTGAGAGTATCTGAGGAAAATGGATACAAAAGACTGAGAACAAAGTACAAACAGCAGCAGTTGGCAGCTGCTGAAAGGTTTCTTTAAAGCCTATGGAGATTGAGAAAATGGCAGAAAAACATACCTATCATATAATGATATTGTTAAGGACTATTAGTGGAAAAGCCAGATAACATTTTGTGGTATATTTTTTATTTTCTAAAAATAAAATAGTGGGAAATGCTGTGTTGTTCCAAAATTTCTATTTCCATTTTGGAGGAAGGAATTGAGACTAGGAATGGCTATTGTAATTATATCTCTATCTAGGAGAGAGGCAGGCAATTCTCATGCAGCAACCATTTGAAATTAAAACAGTGAAAAGTTTATAACCAATTATTGCATTTATAGCCAGCACATCATCCTATGATTTCATAATTGTGATTTGCACACTTTGTGACCTGTGTGTATTTATGCCTATTGCAGTGCTGCTTGGTGTTATGATCACCATTTGTTGTTTTGTGATCACTTGTGGCAAGCAATGTCATTGGTGAATGTGGACAAATGAAAATAAAACCATATGTTGGAGTCATGTGATTGCTTGCATTGCTATTGCACTGCTTCATTTAACAATCGAAGGGGAAATAAGATTGAAGTCTGTTGTAGTTGTCTGATTTTCTGCTTAGTAACCAAACTTCCAGTCACAATTGTGATTGCTAAGTGAGGATTACCTATAGTGCCTTACTTCTGATACGGTTTCTTCATAACAATTAAATAGGTTAGACTGAGACTGTTATGGTGTTTAAGCACATGAACTTGGGTCTGAGTGGGGATTTGAGTTAATTCAGATATAAACTCCTGGATCCCTGTATTAATTTGTTCTGCTGGAAGACTGACAATTGCTAACAATTGTAATTGGTAAGAGTTGTGTAGAATTTTTTTTAAGCGAGATGCAATTCTCACTATAATAATGCAATCTACTTGTAAGCTGATGCCAGTTTCAGAAAAATGTATAAAGGCAATGAATGTAGAGATAGGATTTTAAAGGGCTCTTGACAATTATATTGTTAATCTATTCAGCCTCTGGAAAATATTAAGCTGGCCACCATAAAACTCAACAATTTATCTTTCAGATGCTGAAATCTGTCCAGCTGTGAATTCTATGCCTTTCTCTATTTTTGATGAATCGTCTGCTCCAGAAAGTAAGACTGCCAGGTAAATGTACACTTTTAAAATATTAATGGTATATTTAGCAATAGTATTTTATATAAGATTCTAGAATGCAGTAAATGTTCAGTGCCATCAAAATATGCATTTGTTTTATCTTTTAGTTTTTCACTTGGCCTTTCACTGGTACATAGTAGACATCCCCTCGCGGTCCGCAAGCATTCAGAAAGCGTCACTGCTAAGGAAAACATAGCTCCTGGAAATTCTGTAAGTGTTCATAGTTTGTATGGTGCATATTATGAATATATTTTGTATTTTCCTGCCTCTAAAATACTACTTTTGTCAAAAATATGTTTGCATGCATAGCACACTGCAGCCAACGAATTCAGGATTCTACCACCTTACATATGTGAATGTACATATTTAAAAATACATAGATAGGTCTAGGGGGAGCTGTCTGAGCTGGATCTGTAACCCAACTCCTACCTGTTTCTTAACAACTCAAATTATTTTCAGTTTAAGTTTCATCTACATATAAAAGCTTCATTTCAAGCTTGTAAAATAATATACCATATGTGCTTTCGATTAAAGCTATACTCCACTTATGGTAATTTACCAGAAATTGTATACTGACAACTTGTCAAATGTAGTACACGATGGGTTGCTTACTATGACCTTTCACCACCCCTACTATTTTGCATCTTTCAGGAATAGATCACTATTATCAGAAATATGATTCATTAGTTCAAGTTTTTAGAATCACTCTAAAGGATGCTTGAGATTAAGCCAAGTGCAAATCATTTTTATATGTTTTCTGCACAGTCCCAAGATAAAGTTCTTTGATGCCTTTGTCTATGTACACATATGTGCATGAACATGTTAGCAAATTTATAGCATTTTCATTTAATTGACTCTGAATGAGCAATATATATCTGTCTATATATTGATGCCTGTCTGTCTATATGAATAAAATATGAATTGCTGATCGGTTTACCCTATGTATCAGTATATTTCAGAAAAAGCATGGCACAAAATAAAAGGTAAGCATAATTCTAGATATACTCTAATAAGCAGGGGGAAAAAATTGCCAGCTATCATAATGAATAGTTTTAAAGAACCAAAACTCACTTTTCTTTAACAACTTATTCGTTTTTGGTTGAAGTTATTTAGAATTGTTCAAAATAACTAACAAAATCTACTGTGTTTGGGATCGAGCTTTGGAAAAATTATATATGAAAGTTTCAGTTGCTGCTGAAATAGTTTAGGACATAAAACTATTTTAATAGAATTCCAAACCAATTATTTTGTGTTGCAAAGCCTATCTGAATCACAGAATCAATCTTCTCAGAGATAATCATGCTGTGATCTCTTCTGCATTTTTCTGTAGGATGAATTGCAAGAAATTGAACCCTTGAGTGAAGATGCAATTGTCACAGGCTTATATGAGAACAAAACTCTGTGTCCTAATCCTGAAGACACATGTGATTTTGTTAGGGCTGCCCATTTAGTGTCAACACCTTTCCATGGAATAACAGAACAGAGAAATCAGCTGGGTGACAAACTAGAGCAAGAATGTGTGGAGTCTAAGACTATACCTCTGAATCAACAAACAGTTGTTTGTGAAGAACAGTATGAGGAGTCCATCTATGTCAAAAAACTGAGGTAACTCAGTTGGGAAGTTAACAGCTTTTCAATGTTTATACAGGATTGAGCATACAGCTGTCTTAGTTGCATATATTGTGGTTACATACTTTACAGAATTTCATGATGTTTCCCAGATTGCTTACCTGTTCTGCTATGAAGTTAGAAATAAATTCTAATTGCTGGTGAGAATATCATAGAATTATATATTATCATCACTGCATCCAAGAATTTCTGTTGTATAAAATTCTGTGTAAACTTGAGGCCTACACTTTGCCTCATAAATAGAATTTCAGGACAAAATTATATTTGAATGCTGCTACTAACAATAATTCATAGGTTGTGTTAAAAAATAATGCATTAAACACTTTTCTCCCATGCCTTTTAATATCTAGATGTGAAACTGCTGGGAAAGGTTATATGCAGTTCTGGAGTAAAGTGGCATCAGTACATTAATGAAAATCAGCTCTACTACCACTTACCTTCTAACTGCAAGGAGAAAAAAAATGTGTTCTCTTTGTAGTTGTTGGCAACTTGAATAAATTTTCAGGATGTAAATCTGAAACAGTTGTTTTCCAATTATGTGTAGTCCAATTTTGGAAGCAAGCCAGGAAGATACCAGATCTTCAGCATCATCAAGTTCCCCAACACAAATCTCTACTGTTAAATTGGAACAAATTCCGGAGAAACTGGAATTGATTCATACTACTGATGAAATCACTAATGATGTTGAAAATGCCTCTGGTGAGTCTGCAACTGACAACTTATTTTCTTATTCCAGGATCAAAACATATGCCTTTTAAATATAAATTTGTAACTCTGTTCTACAAACTATTTAGCAAAAGTAATTGGTTAATATTTCTTTTACGTGAGGTATTGTGCTACTGGCCTTGGAAGAAGAAGTGGTACAGCCTCTCAGTAGTCCCCTGGTGTTTACTCAGTCTCCAGTCTTCATTTTTTATGAACAGTTGTTACATGTAATTTATTAATAAGGCAATCTGTCCTGGCCACTTTTTACAGAAACACGATTGAGGGCATTTTAAACTACATCACTGTTTGGTTTGGTGGAAACAGTGCCTCGTATAGAAAGTCCATACAGTGCAAGGGTGGTATTCAGCCAGTTCTGACAGGCTCTAGAGAACTGGTAGCGGAAATTTTGAGTAGTTCAGAGAACCAGTAAATACCACCTCTGATTGGCCCTGAGCCATACCCCGCCCACCAAGCCACGCCCACAGAACCGGTAGTAAAAAAAATTGAATACCACCACTGAAGTGAGTAGAAAGGACACCCGAGAAGATTATAGGAAGCTTGCTTCCTGTTAATCAGGATACTGCTTATAAGCACTACATGCTTAAAGCTCAAAGCATAATTAGAGACCCCACACATCCACTTTATGGTCTGTTTCTGTTGCTCCCCTCTGAGAGGAGCTTTCGAAGTATTTCTAGCAGGACTACCAGATTCTGTAGCAGCTTTGTTCCCTATGCCATCTGTTTGGTAAACTCGTAAGATTCATTTTTCTCACCATGTACATGTATACATCCAAACTAGACTGTTGTTTCTGTGTGTCATATATGTGGGTATATGCATAATTTTGGGTTTTTTGGTTATATAGTATAATGAAGGTGGTGACCCTTTGAGAGTGGTATGCAACAAAATTTCATTTTAATGTATGCCAATTAGTATACATTCAAAGTGGCAAAGTTATTATTCTATTCTAGTCTATTCCATTCCAGTTAATTCAATTAATAATTGAAAACTGTATTAGCAATATACCAGGAACTTTTTGAGGGAGTTTTTGCAAGGCTTCTTAGCATTAGTGATCTGTGAGCCATACAGGAGTTAGTAAATGGTGTGGCTTCAATCCCTGAGTTTTAGCAAAACAACTTGACTTTGCTGCTCTGCACCCCCACTAATTCTAAGCTGTATTATATATTGTTAATGATGACAATACCAGGTTAGGCTGGACAATGCTGTCAAGTATAAGGCAAGAAAATACACATTGGTAATATAAAACACATCCTGAGTAGGAAACAAAGCTTACTCAAACAACAACATTCAATTTCTGTGTCGTTATTGTAGAGGAAAATTGCTATGCTATATGGAATTGTTATCTGACAATTTATGGTTTTGGATTTATTTTTAGATGACTCTACTGAGGGTTTGCAGAATGCTGAACAACGTAAACTGCTCTTGCAACCTCTTCCAGATTTCTTGACTGAGGCTTTTGGCTTTAAACAGGAGGATCAGATTATGCCTTGGATAGAATTGGAAAAAGAAGTTAATTTAGGTAAGGATTATTATAGTCTTGTTATGGTATAATCTGTTTTAATAAGAAAGTCTAGAGGGAGAATGGAAAAGCCATGGGCAGCATGTAACCCCACCTCCCATTTGCAGTCCCCTTAGGATATATGAAGTGGCATTGTTTAATCTTCTGTTAACTTGGGGGAATTAAAGGTCAAAAAGGGTGACTTGAACCTTGCTAAGATGCTCCTTCATTAAGCCTGGTTCCACTAGGCCAATTTGTGATACATAAAATGTTGGAAACTTCATTAAGCCAGTATACTGTATGTACTATCCTCCCAATAATTCCAGATTAATAAAGAAACAACTGTATCAACTCTAGAGAGGTGTAGAGATGTAGTTTTTTAGAATTAAATGTTCATATGCCTAAATATTATTTCTAGATGTGTAAAGAACATGAAATGTTCTAGTAATTATTTTTTTTGCAAACAATTGTTTCAACAGGAAATGCTACTTATCATGTTACGCATGAGTATTTGATCAGTGAGCAAGACAAGATATTCTCTGCTGTATCAACTAACGTAACAAACAAGGATTCTGCATTTTTAATAAAGGTATAATTATTTTATTCTGGTCATCCTTTAATTAACTCTTTCAAACTCCCATATGTTCATTAAAGACTTATGAAGCCCTTCAACCTATTGGTTTAATTTGCAATGCAGTTCTCTACCTTCTGTTCTAAAATGAAAAGTTACCTAAACCCCAAAGATTGTTTTCTAATTAAAAACAAAAATGTACTCTATTCAAACAACAGTTAAAAATACAAAAAGATTGTCACCATAAAAAAGTAGAAAGGCAGCAAAAAAAATAATTTTTACTGCTGTCTTAAGCTGAATAGTAGTGTTGTTTTAAAATTCAATCATTCATTGAAAAGTAAGGTGAAATAAAATTGTATTTTAATTCTGAAGCATAAAAGAAAGGGTTCAGGTCAAAATGAAACTTCTATTTGTTCTGCCTGCCTGAAATGTGTCCCAGATTTTCTCTAGGGAGCATTGTCCCTGTTCAGAAAGATGCCTACAATGCAAACAATTGCAAACAATGTTTTGCTAGGAGAATGATACTGTTAGATTTAACCAATTCTTTAAAATTCAATCTGTGTAGTTTTCCTGCATTATGTGGGCCACTCTAATCCAATTTTGATTGCTAATCACACCCCTATTACTTGGGTGGAATTAGGCAATGTTTTCAGATTTTCTATAGGCAGTGAAGCACAATGGTCATAATAGAATATTTTCCATGATGAAATTGCAATATAAGCATGGTATTTCAATTGCTGTAATGAGACCCACCATATTGGCTCAAATTTATCTGCTACATAAACATGCCATTTATTTACTTGTTAGATAAACAATTTATACAACCGGCTATCTCACAAGCAAGTAACTGGGCTGTGTAGATTAGCTATAATTTGTACATTATCTGATAACAAAATAATCACTTAAATTTGGATAAGCATAGCTGTTAAGATTTGAATATTAGGATGTCATAGTTGTAAATATTCTTTATGCAGGTGCATTCTGAGCCTGTGCCATGGGATTTCTACATATTATTGGTACTTCAAGAGCGCCTAGGTACTGAATTTGACCAGAACTTTAGCCAATACTGCACTTGTTTCTTATATCACAATGGCTGTGTGACTCTCCATGAGACAATATGCTCTCTCACTGTACAGGTCAGTATGTGCATTGTTGAATGAGTAGGAGTTGAACAAATTATGCACACTTATCTTCATGTGTAAGTAAAACAGCTACATGAAGAATCAGAACAGAAGTAGGTGATGAAAAATAAAAAGAAAGGTATATGACTAACAAAAGCAAGCTTGAAATATAGGCATGATATTTCCAAGATTTAATTAACTGAATTGGGATCAGAATGGTAGAATATTTGCTTATGCCTAGTTTTTATTCCCGCATCCCACAGGATATGATCCAACATGATAAAGTTATCCCTCAAGAAGTGGTACTGCTGATAGTTGACAACCTCCTAGAAGTGGTGGAAAAATTGCATAAAGCAGAAATAATCCATGGGAATCTGAATCTGGAAACATTGTTCTTGGGAGACAGGTTGGCTGCCTTTGTTTATTGACCTCAAAGCTTTGTGCTTTTAGACTGACACTATTCAAAATAATATTCCAAGTAGATGCAAGCTTGATTTTGGGCAATGTATGTCACTGAGGAAAAAAAATAACACTACAATAATTAATCCTAAATTGGTGTTGGATTGTATGGACACTTGGGTCAGTAAATTCAAGTTTGATTGTATTCTGTCCTAACTTCTACCTAAGATTTATAAGAAGCTCACCAATCCATTTGGAGCCATCTGTCACCTTCAGTGTTATTAATCACAAACATAGGTGTGATCATTAATATTCTAGTTTATTGAGAACTGAGTGTCATATAATAATTGTACAGAGGAAAAAACTTGTATTAGAAAAAGAACTTATTTTACACATTGTGCTAAATCATGATTTGCTTGATTATTGTTTACAGAAAAAGCACAATTGAATAGTTTTCAAACATTGCTAAGCCATAAGCTATGACTTATACATCACAGTACACACAACAGGAATAAATCATATTGTGATTTTGTTTAATATAGTTTATTCCATGATTAGTACAACATGAACCCAGCTGCTATGTGATTTTGATTGCAATACTATTTTTATGGGTTGTATTGTTACACCAAAAGAAGTAATGCATATTGAGAGCTGGATTAATGTAACTAAAAGGAAGTCTGGCATAGTAGAAATATATATTATATGCCATTCAATTTTCAGGCCATTGTTTACATATATTATTTCTCCATTTAAATTTGGCAAATGGTGTTGTTCTGTTCTTAAGGGTAGTTTTAAGGATGAGAATAGATATATATATAACTGAAGTATCTGGTCCAGCATGTCCTGTAATAGATACCCTCCCATATACTCATTTCTAGCCTTCTTCATCTGTATTCAACTTTTTTTCTGATAATAATTCCAATTTGTGCTAAAGTCTTCAAGGATAATTTGTGGGCCTTTGTAGTTGAAGATTTTAAAACGAAATAGTAAACTATTTTGTTTGCACTATAATGAATGATAAAAACTTTCAAACGTGTCACATTAATTTTGGTGCTTATATATTATAGTTTGCTGCAAAAGGATCTATTTTGCTATTTTATTTGAAATATTAAAAATAA
>JAOYMU010000001.1:103859090-103870260 GCA_025802295.1 Psammodynastes pulverulentus | reverse complement strand
AACCGCTTAGAGAGGGCTGTAAAAAGCACTGATAAGCGGTATATAAATCTAAAGTGCTATTGCTATTGCTATTGCTGATCTGTAGAAGAAGGGAACCAGAAGACTGCGGGATACTCTGTTTTACAAGATTCATAATCCTGAGTGTGAACACATAAATCTCAGTAACATGATTGCTCAGAGTACCTTACTCTTCTGTTTTTCTACACTGATAGCCATAGTGAGATTATTATTGTGATTCATTGTCTGCAAGGTCAGAAATTTAAGGGACCCAAATCTTATAATAAGCATCAGTAGTCCAAATAAGAATATATTTTATTACATGGACATTTTCTTCAGTCATCTTCATTCTCTGATTCTAGGGCCAAATAAGCTTAATATTTATTATGACTGATGTAGACTTCTTAAACATTGCGTTTTTCTTGTTTTTTTTCCCCAGAAAAAAAATAAGGCTTTTTATTTTTCAGACTTTTTTATTCTTTTAAGCTATATTTATTCCTCCTACTTTACTCTTCAGTTCTTTAGAAGTCCTTCACGGGGCTCGGTTTTCTTTCTTGGCTTTCCAATGGCTTACTATTCCAAGAAAGACTGTGGAATGAGGAACAGAGTTCTTTATGCATGTTACTTTAATTAGAATAAACTTTGCTTAGAAAAAAATTGGTAAAAGTAATCCAAATGATGTAGAAAGAGAAAGTTATCTGGAAAGCAATTGTATTAGTCTCAGTTAAATCTTGTCATATTCACAGCCATTAAAACCATTAAATTAAAAGCTTTCAGCTTATTTTGGCAAGGAGGAACCATGGATGCAAGGTGGCATCTGTGATACTGTTTTGCTTTCTGCTGAACTAGATGGACAACTTTTAATGGATGTGGTTCTGAGATGGGGTTAGTAAATGCCACATGGTGCAAACTGCTTGCAACTGATGCTGGGTAAAGTCCGATAAACACTCCAGTGCATTTCTTCTTTCTCATTCAGGCACAATGTTTCGCAAGAAGAAAAAGAAGCGACCTGAGATCTCTGCTCCTCAGAATTTTGAGCATCGTGTACACACATCATTTGATCCAAAGGAAGGGAAGTTTATTGGCTTGCCACCTCAATGGCAAAATATTTTGGACACTCTGAAACGTCCCAAACCTGTTGTAGACCCTTCAAGGATTACACGGGTACAGCTTCAGCCTATGAAGGTAAGAAAAAAATATTAGCACTCCCCAGAACACTTTCTAATCATCTAGTTCATGTATGAATCTTTCCTTGCCTCCGATCGAGGTAGTCCATGCAGCTTAATATGTTAGTATTCATGATAAAAAAGTGCAAACATGAATATGAGTTGAGTTGAAAAAAAATTGCTGAAGAGGCAAATCAGAACTTTATCAATCTTCAATGTGATTCATTAAGTATATTGTTTGGGGAGATTTCTGGCAAATATTTTCCAGTGGTAGATCTCTGCATTAGTCTGTTATGGCAAATCTGGAAAGAGCTGTGTATTGCCTGCAAGCTAACACGTTGATTATGTTAGTTTTTCCCATGTGGCGTCTTTCGGGTATGTTGAATTGGTACTCTTGGCTAAATGGTGGGAATCTTGAGAGCTGTAGTTTCAGTACATCAAGCAGTGGTGGGATTCAAAAATTTTTACTACCAGTTCTGTGGGCGTGGCTTGGTGCGCTTGGCAGGGGAAGGATATGTAAAATCTTCATTCCCTCCCCATTCCCAGGGGAAGGTTACCACTGGTTCTGTGAACTACTCAAAATTTCCACTACCGGTTCTCCAGAACTGGTCAGAACCTGCTGAATACCGTCTCTGATCAGCAGGCTGAATTATGGCATTGACTAGAATTCACTCCATCTTATGTCGAAGGATCTGTCTAGTTTTAGTATGGATTTATCTGCATAGTATATTATGCTTTTACTGGACATATTTAAAAAGGCTCAACTCATTTTCTTTTGCTGTGTAGAAAGAACAGTAGAATCTACCCATTCCGTCCATTCAATCTGGGTGGATATGCTTCTTCTAATTTTCTCTTCTCAGGATATTGGGAAAGGAGTGTATACTACAGTCACCCAACAGGCAGAGGAAAAAGATAAACATTTTGGTATTCAGTAAAATAAGATGTGCAGGAAACACACCATTGTAAAAATGGGGTACCGTAACTGTCCTGACAAACTGGGAGGCAAACTCTGAAGTAATTGGGAGATCAAACAGGTTCCAGGGTCAGCTACACTGGACTTAATCCTTACTAATAGGCATGAAATGATAGATGAAAGTGGTAAGAACTTTCAGGGAGAGTGACCATATCATACTAGAATTCATCATAATGCAGACACAGATAACTGAACAAAGTCAAACTAGTGTTTTAGATTTTAAGAGAGCTGATTTCAACAAAGTAAGAAGCAGGAAATATTCCATGGACAGAAAACCTAAAGGGAAAAACAACCCAAAATACTGGGAAACTGAAAAACACAGAGAAAGGGAAATGGGAATCCCTGATGATACCAGCATAATTGAATAGAGGTCTCTTGACAAACTGAGGGACAAAAAGGATAAATGTAAAAAAATGGAAAGGGGTTCATAACTAGAGCACAATTCAGAAAATAGCCCAAGTCTGCAAGAATTTAAGGAAAGCTAAGGCTCAGAATGAGGTAAGACTTGCAACAAATTAATAACAAAGAAAGTTTATTTTGATATGTAAGGAAATGATAGGTCCACTGATAGGAGAAGATGGCAAAATTGTGACAGGCAGCAAGGAAGAAGCAGAACTGCTTAAATTCTTCTTTGCATCTGTCTTCATACAAAAGGAAAAAAATGTCCAAAGTATCAAAAATACCGTGGGAGTCAGATCAGGAAAACAGGTCAAAATAAGCAAAAAAATTAGTAAGAAAACACCTTTTCACTTGATGAGTTACATCCCAGGATTCTGAAGGAGCTGGCAGATGTGATCTTGGAACCACTGAACAAAATATTTCAGAACACCTGGAGGGTGGGAGAAGTGCCAGAGGACTGGAAAAGAGCTGATGTGACTCCACATTTTTCCAAACAAGGAATAAAATGGAATCAGGAAACTACAGAATAATCACTTTGACATTAATACCTGGGAAAATCCTAGAAAAGATAAGCAAGCAATGGATTTGTAAGCACCAAACAAGGTAATCAATAGAAGCCAGTATGAGTCTGTTAAAAGCAAATTATGCTAAATAACCCTTATTGCCTTCTTTGATAAAGTGATTAAATCAGTGGATAGTGGATGGTAGATCAAGCATCCAATGTTGTGGATATAGTATATGTGGACTTCAGTAATGCATCTGACGCAGTTGACTACAGCCTACTTCTTGGTAGAATAGAACAATGTGGTATAAACAGTGCAACCACCAGATGGATTCACAATTGGCTGACCAATCGCACTCAGCATGTAGTCATCAACAAGGCTCACTGTAGACTCTACAGTGAGAGAAACATGCAGTGTGGTTCCTCAAGATTCTGTTTCAGTGTTCTTCCAATAGTTTCATATATGATCTAGATTGGGATAGAAGGAGAGCTCATCAAATTTGCAGTCGACACTGCTTGTTAATATTTTGGAAGGCAGACTCAAGATTCAGAAGAATCTTGACAGGTTAGAGAAATGCCCCTATCCTATAAAATGCAGTTCAGTGCTGCAAAATGTAAGGTCCTTACATTACGCTTAGGCAGGAAAAGCCAAATGCACAGGTATAGAATAGGCAGTACCTGCCTCAGCAACAGTAAGTGTGAGAGGGACTCTAGTCCGTTATTACTTAAGTATGAAATAGCAATGTACTGTAGCTGCCCAAAAAGTCAGTTCAGTCCTAGGCTGCATCAATAGAGGGATAGCATTAAGATCAAGTAAAGTGATAGTATCACTCTGTACTGCACTTGTGAGGCCACATTTGGAATATCACATGCAGTTCTGGTCTCCACTAAAAAGAATGCCGACATCCTAGAAAGAGTGTAGAGAAGAACAAGAATTATGATAAAAGGTTTGGAGATTAAACCATACAATGAATGATTAAGGGAAATAGCCATTCTAGCCTAATGAAGGGAATGATTAGGAGTGACATGATGTCTTCCAGTATTTGAGGGCAATCTCAGAGATGAGGGAGTTGACTTTTATTCTCCAAAGCAACTGAGTGCGGGACAAGAAGCAATGAGTGGAAGCTTATAAAGAGCAATCCTACCTGGAACTAAAGAGAAATTTTGTGACCGTGAGAATGATTAATCAATGAAACAACTTGCCTTCGTTGCTGGAGGTTTTCAAGAAAAGATTGGACATTCATTTGTTCGGGAAGGTATAAGGATTCCTGTCTTGGGCAGGAGATTGGACTAGAAGACCTCCAAGGTCCCTTCCAGGCCTATGATTCTGAGTGGAATAAATATTGATGGCTGTCCTGGCCTTTGCTCTATTTTTTTGCTGAAATACTTGAGATTACCCTTTCCATTGTACAGGTAATCCTCAATTTACAACCACAACTGAGCCCAAATTTATGTTGCTAAGTGAGAAATTTGTTAACTGAGTTTTGTCCCATTTTACCATTTTTCTTGCCTTATTTGTTAAGTGAATCATCGCAGTTGTTAAATTAGTAACACGGTTGTTAAGTGAATCTGGTTTCCCCATTGACTTTGCTTGTCAGAAGGTTGCAAACGCTGATCACATGAGCCTGGAACACTACAACCATCATAAATGTGAGTCAATTGTCAAGCATCCAAATATAAATCACATGGCCATGGGGATGCTACAATGGTCGTAAGTGTGAAATGTGGTCAGAAGCTACTTTTTTTCAGTGCCATTGTAACTTTGAACAGTCATTAAGTGAACTGTTGTAAGTCAAGGACTACCTGTATTTTGCCATGGTTGCTAAACTTTCTCCAACATGAGTAATTTTGTATTATATTGTACTTTTAGACTGATTTTGTATGTTTCTATGATTTTATGGTTGTTTTTTCCATGATAGTAAACCATTTAGTGTCTATGATTAGGACAGCAACATATATTTGAGAAGGAAAGTAAATGCGCAGGCAGGCTATGTACAATGATTGCATCCATTGAATATGTAATAACCATTAGGAATAGGCTATTCTTTTCTTCTTTTGAAGGGAATTTCATGACCAGGATATTGACATTGGAAAGTCCTTGCCATCTTAAGCTTCAGCTATCTAAAAATGCCGTTTAGTTTCCTTCCCAAAAGTTTTGGAGAACTTACTAAATTTGTAATAATTTTTCAGAATGGTTTCCATTCTAATGCAGTCTGTTACATCTCAGCTATTTAGATATTGATCTGGTTTATACATTGCTTTTAATCGTGCTTCGTTGACTAAGTCACAGTTAATCAGATTCAACCCATAAGCCATGGGTTTACAAATCACTACAGTGAGTTTTACACAAATCCTAAGTTATTATGCAATTTGCTTGGTCATAGCTTACCTCAGGATATGGTTAGTAAACCTATCCATTATCTCAGTTCATAGAGGAAAAAAAATGTATAAAGCAATCTAAGATGTATATTCAGATTTGCTCTTTGTTAACGTAAGCATTGTCACTAGGAAAGATTATGGCTTAGAATAAAATGGAAGTGATAAAGTAATCCCTAAAAAGGGATTCCTTGTATCATCCATTCTTCTTTTCACAGTAAGAAGTCTAATCTTTTTGCTTGTAGCAGTCTTGTAAACCATAAAGTGGTTGACAGACCAAATCACAGTGTTGCCAATAAGAAAATAGCCAAACACAGATGCATGTTTACACACAGACCGTGATGATGCCATTACCATCAGGCCGAAGAGAGAAGGCCTAATATTTTGTTACTAAGACTTGCTTGTAGTTATTTGTTGTCTGTTTCCAGTTGTACAGAATATGTGCAACATGTAAATATCATATATAAATATGATAAGATAAGAAAATAAAAGAAGGAAGGAAGAAAGGAAGAAAAAGATTGATTTTAGGTTTGGACTTGTTTCAGAAATGTCATATATAACAGAACAGGACATCTTTGAAGCAGCAGTATCTCCAAATTATTTCAAAACAGTGTAAGCTAGATGCTGGCATATAGAAGATTGTTTAATGAGTGACAGTTCCTTCTCTGGCATTTCGGAAAAGACTGTAATAAGCTAATCTGTGGGAGTAAATGTCCTCCATTATAGATATTAATAATCACAGATAGCCAGAGATCCCTCTCTATGGAGAATGCATGAATCACTTTTTATATATACAAAAGTGAATTTGACAATAGTTAGATTTCCATTTTCTAATATTTATGTAAATTGAGCATGGATTGCTGGTAATTTCCCATGACAACACCTAGTTGAAAGATTTCTTAAGTTGAATTTAGACCACCATTTCTACCATTCTTGAAAATTGAGTGGTGGGGTGTTTTTGTTTGTTTTTGTTTTTAACCCAGGCTAGTGATATAGATCAGAGTATTTGGGGTTTTTGCTAGGATGCCGTAATTTACTGGTGCATTGTGAAAACATTGATGAGTTATACATGGCACAGTTTGGATATTGGATGAATTAACTGTAGCATTAAGAGAATGGGTGGATGTGCTATCACATATCAGACATCGTGTTAAGAAGTTTCCAATCACTAGGCCATCTTTCTATTTGCTTAAATGAGCATTATTAAGTAAGAAACTGGTTGGATTCAAATACTGTGTTAAGTCATGATGTGGTTTGTTTTGTTTGTTTTAGTGTAATATGTGACTTCAGCTGTTTTGATTTTGATTAACTTTATGCTGAATAAAGTTAACTATTGTGTGTTCAAATTAGCATGATATGTACATCCAGACATTGAGAACTTTGTTGAAAGATCTTATTTATTTATTAATTTGATTTACACCCCATTTTTACATATGATTATAAATAAGATTATAAATATTTTTGTATAACTCCAGGTGGTATACATCATGCTCACATCTCCTGTTTTCCTCACAATTACTGTTAGGTCTGTAGGGCTCAGAAAGAATGACGGATCCAAAATTACCCAGCCAGGTTTCATTCCACAGAAAGACTAGAGCTTATGTCTCCAAATTTCTTGTGAAAGAATAAACTGAAAGACATTATTCTTAAGTAACTAATGAAGTCTAGTGTGCACAGAAAGAATCCTGAACTATATAATTAAGCATTAGCAAGCAACACATAGATGAGACAGATCTGAGTAAACAAAGATCTATCCAGTCACCTTCAAAGTTCGAATTCAAAGTTACTTTGATTTTTGGGAAATAAATTAGCAAAACCATTTTTAAAATTAAATGAAAATTATCCCTTACAAGTAGTCCTCATTTAGCAACCTTTTATCATTATGACCATGATGAAAAATAACTTTACACCAATCCTCACATTTTCAACTTTCACAGTTCTGTAAAGCGAAGGAATGCTGGAATAAGATTATAAGCATAGTCACAGTTTTACTTGTTTGCTTACTAATTTAGCTGCTGCTTCCAATTGTTGCTAAATGATTATTTGCATTTTGAATTATCCGTATATGGATACAGTTCCTAAATGAATTAAATGCAACATATTCATACATTCAGTAATGCATGGTGAATGTTCTGGAGATGAAAATAAGGACAGAACACTGTTTAGAAGATGCAGATATTTGCTTTATTTAAGCCATGACAGATACTATCTTCTAAGATGCACTGTGATTTACAGCAGCTTTTCAGGCTCCTTGCAAAGGTTAGTATGCCACCCTATCATAAGATCCTACTATATACAGTATGTGGCTAGCAGTGTACAATAAAAGCATACAGATAGTCTTGGCTTAACAATCAGTCATTTAACAACCATTCAAAGTTACAACAGCCTTGGAGAAGTTATTTTATGACCTGTAAAGCACTTCCAGATGTTGTGAAATGTTGTGCTGTGCTACTCCCCAACCCCCAAAGACATATGACTGTATTTCAAGCACTTGGCAGCTAGCTCACATTTACAGCTATTGGCAGTTTCTCACAATAAGTTGACCACAGTTTGCAACATTTTTTGTTGTTTTGAAGTGATATAGTGGATGGCATTGTTATACTGAGCCTTCCTTTGGAGAAGTAATATTAATACATTCTTAAGCTTCTGATTTCCTATGTAAATGAGTTGGCTGCGTTGTAAGACAGGCAATATATAGTAGAGGTAGGTGTCTGGACAGGGAAATGCAGCTATTGTGTTCCAAGTTAATATCTTTGCATAATTAAAATAATTTTATAAGCTTATAACTAGTTTCCTGTGAAAAGGAATTCCTTTTATTTGAGTTATCATTATAATAGATGTAAAAAAAGAACATTTTTTTGCTTTTTACCTTTCAACATATTATCCAGCAAAACAGCAGCAGGTAGTAAAAATAGATTGTGTATCAAATCATATAATTGGTTCATAGTGTGCATGTTTGCTATCGATTAAACTACATATTTTTCTCTTCTTGCATGTGGTTGTGTGAACTGGACCTTAGTAATTGCTTCAGACTAGGAATTAAAAAGAATGGCAGGCAACACAAATCCATGTATTGTAGATCTGCTCTATTTGGAGGTTTACTTTTGGATAAACTCTGTAACACCTGGTTTGTTAGTAGCACCAAAGCATTTTTAAGTTGTTGAGCACTATGCAGTAAATATAAGTGTGATTCTTTCCTTGGATTTGCATTTTCAGAGTGAACTAGGGATAGTTCACTTATTACGTACAGTATGTAGAAATATATGTAAATTTGTCCCAGATTTAGATATTCCTCTTTCTTAATGAATGAGCAGATGACATTAACTTTCCTCAATTAATCAATTAATTAATTGTTTTATGGTAGACGGTTGTGCGAGCCAGCACATTTGAAGTGGAAGGATATATCTCTGGAATACTCAATGACATCCAGAAGCTCTCCCTCATCAGTTCTAACACCCTTAGGGGTAAGAGCCCTACTAGCAGGAGAAGAGCCCAGTCACTGGGACTTCTAGGAGAAGATGAACCAACTGACATATATCTACACTGCGCTGAACCAGACTGGGCAGACAAATATGGAAACTACCTCAACTGCAACGGTGGAAATAAATCGTCTAGAAGGCAGACCTTGTGGCCTGATTATAAGCCCACGTTGGACGGGCAGGCTCATTCCAATAGCCTAGTCATGAAAGCTCAATCTCTTGACCCTTCAGAGTTCCAAGGGGCAAATAGCCACTTTGCTCCACTCTCATCAGGTTTTCAGCACCAGCAATACATTCCTGTTCCTGACGTAAATAGAGAAAATGCTGTAGCAAGAAGAAACTCCGAAGAGAACTATGTTCAGCCCTGCCATGGGAGCCAAGCTAATTTGAGGCCACCTGGAGAAGGTAGTCCTGGCTCTAAATCAAGGGAAAACAGTTTGAAGCGGCGGCTGTTACGAACTGTGTTCCCGTCATCCAACACTTCAAATAAGATTGGAAACAACCCACAGATAAAGGTATGTGTGCTTGGTTCCCTAGAAGGTATTACATTAGTACCTTTCTAGCCTGAGAGCTTCCAAGTTTCAATTCTCAAAGCAAATATTGCTTTGAGAATCTTCTTACAACTCATCTTCTTACAACTTGAAAATCATTTCAGGAGGTTATAATTATATGATGAAGATAGCCTTAAATCTATGTTTCAACACATTTTCCTACATACAGTGTATGTATATGTATTTCTTTCAATTGTAAGCTATCTTAGAAACCCATTTCTGCTCTCACAAAAGCTTTGCCCGTCAATGCCATGGTTTATTGGAACATATATTTCTTATCTTATATAAGAATTAAATGAAACATAATCTAAAACATTACTCTAGAAAGTTGGGCAGAGGCATTAGCTGGGACAGAGAAATGGCCAGAAAGAAAGAAAAATAATGCAATTTCCACATCAGCCATTTTATTCCTTCATGCAAACTTATAATCCTCTGAAAATGATTCTGGCTGGAAAAATATAAATTTCTCCATATATTGTTTCTTGGACTTTCTTGTGTCTCACATTACTTCCATCTTCTCTGCTATGTGTTTTTATTTTTGCCAAACTGCTTTCCCAAAATTAAATCCTGTAGTAATAATTTTGTTTCTTCTTTTGATTAAATCAACCTAAGTCCAGCTTAAGACCGTTTGTTTTACAAAATATTTCAATAACTATTTTTATTGACATTGATAGCAGATTAATTTTGTTCATTCACAAGGTGGCAATTTAGTAACTATATTGATTGCATAATTATAGTGTCCAGGGCCAAACTATCGAATTTGTTGAGTTGTGCATTTAGTGCTTCTGAAACAGAAATAACCAGCAGTTGAAGCGTGTTGAGACTGGTACTACAGAGCAAAAAAGGGAAAGATTAAATCTTTTCACTGGTGCTAAGTTCCAAATGAAAATGTGGTCTGGCATTGTTATTTGCATCATGAGGGAACTCCCTTTGGTGCCCGTCAGACTTGAATGATTTCTTTTGCCTTGAAAGTGGCACCTTTTCAGAAAATAGCTCTGAACCTGGCAGGACCAGATCTACTATTTGGCAGAAAGAAAATTTTGGATGTCATTCAAGGTTAGCAATTGTTAAGTATTTAACTTTTAGCTACATTTTTTTTTCCTGCCAGACATGGAGAAGGAGAAATGCTTGCAGAATTTTTTTCTCCAATATACCAAAATAAATAGGTAGCGAAATAACATATTGTACCCAAACTGAGAAAATGGAATAATAAATGGTCAATATAGCTAGATTTAATAATATGTTAAAGGATCGTGTTCGTTTTATATTAACACTTTATGGAAATCTATTTTAATTTCAACAAATGTTGCTCATTTATTCATTATTCTATATATTATTTTCTGATTTTATTAGTACTGTTACATTTTTTATTGTGTCTTCTCATATCCCCAGTTGTTATATTTACCAATCATACACATACATACATATATATGCATATACATATGAGCACACACACACACACAAACATACTTGGCCTTCGATACAAAGACATACCTTATCTTCAGCTTCTAGGTTTTCTATGAAGCCCAGAAATAAAGAAGCCTTTGTTGCTTCTACGGCAATCTTATCAGGTCTGTCCCTACTGTTAGGTCCCTACTATACCTGAGGAGTTGTATTAAGTGGAACACATGGAATAAGGATGTGGTATCAGCAGTGGTGAAATTCAGCCGGCTCTCGGCTACTCGCGCGAGCCGGTAGCGCTGCGGAACGGACGTTCCGGCGTTCCG
>JAOYMU010000001.1:103801496-103812655 GCA_025802295.1 Psammodynastes pulverulentus | reverse complement strand
TTTCATATTTTTTCTCTAGCCATTGATAAAACAATTCCCATACCTTGTAATATTCAGTTTGGTCTTTTTCATTGATTACAAGTAATCTGCCCTTTCTAATGTTTTCCTAATCACATTCTCTTCAGTGGGAATCTGTTCTCTTTTCCAGTTTTGAGCAAATACAATCCTCGCTGCAGTTAGTACGTGGATAATCAAATATACATTCTCTTTAGTGTAAGTTTGAGATACAATCCCCAATAAAAATAATTCAGATTTAAACTCAATATGCTGTTGTAACATTTTTTTTCCAGCCACATATGTATTTTTATCCAATATTTTCTAGCTTCCACAAATGTCCACCACATATGATAATATGAGCCTGGTATTTGGTGGCACTTCCAGCATTTTGCTGATTTATCTTTAAACATCTTAGCCAACCTCGCCAGTGCAAAATGCCATCTGTAAAACATCTTATACAAGTTTTCTTTGTATGCAGTAGACATTTTAACTTATAATTTCTATCCCATAGTTTCTGCCAGTCATCAAGTGTTATTGTGTACCCAAAGTTTTTTGCCCATGCTATCATTCCAATCATTTGAAGCAGGTTTGCTATGGGCCTACAAGAACTACAATGGGAAAGTTGAATAAGGAAAACATGAAAAAGAAGAATGTGCCACTTTCCTACTTGAGGAACTACACAGCAAGTGATTAATTCAATGGCTCCAGATGTCTCCAAAGCTGTGTTTGCAATATACAGCTGTGTTGCATATTGGGGTGTGTGAGAGTGAGCTAACGTGTATTTTACACAAATTTGCAGAAGGGAGCAACTGATGATATCTCCCACCTATCACTCTCAAATGATAATTTTTCTTGAGAATTGCCAAGGAATGATCAGCTATGACATCAATTTAATTGAGTGCCCCAGAAAATGATGAAATATTATTTTGGTAATACAAGGAAGCCATATTCACACGCATGTATGACCTTTTTCCCCCAAAGGATAATGCAAATTCAAATAGCAGTTTTGGGTTTGGTTTAAAGCCATCTGACAAGTTTAGCAGTCTTAATGAAATGATTCAGGTTCATTAGTGCTGTTTATTAAGTAATTAAATAAAAGAATGTGAATACAAATATGGTTGCTATACCTCTATGGCATGCTGATCTTTCTTCTTCCAGATTGCATCATACTGTTCTTCTCCCAGATGGAGTAATTCTTCCTCCAATTTCTCTTTTAGCTCCATCATTTTATTATCAGCGTTCTCGGTCAACTCTGCAGCATTTCCCTTTGTGCTGCTTTCATCCAAAACTATCCTGCAACTTCAGAGACAGCAACAATTCTCAATCTAAGGCAGAAATGGACTGTACTTCCCTTTTCACCTGGCATATTGTCATGATATCTACTCCATAGATCAGTAAAAGAAAGAGTCATCAGTAACACTCCACAATTTTTTGATCTGTTTCCTCAATAGACAGGAACTATTTGACAACAGGGCAAAACAATTGCGATCCAGCAACTAGGGTGGTGTTCAAACTCTTACTTTTATATCAGAGAAATCTAGAATTTCTTGCTTTGATATTGCCATTTCAGAAAGTAAAGATTATAAATATTCATTTAATTAGAGTGTCTGGACCTGTGTAATGCCTGTTCTCCTCCTATTTCACAATATTCTTGTCTGGCACGTTTGAATAGCACTGGGAATAAACCAGTTGGTTAAAGGGCTGCTTCCCACACCTTTATCTGGCACTAAGTAATACAATAAAGGTAAACATAAATATGTGCTAGTCATTCCCGACTCTAGGGGGAAGTGCTCATCTCTGTTTCAAAGCCGAAGAGCCAGTGCTGTCTGAAGACGTCTCCATGGTCATGGGGCCAGCATGACTAAATTCCAAAGGCGCACAGAATGCTGTTACTTTCCCACCAAAGGTAGTCTCTATTTTTCTACTTACATTTTTTATGTGCTTTCGAACTGTTAGGTTGGCAGAAGCTGGGACAAGTAATGAGAGCTCACCTCATTACATGGCACTAGGGAGTCAAACCACTGAACTGCCAACCTTTTGATCAATAAGCTCAGAGTCTTAGCCACTGAGCCACCACATCCCTCTAAAGTAATACAATACTACCATATTAACACATACAGTATAACCCCTTATTCCAATTTCTACCAAATCTCTGTACTAGAAAAGCATAACATGCATATTGTTTGGATGGTGTCCTTTCATATACAGTACTGAATGTTTATGACATGAATATACCGGCATTTCAAGAAAAAGACTTCAAGAAATGCATCAGAAATGCCATTTAAACATGGGAAAGTACCTACTTTTGGCAACGCAGAAATTCCATTGTCTTTTAAGAGCCATTCAAATATCCCCCTCCCCCAATATTGGAAAAGAAAAAACTTAATGATTGTGGAATTAGGGGACCCAGAAATTGCATGTATGTACAGGAAAATACTCTTATTTATGTCTATTTTTCTGAGGGGAAGCAATGTTTTTCCTTTCCCTAGCTCGGTTTTTCAATCTAAGCAACTTTGAGATCTTTAAGAACACATCTTAAAGCTGTTGAGAAACACTGTCCTAGACTGTAATCTATTATATAGGGTTCAGATAGGATACAGACAGATGGAGCTGATCCAGTTTTGCAATACTAGCAAAAAATTCTAGACTATGTTGTTGGAAGGTGTAACATGGGAAAATAGGAAGAAAAATATGTCCAGAGAATTCTGTTTCAGGCAACCTAGTGCCTAGTGGTTAAATTCCATTCCTCCAACTTTCTTGCTTGGCAGGTGCAGTGAAAGTAAAGGTAAGTGCCACACCCTCTGCTTGAGCCTACCCTTATGAATGGGTCATAATCCATTTAGCATGCTAACAAGTTAAGCAGAACCAAATCTGGTCTAGGTCTAGATGGGGAACTACCAGGGAGCTCCATGTTGTGTCACCAAGATGGCAGAAAGACAAGATTGTAATGCAACAAAACACAGTTCTATTCTTATTGCAAATAAGATTGCTGATTGCTTTGTTATTTCTGAGCTAAAGTCTACCTTTTTCTTCGTGGAGTTCTTGAGGGGCATGGCATTTCTTTTCTGCCAAGCTGGCTAACCACCTCAGTGAAAAAAGCAGTGTATTTCTGTAATAGTTCTTCCTTGCGCTTTGTCATCTTCCGCTCCAGCTCCTTTAGTTCCTTTTCTTGCTTTTTCAAGAGCTTCCCAAAATTTTTCATCTGCTGTATCTCTTCAATGCTGGCTGTCTGTGGCTCTGAAACACAGTATGAAAAAGACATCCATCAGTTGAAATAAAATGCTAGATTGCCACTTTTTTGAAGGATTCTTTTCCACAACTAATTTACTATGCCTATTTTCTCTCATGATTACCTTGTGTTGAATGCATATATTCTGTCTTTTCAGCACCTCAAACATAAGAAAAAAACAATACAGATCCCAAAGAATGCTCCAGAGCAATGGTCCCCAACCTTTCTGGCACCAGGGACCAGATTCAGAAGAAAAATTGTCTTCCACGGACTAATGGGAGGAATAATTTCAAGTGCAACCTAGATCCTGTGCATGTACAGATGAAGCTTCATTCACTCGGCCACTGCTTGTGTGGCCTAGTTCCTAATGGCCCAGGGGTTGGGGACCCCTGCTCTAGAGTGAATCTGTAACATTTCAAAGCCACCTGATGGAGTACTATTCATAATAGTGATGGGGATCCCCAATACTTTGCTCAATGTTTGGTCCATTTAGCTGGGTTTTTCAGCTGGACATGGAGCTGGCTGGCTTAGTGGGAAGCTGGTTTAGTGGCACCCCTTCCTCTACTTATAAATTAACTTCCATTTTGAATTCTAGCCATTATTCTGAATAAATGACTAATTTCTTCTTAAGCCCTGGTGGTGCAGTGGTTAAAGTGCAATACTGCAGGCAAACTCTGCCCATACCCTGGAATGTCAGGGCTCAAGGTTGACTCAGCCTTCCATCCTTCCAAGGTTGGTAAAATGAGGGCCAGATTGTTGGGGGCAATGTGCAACTAATTCTTCTACATTGTAAACCAAGTTCTGCAAAGCACTAATGCTTCACTTTTTTTCTGGATATTTATCTTACTTGAAGTGAATTTTTCAAACTTTCTTAAAACAATAATCATGCAAGAGAAATTTGTCCCAACTGGGTCCTTTCCACAATGTAGTGGGGCACCTACTTCCATAACTCCCAGGTAACATACGTATTAACTTCATCAACATGACTTCCAAATAGATGTGAAACTTCTTTGTTGCTCGAATATTACCATAATTTCCAGTTTGCACCCAGTATACTCAATGTGTACAGGTGAGCACATATACCAGGATAGCAAGTAAAAATATAGCTTAATGTTTATTTATTAAAGACTATATAAAGGTAAAGGTTCCCCTTGCACATATGTGCTAGTCGTTCCCGACTCTAGAGGGCGGTGCTCACCTCTGTTTCAAAGCTGAAGAGCCAGCACTGTCCAAAGACGTATCCGTGGTCATGTGGGCAGCCAAAGGCACACGGAACGCTGTTACCTTCCCACCAAAGATGGTCCCTATTTTTCTACTTGCATTTTTCTGTGCTTTTGAACTGCTAGGTTGGCAGAAGCTGGGACAAGTAACGGGAGCTCACCCCATTACACGGCCCTGGGGATTCGAATCACTGAATTGCCGACCTTTTGATCGACAAGCTCAGCGTCTTACCCACTGAGCCACCATGTCCCTTTGAGCCACTGCATCCCTTAAAGACTAGCAAACAACAAAAAGAGATAACTGGCAAAATATGACAAAAAGGAAGTAAAAGCAGGAGAGAAGCATGAATAGGCAAGAATTTACAAAACCACCCTCCAAACAGGGCATAGAATTTTCCAGAAAACAAAAACATTAACAGTGAGTAATTAGCATGAGCGGTCACAAAGAGAGTGGCCTTTGATCATTCCAGACTTAATTGTTTTATGTTCATAATGGCAACAGAATAGAGATGAAAAACAGGACATCTGGTGCTCCATCTTCTATTCTACACTGTGAAGGAAACAACTTGGTGGATGAGAATAATGTATCTTTTTCTTTTTTTAAAAAAAATATAACTTTTACTTCCACTTTCAGGGGAGGTATGATAAACTGAAGACAACTAATGACTGCAACAAAGACCAAGAAACCGGGAAGCAGACCGGTTCCGTGAAACTTGTCTGGACAAGAAGAGGATGGGAGATTGACCACATCTGCTCTGGACAGCTGCTTCTTAGGAGGAGACTGCAGGAGAGGTATGAAATGGATCAAAAGAGCAGGTGGCTCAGAACCATATCTACTTCCTCAGGTCCAACAGGTTCAAACTGTTCCCAGATAAAAGGCCAAGACTATGCATCTCCACCAAACTGCAATAAAGCCAGTGTCCAATTGAGAATGAATCCAAACAACTTTATTCAACAGATCCTAGTAATTTCTCTGCATGCCCCTGCAGAGGTTTTCCAAACTACCCTTATCCAAGAGGTTTATGTCACTTGAAAAAGTGTGTTTATCTGCAAATGTAATAAGAGCAGAGACATAATGATGCTTCACTGCCTTACTGTTATTAGGTAGGCCTTTATAATGGGTCTGACCCATGTTCAGTCCAGTTTATCCCTTGGGAAATGCCAGCAATACTCGGGACATGTTTTTTCTTACTTCATCCTCCCTCAACTCTTCCATAAACCACAGGGAGTGCTAAGATCTTCAGAGGGGAGACATTTCGTGGGTAAGATCTGATCCAAAGCTTCAACCATCCCATTTTCCAAGTGATTATCAGCATTTCAAATGGACTGTGCAATAAATTAGCAGAAACAACACCCAACTCTCTGTGGAATATGGGCCCATTAGTCATTAAATTTTCTAGTCAAGCTATGCCAGTAAAACTGGAGAAGGACAGAGTGACCAGCAATAAGTCACTCTACATACCAAATCAAAGAAAGAAGACTTAAAAGAACGTGCAAACTATCATCTAACATCCTTAATTTCATATGCTAACAAAACAGTACCTCAAAGGAGGTTAGAGCTTTGCATGGAAAGGGAGATGATAGCAATAAAAGCTGGTTTTATGAAAGAACAAGGAATATCATTGCTGATGCATATTGGATAATTGCACTTTGCTGAAACATCTTTTCTTGTCAGATGCTACATTTTTCCTATCCTGCTCTATGGAGTGGAGAGTTGGTCTTTGACAGAAAGCCACTTGAAGAGACTAGAAGCATTTGAAATGTGGATTTACAGGTGGCTGTTTCATATAAGTTGGGTTGACAAAATCAGAAATGAGGAGGTAATAAGCTGCCTGGGAAAGCCAAAGGAAATAATCAAAACCATAAGGAAAAGTTAGAATATTTTGGACATGTGATGCAACGCTCAGAAAAATACAGCACACTTCACTTAATTCTCCAAGGAGAGATTGAAGGCAAATGAGGTCCAGGCAGAAGAAGAACATCATGGCTTCAAAATCTAAGAGTCTGGTTTGGACAAAACTCAACAGCACTTTTTTATGTGGCTGTTGATAAAAATAGGATCCCCAACATGAACGCCAACATCCGATGATGGATATGGTACAAGAAGAAGAGAAGATGTCCTTGCTCTGTTAGTGTCATCCCTGAACAAATTTGTGGAGTGGGTTTTTGAAAGGTAATGTGATAAAGCCTACCGGTTGATATGAATGTATCATATTCTGGCTGTCATTGTAATAATGACATGTGTGTAGAATCTGTTTGCATGGTGACATTGTGTCAGATTGCTAAAGAGAGAGGGCTTTCTTACCTGTAATTAATTTTGCAGCTTCTTTCATGGTTCCTTCTTTCGGTGTAATCAAGGTTCCTGGAGAATGAAAACAACATCACAGTGGACTAAAACTTTATTCCTTTATAAAAGATCTTTACTATAGTCAGAATGACCAATTGGTCTCAGTGATGTGGGTTGATCCTACTTCTTGTCAGATGGAGCTACGCCATCTCCTTTTAATATGTGAATTGTATGCATTCTCCCATTCTCAGCTCCTATCATTTCCATAGCATTACCTGCAGGGCCATTTGAAAGAGTGCAATAGCTTCCTAGGATGTTTGGTATCCCATTGATTGAAAGATTCTTTTCCAATATGGATTTCTATAAAAAAAATGTTCAGCAGAAAATTGATGTCGGTGCAAAAATAGATCCACGAAAACAACTGGCTCCTTCCTACCCAATCCTATATTCAGAGATGGTATTCAGCAGGTTCTGACCAGTTCTGGAGAACTGGCAGCGGAAATTTTGAGTAGTTCCATGAACTGGTAGTAACCTTCCCACAAGAGTGGGGTAGGAATGGAGATTTTACAGTATGCTTTCCCCTGGAGTGGGGTGGGAGTGGAAATTTTGCAGTATCCTTCCCTGGGCACGCCCACCAAGCCACGCCCACCAAGCCATGCTACTCCCACTAAGCCATGACATGCCCACCAAGCCACACCCACAGAACCAGTAGTAAAAAAAATTGAATCCCACTACTGCCTATATTGTTGCTTTTTTATTCGTGTTTGATACTTTAATGTTCCTGCATAAAAGCAGCAAGAAAGATGAAGTATCATAAAGTGCACTTATAAAATATGTAACAAGTGGAGACATTCCAGCATCATTCTTCAGGGTAGCGCATGTGAATATCCTTCCAGTGAATCCAAATTTCTCAACCTGAAAAATGTTATTTCCCTTTTCCATTCACTTGACTTCTTTTAACTGAAAACCTCAGGTTGTTTGGTTCTCTGACAGCCCCAAATATTCTATGACTTCCTCCATAGACACACATTGCTATGTTTTTCACATTGATCGCTCCAAATAAATTGCTCAGCAGCACCCAGAGCTGTGATAACTCAGAAAGATGAAAATGTGCTTTCTAACTGCTGTCTTATTCTTAGCTTCAAGAAAATTCCTTTTACAGAGTGGTATGTCCATGGAGAGGGAGATGGTGTGATGGACAATAGTAAAACAGCAGGAAGGAAGAAGCACATTGTAAGAAAAGGGGTGAGACAAAAGGCAACACAACCCACAACTGGGTAGGAGACAGAAGAAGACAGTTAGACTGGCCACTCCCTAGATTCTCCCAGAGAATATACTTTAGGATGAAACTAGTAAGGGTTTAGTCTGGCAGATTCTGTCCGTTGTGTGTAAGCAAATAAAGAACTGAACTTGTGGCTGGATTGTTCTATGTCATTTTGGGCTGGACCTAACACTGTCTGATATGAAAGGAGAATTTGGATAAAAAAGAATTTAATTCCGCTTTTCAAAATATCTCGCAGCTAGATTTGTAGCTGAAATGGGCTAAAAGTGGGTGTTATCGACAACTGTACAAAGCAAATCTTGGTGTGAACATGGGTTAAACCAAGCCATCATGTTAATCCATAATATAGTTTGTTTCAGCGTATGATAAAGCGCAATGTGGTATTTTAGTTACGTTATATGAATGTAGCAACTATGGTATATTAATCAGGTTTAAAATTTAAGATTCCTTGTGAATATAATCACTAAAAATGCTTCAGAGGCTAAATAGAAGAGATTGTTAGTTTGTTTTCATCTATTTTAGAATTCCAATGTACTCCCCTACATTCCTTAAATCCTTTGTTAAATCCCCTTCCTCATCCTCCATATGACAGTACAAAGCAGACCTTAAAACAGTCGTTTTCAATCTCAGGAACTTTAAGCTGTGTGGAATTCAACTTCCAGAATTCCTCATCTAAATCTTTAGGATTTCAGCTCCATTCTTGCAATCTGCCAAAGGGATTCCCCTCCCCTCTCTGCATGAAGGAAAAACCCTTCATGGGGCTGCAAGAACAGAGCTGCAATCTTCAAGATTCAAGGATTTCAACTTTGTTCCTCCAGCTCCATGAAGGATTACCTCCGTATCCTCTGCTTACAACCTTCCCTGCTGCTCTCCTCACTGACCTTCTGGGAAAGCTAGCAGAGAATATTGCAAACGACAATCACGTGATCAGTGAACTGGTTGCCAAGCACACAGATCATAATCATATGACTGCAGGTTGTTGTTGCAATATTTTGTAATGGTTGGAAGTGCTTTATAGGTAAACCACCCTTTCTGAAGCCATTATTAATTAAGCAACCAGTCATTAAACAAGGACTATCTATAAACTATTTGCTAAGCCACTTTCTTAGATGTTTCTTGTCTTTCAGATAACTCTGTTAACATTCAGAATGTATAGATAACATTCTGGATCCTAATTGAAGTATTTTCAGAAGTATTAATTTTATGATTTGTCCTTTGGCCCATTTTATTAAAAGCTTCTTTAAATAATTGATCTCTGTTTTTCTTTCATTGCTATTAAGAGACATGTCAGATTCTGAGATGGAATATGCTGACTTAACTTTTATCACTAGCATCCTGATTTGAGCTATAATACAAAAATAGATATTTTACACTAACAAAATATTATTTGGAGAACTCACCTCATTATTAGCATCTGCATTCTTCATCTTTTTATCATGTGCATTAAAAAACTTTATTGGATTGGATAAAGCCATGGTGAGATCTATTTAAAAAAAACAAAACAGAATGTAAACTACCATCTCATTATCTCATACTGATTGATTGCTATGTCCTTTACTAAGAACATAGTAATTTTTGCCTTTTCTTATATGCTTCTGGTTATTCTAAATCAACTAATAAAAATAATTCAAGACATAAAACTTGCAATAATAGATTGTTAAGCTATTGCATTTTGCCTGCATTGGAAAATGGGCAGGTATATAATTTATATAAGCAACAAAATGATTTTTTTCTTGCAAAACATTGTAGTATTTTTAGAACAATGCTGAGTGACCTACATCCTCATTTACAATTTTTCTTAAAAAGGACTTATATATCCTCTTTCAGCTAGGAAAAGAAGCAAAAAAAGACTTTTTAATCTTCCCCATCTTTGCCCTGTTTGGCTGACCTTGTCTAGGATCAGAAACCAAATAAGAACAATAGCTGCAAAAAAGAAAAATATCAAATAAGAACAGGTCTGGTTGTGTTTGGATAGAAAGCCTCTGAAGAACATTAGGTCTGTAGGCTCAATTGGGAAATAAATAAATACTCTTCAAAATAAGGCAATGGTTAATCACTTGTGGCAAGAAAGCTGCATGGGTGTATGAGCAAAGATCAATCTGAAGGAAGCATTACGTTATCTACTCATGTCCTGGGAGACTGATAAATAGCTGAAAAGAAGATAAACGCACCCTGTGGTTGCTACAAGTATGGCAATATAGGCTGGTTCTTATTGACAGTACCTCCATAATTAGACCAGTCTAGGAAATCAATGCCATATAGGTCTAAAATTACTTTTCTTGGAACAGTTATAGTACAGAATATTGCAAGTCTGCGTATGCTCTCATCCTCCCTTATTTTCTCTTTGTGTGAATGAGAGAGGGGCCTATCTGAGACATTTTCTCAATTTAGTTTTTTTTTAATCAGACTTAAGTTGTGTTTGTCTGATTATTGCCTTTGTAACAGCTCTTCCTCCTGTCCTTCAAGGCCATGCCTCAATCTTCTACACTTATTAACCTTTGGTTAACAGTTATATGATTGACATCTTCACTGAAGGCTGCCTTAAGACACTCATAGCTACCTAAAAAAACACCTCATCCAATGCCTCATTCAAGTTATTTCACAATTTTAACTAAGAGAATCTTTTCAACATCCTTTGTCCAGAAGATATTGTAAATAATTTTAATTGGCCAATATACACCAGGCCTCAGCTTAAAAATCTAGAAGCAAATCAAGACTAATAGCAATAATGAGTGAAAGCCACTTTTTATTCTTTTTTAAAACCCTGCAACTGAGATATAGGTGTCCTGCTTTTTTATCTTCAGTATACTGTACCTGCCCATGAATCAGGAACATAATCTTTCATCTCCACATAGACAAATAGAGAGGGCATTGTAAGAGGCTGGTTGCTCTCACTACGAAGGCAAACATGATGGTAGCCTAAAAAAAGGAAAGTGGATGAATCCAGTAGGAAAATATATAGTGGTGGCAATTTGGATGCCACAGTAAGAAATGCAATGAGCTTGCCCAGAAAAACAGCATCGTTGTAGGTTCTTCAATATCATATAATTTCTGTTTTTGTAAACTGTGTACCAGTTTCATACCAAAGTTCACAAAAGTCACTCATGATAAAATACCTAAACTCTGATGAATGGGATAACAACA
>JAOYMU010000001.1:103773251-103784991 GCA_025802295.1 Psammodynastes pulverulentus | reverse complement strand
TTGTTAATAATTAATTGAAAATGTATTCACTATATGAAGACACATTAACTGTATGGTATTGCAAAGGATATTTATACTCAGACTACGCACCAGTTTAAATGGAAGATGTATTGTGTATTAAATAAAAAATAAAAAAACTTTATTAAAAAAAAGAGAAGTTTTTAAGCTGGTTTTTCAACGCTGCACAAGAGCACAAAGCGAGTGCTCACCAAACCTATTGTTAAATCGGTTGGAACCCATCACTGACTTCAGCTCATAAAACCATCAAGAATCAATTGTACTGAATGGCCTATAACTTTAGATTGTCTTTTTCAGAACAACTTTTAATCAAACAAGCAGTTGTTCATGGATTGGGGAGCGGGAGACTGATCCTGCCTCTTGACATGATCTGATTTCAAAGAAAATTGATGTAGGTTCAAATCAGGAGAGAGCCACCTCTTTCCACCCACAAGTTATTTTGGAGCGGGAAACTAAGTAGGAAGAAAGAGGAGAGGGGAATGTCCAAATGTTATATAAGCTGTAATGAAAAGTACATGCTGTGTTAACACCCTGTAATTCCTTTTCAAGTTTCATTGTTGTAGTTCAGAGCAATCATTCCCTATAATTATAGCTCCACTGGAGCACAATCGCTTTTATTTGCTCTGTAGATTGCGTGGTACTGTGTCATGGTAATTGTGATGTCATAAGATGGAGAATGTAAAATTGTTAACACCAAAAAGTACTACCAGGGTGATCATTTAAAGGGTCCATTTATTCTTTTTCCTGCTGCTTAAACTACAGCTGAAGGTTGGAACCTACTGAGTGGCTTCCTCTCTGAATTTTCGGGACAAAAGAAAATGTTTAAATACTTGAAAGGGTAATAAGAAAGAATGGGATTCTGATCATTTAAATATATAAGGCTATCATTTATTATGCATGCATCACTGATAGATCTTAAGCACCTATATTTGAATTGCTACGTTTTATGTGACTTGATTACAGTATTGTCAAAGTATTGCTGTGCAGAACACAGAAAGTAATGGAAACCTTTAGATCTTTAAGATCAAACTCATTTAGGCAAAAAAAAAATGAACTAATCAAATGAAATCTTGACTATGGCTAAAAAACAGCATAAGGTGAATCACCTAAATCTATATTTAGATTTTTGTACTAGTAAATAAGAACATATGTATAAGGTTCTTGGGGTTGTAATTAATGACATGCTGAACACAAATCATCTCTTGTGTTTAGCATCATCTATTCCCCAATTCTGGGTACAATTTCTGTGTTCCATATTTTTAAGATCAGTATAACTGAATGGAAATAGGTCCAGAGAAAGAGAACAAAGATAGGCAGGAATATAGAAAACAAGTCCTATGAGGAACATTTAAAAGACTTAGAGCTTTTATAACATTAAGTTAAGAAGCAAGTGCTGCTTTTAGATGCTTCATTTAAAACCACTGGATTCCTCAGAAGCTCCGAGCCCTGGAGGCTGCTGCTCAAAAATCTCTTGGAGCCACTTGGATTCCAACTGAGCAGCGTGAATTGACTGACTCTTTCTCTAGTCCTGTTTCCTGCAGTTCCTAAGGAAATAAATGGATCATAAGTTCTATCAACCATGCCATCAATTTATTCGATCCATGACCTTCCTAGTTGATTAAAATTTCTTGAGAAGTTACCTATGGTTGGGTTGAGATGGTGGCAAATGCTTTTTTTATATGAAGAAATGGTTCTGCCTGCCATGATGGTAGACTCCCTCCTAAATTTGCCATATCTGAATCCAATACTTCTGGACAACTTTTGTCCTATTTCCCTTCCTTTTTGGGTGGGTGGGGGGAAGTTGTTGAGGAAGTGGCTGGGCTGGAGCTTCAGAAAGCCCTGAAATAGGATATCTGGACCCTTTCTAGTTGAGTTTCAGGCTGGAAAATACTACACAGGTATAATGTTAAGGTTGTTTTCCTCCTTTCTCTGAAGCTGGTTCCAATTGGTATAAGTGGGAATGAGGAGAGGCCCTTATCTGTGGGATGCCTCAGGGTTTTAAATTTCCATCTTTCCTCTTTAATACCTACATGAAACCACTGGAAGACGTCGTCCTCCAACGTGGGATGTAGTAACATCAGTATGCTGATGTTACCAGTTGTACACCTTGATCCTGCTAAGTAATGCTATCGAGATCATGTCCCAGTGCCTGGAGAATGTGAAGATCTGGATGGGGACGAATAGTTACATTCAATTCTGGCAAGATAGAATGGCTGTGGGTTGTAAATTATCCTGGTATAAGGATTTTCTATCTTTAATTTGGGATGGGGTAGCAGTTTGTCGGATGGGCTCAAAGAAAACAAATAGAAAAAAATCACCAGCAAATTTGTACCTTGAACAGTATTTCAGTTGTCATAGTATACCCATGGGTGATGATTGGCTCCTCATCTGGAGGACGTCCTTTCCAGCAATCAAGTTCCACACAACGACAACCAGCCAAGAGAGTTTGGCGATACATTTCAGGAGATGAGATTCCAGAAAACTGTCCAGCTGTTTAAAAAAAGAAGAAAAAAAGAGGTATGTGCATAAAATATTAATAGAACAGTAACCAATAAAAATTATCACAAAAAAGAAACAATTAAAAGATAGGAATGGGAAACAATTGGAAAGTGGGTACAAGAATGTGTAAATGTGAGTATGAGTGAGTGCGTGGATGTAAAATTGCTCGTGTGTATGTGATTAATGTAGAAGACAAGAGGGAAAGTGATTGTTTAGCAGGCAACTACATTAAGTGATGTGTGTAAGTTATAAGCACCCAATAGACATATGGGCATCTGCCCTATGTTATGGCAGATTGTGATCCATTGTCTGTTTTCTTTGATCATCAATGGCTAGATCTTGGATGATTATCTTTCATAGCACCTGTTACCTAATATTTTTTTGAACTGGCAGAACCAGGAAATGTAGGCAATTGTAATCCTAATCACATATAAAAGTTGACAACTTGGAGAAAATGATCCTAACTGGGACAAATGAGTGCATCTTGGTAGATATCACCATACCTGTTAGGTAAGTGTTGTGGGATGAGTTGATGAAATAATGGGAGAGTGGCTGATTCATATCTTGGTACAGCAACAGTTTGTCCTGAGATACGATGCTGTTTTCAGGACCACACAGGAACCAAAGCATTCCTTCAGGAGACAGCTGCCCTGCAGGAGCAAACAATTGTATTGTGACTGGGAGTGGAATTCAAAGCCTTGAAGAAGATGTCTTTGAATCAGGGATAGGTACTTTGCTGCCCTCCAAATGTTCTGGATTTCTATTCTCATTAGCCTCAACCAGCATAGCCAATGACAAGGAATTGTGGGAGTTAGAGAATAAACCTTCTGGAGGAAACTAGGTGCCTGTCCCTGCGTTGGATGCTCGAACCACCCCCTGGTGCTTTATTCTGAGGCAACAGAGGTATGATTGTTGTGAGTTATGATTATTTCATAACTTTTATTCATAATTCCATTCAAGCTGCTGGAGAGTCCTTGTTTAGCCAACTTCACCCAATTTTTGTTGGCTGACAAAGAGAGAAAAAGGCCTTAAGGAAGCATTCCACAATGTTAGGACTACAGTGTATTTTTTTTCTGGGAGAAGAATCAACAAAAGGCCAACTAGTTTTTGATGGCAAACCCTGAAGTATTCACAAATTCTCAGAAACCCTGAGGTATTCACAAGACTCTCAACATGTCCTGTTCTTTTATAGCTCTTACAGATATTCCATTCTATTGATACGGTGGTTCAGCAATATATTACCAAACTTCTAAATATCTGTGTATGTACAATACAGTACATATACAGTATGTGTACAGATATTCAAACAAGCCCACATGAACACATTCACTACTGCTTTATATTTCCTACCCTGTTCATATCTACATAAGAACTGGACAGTGTGTAACCCTATTGTCTCTATAGGCTGGGATCATGACAAAACCTCATTCCAATGGAAAAGACTCACCTCTTTGAATATTCATCCCACTGGGCTCATATTTTTCTATGAGACCCTGTACTCTATCTGGTTTGGCAGGCGGGAAAAGCGAGTCATTGAGGTGGGAATTTCGCTGTTTCTTGTTGATAAATTTTGTCAAGTGATCTTTTGTCATGTATGGCTTGGCTTTTGAATGGCTAAGGAGAAACAATGAAGATGTGTGTCTTTAGAAGTCCCTCGAAAATCTCTCCCCCTTAAGAGCAAGGCAACTTTCAATATTTTTTTTAGTATTGAACAAGGTTGTTTTATCTTATCTTTTTCTGCACTGCAGATTCAGCACTATAAGACATGAAACAATTTGTGCAAAAATAAAGCTCAATCTAAAGTGCTTCCTTTATCATCCTGAAACTTTCCCCAATGTCTGTATACTAAACAAATAAGAAATGAACAACTAACACTTATAAAGAATTCTCTTTGTAGAGAAAATGGTATGTAATAAGAGATACTAGCAATAGCAATAGCATATAGATTCGTATATCATCCCACAGTGTTTTATAGCACTCTCTGGATGGTTTACAATGTCAGCATATTGCCCCCAATAATCTGGGTCCCAATTTCAGAAGAATGGAAGGCTGAGATAACCTTGAGACCTATTAAGATCAAACTCCAGGCAGTGAGCAGAGTTAGCCGGCAATTCTGGATGACACAGAATGCAAATACAGAATCCCAAAAGATTCATATGAATCAAACCAAACACAAAGCATAAGAAATGCTGAAGGATAAAAACTGTGCTAGATTTCATTGGATTCACCCAGATTCCCTTTACCCACACAGTATCTCTTACACTATGAAAGCTTACTGTGAGGTAAATATTTCATCAATATCTGGCCGAGGACACAGGTTCATCAGGAATGTTTTATACACTGTTTCAGGAAAGTCTTCTGGGTTGATACCATCATTCTGGAAACGAAAGAGCAGCTCACGATAAGATTTAACAATATATTCTGAGTTATAACATGAATTCTTTCTCCTGTGCCTAAATATGACCAAGAGGCTGTTGCATGTGATAGAAAAAAGAAAAGCTGCATGTGAAATAGAAAAATGCATTTAGCAAGAATTTCAGTTTTCCCTTAAGAATATTTTTTTTCACAGATGGATGACATAGCTATAGTAGATTTATGGGCCCCTCCACCTATAGTGTTTGTAAAAGTTCCATGCTGTTGTGGTTCCTTTACCTCAATGTGTTGTTGCAACTCTTCTCTAACTGAGATGATTAGCTTGCAATTTAATTCTGGCACAGCAACAAATGGGAAGCAAATTATTTTCCATCAGTGACAATTTGCAGTTTCCCAATTCCCGATTCCCCAAATTATTAGCCACAATTCAAGAATTTGCAATGATGCAGTCCAACACAACTAGGTTGGGGAAAAGTGGTACAAAACCAAAATGATTACGAAGTGAAAAATCTTATGATTATAACTATGCTTATGATTTTACACAGGGCAATATATACTTACTATGTCAAGGTTCTGACTAATGAACCCAAGCAAATCAGAACTCTGAGACTAGAAACCTCCTCAAAGATCTTCTTTATTGAGTACATCATATCGGCACTGCTTCAAAGGAAAACCAACTCTAAATCTTTCCCGCAGTTTCAGCATAATTAAAAATGGGAAATAACCCCATTCCCAAGTGTCACAGGCCATGTTGGCCAATTAGGCCAATTGGCAGGCTTTCTGCTGCGGCCTTATCTGTTGCCAGTAGAGATGACCTTAGTTCTCATGAGAAAGCTCTCACGAGAAAGCATTCCAACCTCCTTCCCCCCTGCCCCCTCTGTGTGGCAACTGAGGAACAGGAAAATGGCTGCTGCCAGGTTTGATTTGAAGTTGTCAAACTAACTGTAATGGCAAACACATGATAGAGATGTTGCAAATGTGGGTTGCAAATGTGGGTTGCAAAGTTAGTTTTTTATCACTGCCATTAGCTGTGAATTGTTGCTATCTGAGGCAGTTGCAAAACAAGGACTACCTATACAGTTATTTCTCTAGGATACTGGTAGATTGGCAATAGATTCCAATTCACTATTTGTTTAAATGTTCAACAGTTTTCCTCTCTTTATTTTCAATATACAGGATTGCATCAAACGCTTTACTCTTGATACCAACCAATATGAATACATTTACTAACAATCACTTTATTCAAATATTAAGCCTAAATAAAAAATGCACATTCTTATAAGAGCACAAGTGTATATTCGCCAAATTCAGTAGTCCCGGTGATCTCATACAGACTGTTTCTACCCATTTATTTCCAGACCTGTCAGATGAACCTGCATAGAATCCCCTTTTCAGCTGTGGCTGTTCAACATAGCAATATTTTGGGCTGAAGGATCAAAACAAGAGCTTTGATGAAAAGTCCATGGAAATCTGTGTTTATTACATAATTTATATACCTTCTTCAGGATTAAAGTCCAATTCCGTATATGAGTTCTGGGGTTTATATATGTAAGAAAAAAAATAATTACTGACCTTTCCCTGTGGAAGATGACAGGCACTTAATGCTGCTTCTACCCTTTTTCTGTCCGCGGGAAACATTTGAAAAATACTGAAAAAGAAAGGGATGATAAATTAAAGAGAGACAAGGACACTAGTGGGAGACAGCAGTATTCTAGTGGGAAGACTGTCCATAAAGAAGAACCATTATAATAATAAAATAAACAAACTCTATCTGAAGGAAAATATTATGTCAGAGTAGAGTTCAACAAACCTAAACCTTCAGTGTCTAAGTATATTAGGCAGAGAGCTACATTCCTAAAGGGAATAGAGCTGAAACTTCTAAGTTTCTGGAGCCGAATGGGGATTTTATTTGAGAGGATGGATTTCGGAAATATTCAATACATTTTTTTTTACAGAGATATCAAGAAATCAAAACTTTTGTTTTTCAGTGATTTTCTCTCAAAAGTTGCAGACATAATTTTTGGATAATTCCAGGGGCCACAAAACCAACATATGAGGCAGCAGATGGCCTATGTGCTTATAAGGTGCCACCATGAATCAATGCATGGCAATAAAAGCACTGAATAGAAAACATAAGGAAGCTCTTGAGGCTAACCAGATCAAAAATTGATTTCTCATTAAACATTTCACAATTATATTTCCAGGAAGAAGGAATGTCCCCTATGAACTATGCTACATTTCAGCTCTGACTTGCTTTGACCTGCTTTAATCTGTAAACCATAGGCTGGAAGAAGGAGGTTTGTTGAGGAATCAGCCTTTTCAATGGGAAGCACACACATAATCACTCATTCTTCCTAAAGCAAAAGTGCAAGGATGAAGCCTACTCTTTGCATAAGGTTGCCGAGGAAGTAGTGCATTTAAACATTTATCACAAATATGATACATCGGTGATGCTTTGTTGTCAGTGACAGTGTATATATGTGTGTGATCAAACTCTAAGATGGAACACTCCCCCCTGTGCAACAGACGTCTACATACTATTATATTTTGTGGGATTGTGCCATTCCATTTGAAAAACACTGAAGAAATATACGCTGAATAAATAGCTGGACACATCTTTGCCCAAAGCCCAATGGGAGCCTATGTTATTGCCATGACCCAAGACCCTCTCAGAACTGAGTGCACCATTGACCAAAGCATTATGAACATCATACTCACTTCTTGACAGGAATTTTCCCCTCAGCATTCAGCTGCAGCTTCAGTTTCACCAGACTGCAGGAAAGGGCAGAATAGATACATTTTTATTTAGTTTGATATTTACAAAGTTGTGGGAGAAAAAAGAATGAAGGAAAGGTAGCATCGTAGGGAAAAACAGCTGAGGTAACCCTGGTTTGATTCCTTCAGGAACTGGAGCCTGGAGCCTATATGACTAGAATCAAGCCTGTTAAAAGTATCCAAAATAGAGGCTTTAAGAGCCAAAAAAGGCAATTAAAGTTATATGTTGTAGTATCAAGCCTGTTTTCACAAGATGGATACAAAGAGAAGGAAGGGAATAGTTTAGGAAAGAAGAGCAAGGAAATAAAGAGAAACTCCTTTTTTTTCTTTCTCCTATGGTCCCATGAATTTCAATGAGTTGGCGCTACTAGGACTGGATTTTCATCAGCTACCATGTGAAGAGAATGTCTTGCCCATATTTGACTGTTGTTATTTGTTTCTTGAAGGGAGGGGAAAAGTATGGACCCTCCTCCTAAGACAACATCACAATCCAGTGTTTTTAAATGACCAGCTTTCAACATCCTTCAGCCACCATACTATATTACTAGAACTGTCAAGAAATATTTGGAAATACAATCTTTGTAAATAACTACTCACATTTTCTCCAGGAAAGTGTAACGGGAAGCATTGTATATAAAGGGGTTCCTAATGAAGCCCATGATATCATCTGCCCAGTTCTGAAAAATAAAGCCAAGGGTACAAGCTGAAAGTCCAAAACTTGTGAAGTATAACATCTACATCTCAGTGCATGAGTGGCTGTGCCAGGCAGTATTTCCACATGGAATAAATGCTCATTTTCCATTATGGCTATCCTTTCTAAAGACAAGATTCTAATCTATGCCACTTTTTCGAATCATTGACATTTACTTTCTATGTATTTAAACTTAGTGGAAGCAATTAACATCTTTCTCCTTCTATCTAAAATGGATGATCACTTTGATACTCATACTTAAGCAATTGTCAAAATAAATAGAAGGTCAATAAATATAAATTCCAAGTTTTCTTGAAGATAGTTCAGTCCAATATACTTGGTTCTTCCTGCCATCTTTTGTTTCCATCACAGTTCTGTGAGGTGAGTTTGGCTAGGATATTATAAGTATTTCAAGGCCACGAAGGGAACTCATAACTGAGTGGGGGATTGAAAATGAAAGTAATCAGGCCTAGCATAACCACTGTATTACACTGATGTTATGTTTATTTAGCTTTTAAAACAATCACATATTGTTCCATTTTTGTCCATGGCTATATTCTGTGAAATACTTTAGGGAGGAAATAGCAATAGCACTTAGACTTATATACCACTTCATAGTGCTTTACATCCCTCTCTAAGCGGTTTACAGATTCAGCATATTGCCCCCTCATTTGACCCACCTCGGAAGTATGGAAGGCTGAGTCAACCTTGAGCCGGTGAGATTTGAACTGCTGAACTGCAGCTTGCAGTCAGCTAAAGTAGCCTGCAGTACTGTACTCTACCCACTGCGCCACCTCGGCTCTAAATGCACATATATAAAAAATACCCTGCAATCCTAATGTCCAAGCTGGTTTAAAACCAGTGTCTGCCATCTCTAACACCAGCACTTTAGACATAATGTCAATCACTTCTCTCAGATATGGTACTGTATGGCTATTTTGGTTAGCTTTTGCTTGCATTAATATCTGGAACTTTAGGTTTTTTTCTAATACCTTTCCAATATTTTCTTTATAAGAAACAAAATTGTGAAATGTGAGGTCCACCATATCAGGACCCGAAACCACAGTCAACATCTTGTGAAGAAAGTTGTTCTTTGGAAAATCCAACTTGAAAACCTCTCGGAGCTTGTGATTCTGCAAAGGATAGATATAGAAATTAATAAATAAAAGCCCATTAAGAAGGAAAACTGAAAGGAGAAGTGAGGAGACTTGAGAAAACCTTGCTTTAAAATTCAAAATGGGATTGGGCTTTTTGAACACAAAAGAATATTTTAATGAAAATAATAATAATCTTTACTCAAAATTTCCCCCTCTTTTTCTTTCTTAGTTATAGATGAGTTTAGCAAGCTGATTTTGGTTCTCGGGTGTGTATTATTGCACATCTTATCGAATCCCTAAAAAGGCCTTTAAATGCTATAACCAACACAGGGCTATTGAAGAAAAACAGTTTTCAATATTCTGCTTCTTTAATTTGCATTCAGTCAGCATATCATTTTGATAGTATTTTGTTTCTCTCTTAATCTTGTTCCACAAACTTGGAACAAGCCCTGATAAGGCCAGAATCCTTAATATCTCTCCTAGTCTAGAAGTACAGGACAACTTCTAAGCAGATGTTTTAGCAAGACAGTATCTATACTAGAATCTTGTCCACCTAATAGCTATTTTTCAAAATGCAGTTGCTGCTCAGTACGGAGGAGCATTACAACTACTGGTCTTAAAATTAAACGCGCCAATTGTTACTCTGGAAAAAGGAGGAACTATTTGAACTCTTCCATTTTAATGCTGTTGCATCAGGAAGATAGACAAAGAAATACAAGAAATGCCATGCAAGTGAGTCATGTATCATTGTTATTACAAAAGGCTTACATAAATTGGTCCTTGTTTGGCACTAAGAAAGAAATATTGTAAAGCTGTAATCTTGTTGATGCTGCACTTTCAAGTGTTGTCAAGAATGCCCTGTGTGACGTGACCATGGGAGACTCTGGCTTTTGCCATTGAAACTGATCTTTTTTTCTTTTCTGAACTCCTTTAAAGTGGGTGCAAATCCCAGCCTCCTAGCAATAGTGCACTTCTGTAGCCCATAAAACACACACACAAAGAGTGAACACACTGATTTTATGCCCACGTTTCCTCCCTCCATAGTAGTTCACAGTAGAAGCTTGACTCTTACTTCTAAAAATCAATACTTCTGCTCTCCTTCCCTTTCTTCAGCAATATTGTGTTTCTTCATGGCACATAAAGGAGGCACAGCCATTTCAATCTTTTCTGTTAAAATTTGTTAGCTGTGCCAGACTGTGCCAGACTGCTAGCAGAATTATTTTCAGATCTCTGAGAAATCATATGGGAAACCTTCTTTGAACAGAGCTCCAAAGAAGAGAAGGTGTCAGGGCCAAATTTGGAGAAATCTCTCCCCACTGTAGGACCTTCTGCATAGCATTTTTAGAGCTGGGAGAACATAATGGGAAGGGAAAGATGCAGATGGAAAAATCCACTTTAACTAGTATAACTGCAGCAGGCACTTAAATACATTCTAAGACTGCTAAGATGTCAGAATGGAAGTTGTTTTTTTGTATCATCTCAAATTGCCATGAGCCTTTCGTACTATGCATGTTGTTACAAAAGATGAGGAAAAAATTTACTACAAAAGCTTTTTTTTGACTTGCTGATAAAACGGCAGTGACAAAAATGTCAAGATGGTAACAGCTGCACAATCAAAACCCTGCTACTTTTTTTCTGCTTGTGACAGCTTTGGATTTGAGTTCATCACAAAAGGTGTAAAGATAGTTTTCCTTGATTTCTAAATTCCCAGTCAGCTCACCCAATTTTAGGAGCCAAAGTCTCCTCAATTTGAAAGACACCAGGTTAGAGAAAACTTTTATGTATCATGTCATAAACTTACTTTAGGAATCTTTGCAAATTTCCCCACTCTAGTATCCCGGATGCTTGTAATATCCAAAAATTCAATTTCCTGCAAAATAATAAAAAGCAGCACGCACAATTTTAGCTTCTGTGAAAAACAAAAAATAAACCTCATATCCAGATCATTTGCATAAACAAGCACATGACCTAGTAACCAAATCATCTTTGGGATTGAGCTTCAGTGAACATGAATTAGCATACAGTATATTTGATCAATTTTTCTATAGGTTTAAATTTAACAGATTCCACTAGAAGTAGATTCAAAGACCTTCATTATCAGACTACTAAAAACAGTAAATTGTAACATCAGAGCTAAGAAAAAATCAAAGTGCTGTTCAACAGATACAGCATATAAAAATCATTTTATGCAAAATGTATTTATTGGGAAGATACAGATAACAGATAATCAGAGTTGGAAGGGACCTTGTAGGTCATCTAGTCCAACCCCCTGCACAAGCAGGAGACC
>JAOYMU010000001.1:103734972-103747449 GCA_025802295.1 Psammodynastes pulverulentus | reverse complement strand
ATTTCCCACAGAAACAAAAGCACAGTGATCCTTAATCTCTCTCTCTCTCTCTCTCTCTCTCTCTCTCTCTCTCTCTCTCTCTCTCTTTCTCTCATCTCTCTCTCTTTCTCTCATCTCTCTCTGTATCTCTCTTTCTTGCTCTTTCTCTCATCTCCCTCTTTTGTTATCTCTCTCTCTCTCTCTCTCTCTCTCTATCTATCTATCTATATATCTATCTATATATATATATATATATATATATGTCTCTCATCTCTCTGTCATCTCTCTTTCCAGAGCTCTAGACACAGGACTGGCCCATTGGTCACCCAGGAGCAGCTCCTCCACCAGGGTGCTCTGCGGACCACCAAAATTTTCTCAAGGACCACCAGTGGTCCCCGGACCACTGGTTGGAGACCTCTGTCCTAGAGTCTCACAAATGCAAATCTTGAATTGCCTATTGTTTAGAAGATTCAGGATGTGTTGTATCAAGCATATGGCTCAGACACTGCAAGTGACATTCTTGATTTCTATTCAGCACAGTGACATTAGGAAAAGGTGAATTACCTTCATTACTACTGTACCTGCATTCTTACATTTTCTTATCTATTTTTGACACTATCAGAAATCTGCAACTACCAATAGATGCAGGCACATACTTGTGTAGTTAATTATAACTCTCACTAGAATAGGACAATTTACAACCAACAGACTCTATTTATTACGATACTGTATTAAACTATTGGAACTTTAACATTATTTTGGTATTATCGTAGTGCAGTAGAAATCACTGTTAACAACAACTTTAAAAATAATCGGTATTAGGCTATTTCTGTAACCTTTAAAGGTGGGTTATTCTTTGTCATATTACCGAATCATAAGACGAGCCTGGTTACCTTTAAGAGTTTTAAATTTCCTATTAAAGTAATTCCAGCAATCTTTTTCCCCAAAGCTATTCAGAAAAGGTTAAAATGAAAATTGGACTTTAGGGAGTCCCTTCCATTCCAAGAGTCGGTTGAAAATTTCTCAGCTGAAGCAAGCAAAGGCAGGATCACTTTACAAAGCAGTTATCAAGGGAAATGATTGGTGATAACTTTATTGATTAAAGTAATTCCAAAAATTTCAAACTTTAGCCACTATACAGGCAAGACAATTGAAGATGATGTAGGGGCAAAATGAAGACAGATGAAGACTATTACAAGTTTAACAAAGCACAGATGGAGATTTACAGTGATTTAATGATGCAGTTAATGTCATATTTAAGTGCAACATATAAATGGACCTGAACATTTTATGATGAAAGTCATCACTCTAGTCTTCGTTTTATTACCCTAGGCAGGGACAGACATGCACATAAAGTGTCTTTTCCAAGTATCACTCAGATACATTTTTTGCAGGAGGTAATATTTTTACTTTCAGCAGCACCTGGATCCAAATGAATAAAATGGTATTTGTGCTTTCACATGCTGAATTAACTGTATTGTTCATAACAAGTAGGTTGGAATGGTGTAACTAAATCAAGGTGGGAGTAAATATACATTTTTTGGTTTTAAGAGAGGGAGATGCTATATAGATTGGAGAAAAACAGAACTACAAAGGTCCAGATCCCCCAAGTCAATAGGAACCATAAATAAATGGCACCCAAGCACTCAAAAAGTTGGCATTTAAAAATTTGATATGAAACATCAAATATATTAATTTTGATCTAAACTTGTAAAAAAAACCTTTAACAGATAATGACCATAGTGTTATAAATTAGCCATTATCAACTTTCTGCATTCCGTTTATTTTGGACTATAATCAGAAAAGTCGTATTGATGCACTTAGTTAAAGTAACATTTTACTTGAACACATAAAAAGTTTTAAAAAACACACTGTCATCCAAAATCCAGAGAAGCCAATATATATCTTTCATTGGGCAAAATGGTGTATTAAGGGCAATTTTTTTTTATTTAATTTACAGAATGTATACAAAATCTGGGACCCATAACCCAAGGGAATGACATTTGGGAATATTCTGGCTGCTTCAGTGCTACTTGCTGCTGCTGCATTGCTGAGCTGCTGCTGTGATCCTATGATCTTCATTATCAATATTCTGTGACAGTTTCCAAGCCAGTCTTGCAATCCCTTCCCCACTCAGTAGCAACCATTTACCTGCCTGCTGGGAATGGAGGGAAGGAAGAACAGGGAGAAAGGATTCCCCACGCATCCTTCCCAGTCTATGCCACCATCCAGCACACTTCACCTACCTGTGATAGCCCCAGCCACACAGCTTCCCCAACCCATCCCCCAAGTGCCTTCCCCAAATCACAAAACACTTCTTGCACACACACCCTGATCAGTGCTGCCCCCCATGCACCATCTTTGACCCGCACTTATATTTCCAAGCTACCTTCCCAACCCACACCACGTCCCTGGATAGCATCCCTGCTCAACATAATACCTCTCACACACCCCTGCAACCTCCATGGTCTCTTCTTAACCTGAGCACTCTAGTTTATCCACGTGGCATCTCTTATATGCATCCATAATCCCCCCCCCACACCCTCAAACAAGCAGCAGTTATCTGTAATTTCTGAGAAATTCTAAGACATACATAGACACAAAAATATTTTAAGTTAGAGAACCTACAGAATTACCCATCCCAATCTCCCCAATTCAACAAATTTCAATTGGAAAATAACACTAAAATCCACATCTGGCTTCAGGCAGTGCAAGCACACACCGCTGGCTTGAAGTTTGCACATGTACATTTTATTTAACTTGTAAGTCAATCATTCGATCAAGTTAGCATCAGTTAAAACACCCTGAAACAAACCTTGCTTCTGAGTCCTGGAAGCCAAGCACAGAAAAGATAGTCCATTCTTGTGAAGGCAAGAATCCAATAGAACAGGGGTGTCAAATTCAAGGCCTGTGGGCCAGATCCAGCCCGCGAGATGCTTAGATCCGGCCAATGGGGCCTGCCCTGGAAACCGCGAAGGCCCATGGTAATTCTGCCAGTGAAAACGGAGCTCGGGAGGGCTGCAGCAGAGGGTTGCAGGCCGTCGCAGCTGAAAATGGAGCTTAGGAGGCCGTTTTCTCTGGCAAAGTGCTCGAGCCACCACAGGCACCCCCAACACAAGTGATGTTGAGCTGGCCACACCCACCCTGGCCACCCAAGTCAAACACAACCTATGAAATCGAGTTTGACACCCCCTAAGCAACAATGGTGTGTTATAGCTTCCTTTCTATATCTTTACCATGTCTACTTTCTGGCTTTTTGTATAGTTTCTCAATTATATGCTTTTTGAAGCAATCAATCTACAGAATTCTTTCACAATCTTCCCACTTTTTTTTTAAACAAATACATTTTACTGATTTAAAAAAAAAAGATTTTGTCTTGGCAGGTTTTCAGAGTTGGGATTAATGGATTAGTACAAGTGGAAACTGTGTTCAGACTTAGCCAACCCATTGCCAGAAAGATAGCAACAAATTGGAAATGTCTAGAGACGTGCAACAAAAACTGTTAAGAATGTTGAAGGGTTGAACTGAGAAGGAAGATTACAAAAAGCAAAACAAATAGCTGAGCTGAGAGATAGCTAGAAAGAAAGAACAAGAAAGTGGTCTTCAAATAGCTGACTGGTTGAAAATATCACAGAACAAGTGCCACTTTCAGAAATAATGTCATCTGGCAAAATTTAGAGATATCTACATTATTTAAAGAGTCCAATTAAACTTACTGTCAGAAAAAGATGCTAAGTTGTATCAGTACTTAAAAAGAACCCCTGGGGCATTTATAGGAAAAAGTCATATGACATGCTCTGGTAGCTGCTTGTTTCACATGAACTGAATTTACAATTTGATACACACCTTAAGATTTCCTGCAACCTGGTGAGGCCAGGACAATGAACTTCTCAACACCATTGCCAAACATTTAGGAATATGCCACATATAGATAATTTTTGACACGAAAAACTTTTCTTGACTTACAATGTTGGCCTTAATTAGGCTCAGGTTAAAAAAAAACCCAATCCCTGTGAAACTCTATGGATTGAAAAGCTACATATGGAAGAAACAGGATACAAACATTAACAATGTTATGGCACTATGGAAAACTATATGGAGGGCCAGGAAAGCTAGCAACTGGATCCTAGAAAACATCAACCCAGGAATCTCCCTGAGAGCATTAAGGAGACTTCAACTATTGTACTGTAATAAATGGGGATCTGTTGCATTATCGCAAATCTAAAACGTTGAAGGAGAAAGAGGAAGAAAAGGATCAATGGCAAGACAGCAGCAATGAGGTCTGAGACACTTAAAAGGCTTAGTGTAGAGAATCCATGCATGTGGTCACAAAGAGTCAGCACTAATCTGATAGCATTTAATTGATCAACCCATCAGTCAGCTTTGAACTTATCCCCAATTTTTAATACAAATGAAGCCAGACATCCCAGAGGTGCTGGGCAACTGGACTTTCTTTGCTTTTCCTTGAAGATGTTTTGTTTCTCATCCAAGTTTCTTCAGGAAAAGAAAGATCTACTGTAGTTATGTGGTCTACAATTCTGCTGAATATTTGAACAAAATACTTGAATTGAAGATTAATTTAACTTCAGGATTCATGATTAAATTTGGAGCCTGTCCAATTCCAGACAACTCTGGACATCTTACATTACAAAATAAAGGACAATAAAAACAGAAAGAAAAATAATAAATCTCCTTAGATTATTACTTATTTAAAGATATCTCTTTGGTTTCTTTTACATTATAAAATAGACAATAAAAACAAAAAGAAAAATAATAAATCTCCTAAGATTATTGCTTATTTAAAGATGTCTCTTTAGTTTATTACTTAATAATAATTTAAATGAATGCACATGCTACCAAATGACTATATTCAGTAGTTTTGGCAGGAGCATTCTTCAAAATTTTCATCAAGTAAATTATTACTGCTTGTTGGGAAAGAGGATATAACTTTTCATTATAACTACCGTATCACTGAGCATTAATTTTACCTCTGGCCATTGGTTCAAACAAAGAATTCAGCTCCACATAACATTCCAGTGCCAATTGGAAACCTTTAGAAACTTTTCTACATGTTATTATCTGCTTGTATGAACAATTTAACATGAGAGAAATGAATTGGAGCAGGTTTTATTTTTAAAGAGAAAGAGAATTTGTTTCCTGCAAATTCAAAGTTCAATACATTTTTGTGCAACTGAATTGGTTTCATATTTCTTCCCCAATGAATCCTTTTACCCTCCCATTTCCATCCTGGGAATGCTGATAAAATCATGCTAGGAAATCTTACCTGGTGAGATTCAATGCCCATTTCTGTCAAAGCTGATTGGAAAAACATTTTGGCTGGTTTTCCCACCACCTCAGCTTGAATATCACAGGCATACTAGGCAACAGGACAAAAATAACACTGTTAATTAATTAGTTAGTTAGTTCACTTGATTGTCATTGTACCTCGTACAATGAAATTAAATACCTTCTTCAGTGTACATGAATATAAAATAACATAGCAATAGCACTTTACAAACACAAACACACATCCTTCACATTCTATACATTGAATTGAAACCCCCTGATATTGCATTAATATTGCACTATACAGTAGAATTCAACAGAGTTAAAAGATCCTTATTCAGAGGCAGAAAACTATATTTCTTATAAATAATCATTACTGATACTCCATAAGTTGGTATTTAGAAGCATATTGCTTCTGCTCCTAGAAGACTCGTAAAATAATTAAATCTTGTGTGTGATTTGAGGATTACTTGACTTGTGGCAATACTTGAAACATCAAAGTACCGGTACTTATTTTCTCCTGAAAATCAAGGGAGGCTGTTTCAAAGCCCTTTCCAGGTTGTTTACATGCGCAGAAAATGTATCTGTCAAAAATGCCTTCTCTTAATGATTTTTACATTTCTAGAAACTATCATGATTGATTATCATGATATTGTAAGCGCAAAGAGTTGTTGAGATTTGGGGAGCATACAAGTTTAATAAATATCATGATTTATGAGAATTACATAGGTTATAGAATGGACATATATATTTTCCTAATTGTTTACTTGACATTGGATTCTTTGTTAGATTTCTGTTACAACAAGGACAGCTGCTGATGATTTTAGCACCCAGTACCATTTTGATAGAAGCGGTCATATAATTTCTCAGAAGCCATCTCATCTTGGAACAGGTATGGCTTTTAGTCCCTTTATATAACTGTCTATCTTTACATCATTAGTTCAGGGCCATGAGTAACTGATTTTTCTGCTTCATATAAGAGAAGTTGGATAACATTTTACAATTTGAACTGATAATTAAAATTGTGATTTTCAAAATAACAAGACTAGATGAGTCAGACATGAAAAATCAAAACACACGCCAAATTGAGATTTTACTCATGAAATGTATTCATATACATTCAATATGTATAACTCTTTTTATAAAATTGGTTCTAGACAATGAAAAATTCAGCAGAAGGAAAACTACAGCAAAGGACCAGGTGTGCCTTGAGGTTGTGTTAAACAGGAAAGCAAGTTCTGGTTGTTTCAGTTACATATAGTCTTGGATAAAACTGACAAAATGATTATTTTTAAATAGGAATCAAAATTATAGAATTGGCAGAGATTTCAAGGTTAATTTAGTCTAAGTGTTCAGTATTCATGCTTTCATGATGTACACTTAAGAATGGCATCCGACTATTTCTTCTTATGTTTTCAGTTCTCTGAATAAAACAACTAGGACTAAATTTTCTAATTTTTTATTATCAAGAAATGACACAAGCTCAAAATAGAAGATTGTTTGTTTGTTTATTGTTTATTTGTTTTGTCAAGCATCCATACATTGGATATACATATAAGTATAAACATAACCATGAACACATAAAATGGATACAAATAAGAGAAAAAGAAACCAGGACAGGGGACGGGAGGCACGTTTGTGCACTTATGCACGTGATAGAGTGTTTTCCTCTATCCAGAAGTTTTATGTTCCAGAACCACTGCATTTCTTGAGGGGCTTAAATATTTTTTTGAGTATAAGACGCACTTTTTCCATCCCCAAAAATGGGTGAAAATGTCTGCGTGTCTTATACAGTGAATGTTGCCAAAGCCCCACCTACCCACCAGCCCTCACCGATTGGCCTCTGCTTCCGAGCACTTTGCCTCCTTTCAGCAAACAACAAACAGCCTGATTAGCACAAACAGCTGATTGCCTCCCAACGATCAGCTGTTTCAGGCTGCCGGGATTGCTATTGCCATCTCTGTGTGCCCCGTTTTCGGCCTCCGTGTGCCCCATTTTTCACCCGTTCCAATTCCCGCCTCCTGGAACAGGGCGAAAATGGGCGCGAAGGCCAAAAACAGGATGTACAGAGGCTGAAAATGGGATGCAGAGGCTAAAAATGAGGCACACGGAGACAGCAATAGGCTGTGGCAATCCCTGCAGCCTGAAACAGCTGAACATTGGGAGGCCGATCCAACCGACAATCAGCTGCTTGTGCTAATCAGGCTGTGCTAAAGCTGAAACAGGCTATTTACTGTTTGCTGCAAGGGGGCAAATTGCTCAGAGGCAGAGGCAGATTTTTTTTTCTTGTTTTCCTCCCTAAAAGCTAGGTGTGTCTTATACTTTGGAGTGTCTTATACTCCGAAAAATACGGTATTTAGGGAAAATCTCAGAATTTATGGCATCAAAGTGGTGAAAAGGGTCAGTCTTTTTTTGAAATTTTAGTGACTTATGGATTGCAAAATTTGAGAATCTGTTTATTTGCATTGTTATGCTGTGTTTTTTAACTTTGCTGAAATAATACAGCTTATAGCAATAGCAATAGCACTTAGACTTATATGTTGCTTCATAGCGCTTTACAGCACTTTCTAAGCAGTTTACAGAATTAGCATATTGCTCCCAACAATCTGGATCCTCAATTTACTGACCTTGCAAGGACAGAAGGCTTGAGTCTGTCAGGATCGCACTCATGACCAGTGAGCAGAGTTAGCCTGTGCAATAATGCACTCTAATCGCTGCACTACACCAGCTCTTTTTGGTATACCTTGACTACAACTATTTCAATATTTCTCAATTTAAAGAGCTAACAAGACAAATTATCATCATAACCGATTGATGCCACCAAGGTCAAAGTATGTAGATGCTGTCGTTAAAGGCACTTGTCAACAGTTTAAAAGAATAAAAGGATATATTAGTAGAATCGAAAGTGCATTTCTGTAAGTTAATTTTCTTTGTTTTCTTCGCTCTTGCTCTTCTTGATAGGGACAACTGTAACAGTTCAAAAGCTGTTCAAGAATCTGCCTGTAAGAAAACAGTTTTATTCTACAGATAAGAAATGTAAGGAAGAAATAAAAAAAATTCAGAAGCTGTTGATGGCATATGGCATTATAAAACCAGAACTAAGGATAATGTTTACGCATAACAAGGTAATAAATTTATAAAATTGCTGCGTCTCATAATCAAAATCTGCTTTTGCTTTTTAATAAAGAACCCTGCCATAATCTGTGCGTGGCTATCTCAAAGACAAGAGTGATATCTAATGGGCAGATGAAATTTATTAAAATATTTCATGTTCCTACTCCTGCAAAAATGCTTATTTTTATATATGTTTGTGCATGTTTAGTTTTTGAAAATTTTAGGTAATGTTCTTCAATGAAAAAGAAATATGATCCTGGAAAGAACATTGATCATGTACGTTTACTGAGAGCTAAAGCAGTCTTAGGCTAAATAAATGCAATTCACAATTGTTTAGAAATATTTGCTATAATGGAAAGTTACGTCCCCGTACCCTTATTTTACCTTCAGCTGATTTGTATATGGTCCGAGTTGGTTTTGCGTAGCTCCATGACATTGAGATGATACTGCAGAACAAAATTACACCTCTGAACACAGTTAAAGGAAAAAAGGACAAATATTTCTATACATTGTTAGGGATATAACTTTCACTTTTGACTCAAGTTAGGGTCAAAATATAAGCTGCATTCATAGCCTTTAGGGTAAACTGGGTAGAAGCTTATAGTTTTGAAAATCAAAGCTAAAACGTAGATTTTATATATATGTATGTATGTATGTATGTATGTATGTATGTATGTATGTATGTGTGTATGTATATGTGTATGTATATGTTTTTATTGACCTATAATTCAGTGGCAACAATGCCAACCCTTGAAATTAGGCATTTATATTTTGCCTCCAGTTTGGCAGTTTAGAAAGAGGTTGATATTTGAGAAACATAAAGAACTCAGAATTAGAAGACATGCAGTAAGATTTAAAGAGAGAAGCAATTCTGTAAAATGTAAAGATTAGCACTTTTATATCCTGGGGGAAAAACGCTCTTCAACACTCTTATTCTTTGGAAGGTACATTGCCACCAGAAGGCAGTACCGTGAATTCTGGGTCTGAGCTCCCATAAATATGAATAATTTTTATCCCAACCTGTATCCATTGCAGTTTATAAAAATAAGTCAATTTCAACTTTGTGAAGATAACTCTTTTAGCTTTTAAGGTTTCAAGCAAATTGACCAGCTGCTTTGGCCCAACGGCTGCCAGTGTTCAGCAATGCATTAATTTGGGATCCATTCTAACAAGAAGATATGCGGGTAACAATTCAGAGTTGGGAGTTGGTTCACTGGTTCAGAGAAATATAATCTTGTATGTGCTCAGTTTTCCCCATAAATAACAAAACTGGAGTTCACTCCCAGAGAACTGCCTGGTGATTTCAAATTCCTAAATGCCACAGGTAGAACTGTACTATATATAATAGAACAAAAGCAGAAGAGAAGCAGAAGTATAAAATTAAGCCTACAGTTGATCATAGAAATCGATTTTTTTTTGTAAAAGACAGGTTCTCCAACAAGCTCAAGGAAGTGTACTTAGTGCCTAATTGTATCCCCACAAAATCCCTATGGAGTAAGTTTGATGGAGAATAATTGCCCAAAAGTTATATGGGCCATAATCACCACATAATTTGTGTGGCGCTGATCAAGTGCCTAATAGTCATGTTTATAATTTCCTTGCTGCTGTAATAGAGGTTGAGAATCCATTATTTCTCTCATTTTTCTTCCTGGAGTAAAAGGGGGGGAAATAGTATAGAACAACTGAGGTTGGTGCCACCACAGACAAAATTGAGGGGAAATTACTAATTCCTATCTATTTATGCCTCACTGTTACACTGTTACATGTGGCTGCTAATGCAGTGTGGTATAAACCAAAAAGGGCCACAGAAAATGTTTTTGTGGGCCTCTATAGAAGTTGTCTTTATCAGGACAGGAATTGTTAGTTAACCATAAGCTTCTTGGATGTCATGAGGGACATTGATCCAAGCAGGCACATAGGCCTTTCTTGCTGGAAATCCATTTTATTTCTATGTTTATAAATGTGTATATTTTTTGCAGTTACAAATATGCAGATTAATGACCCCTTCTGTCTTCTTGATTAGTCCATTTCTTCTTTATGTATAAGTATTTAGCAATTCAGTCCTTTAAAAATATTGATTCTTTTTAGCTAGAATAATTTATGTTGGGCCCAAGTTGTTTCTCTTTGAGTGTCAAATGTTAGTAGCTTCAATTTTTCATGCCTATTTAGCAGTTTTTATTTCTTCAAAAATAGTGACAAAACCATAAGAGTAATAATTCAAAAGAAAATGTTAATTCCCTCTGCATTTTAAGGGACACAGGAAATCTCATAAAAATATTGTCAATATTTTTTTATTCTTCATATGTCTCTGATTTAAATGTTTTGACTTTGATTGGATTTGCTAATTTACCATATCTATGCTGTCTGGCCAGAAACAGGAAATTTCTTTCTGACAGATATGAAATCTTGTTTGACTAGAGACTTGTAAAACCTTATGTCATGGTAACCACTGTGCCTTGGCTAGTAGCACCTGGAATCAAAGCTTCATTGTGAAACCAAAGTTCAGTTAAACTATTGTAGCTTCTGTAATCTTTTAAAAAAGCACTTCATGTTGTTCCTTCATAGTTTTTTAAATAAGAAACTTCAGGGAAGATCTCAAGGTTACCTCCTAACTAAAGAAGAGAAGGAGGCTCCCAAATACATCAGTTGTCTTTTCATATCCTTAATAAATATACATCACTTATCTAAAGGAAAAGGCCCTGAGAAGAAATAGAAAATGTATAGGTAATCCTCAACCTACAATCATTTGTTCAGTGATCGTTCAAAGTTACAAAAAGGACCTACAAATTTATGGCCATTACAGTGCCCACATGATCAAAATTCAGACATTTGGAAGCCTGTGCACACTTCAGACTGCCAGGGTGCTTCAACTCCCTATCTTCCATCCTGTCGATGTCCCTTTGGCCCCTTGCCCTCCGCAGCCCCTGCTGACCTAGATAACTTTCGCCATCTTCTTGCTCCTGCTGCTAAGCATGCCCACCCTGGTTCTTTGTGAGGCAACTTCTGGCCATATGAGGCTGTTGTCCTCATGAGACCTGGGGGAATTGGCCTCAAATACAGTAGTGGGTTCCTACCGGTGTGGCCACCGGTTCTCTTAGTGTGTGTGACTGCGCACGCCCCACCTTCTGCACATGCGCGCACTGATCAGCTGAGAGGACTCTTTGATCCTCTTAGCTGATCGTAGGAGGTTCGCCCGAACGGCTGCTTTTTTTACCACAAGTTTGCCCGAACCGGTGCAAATCGGTAGAATACCACTTCTGCTCACATGACCAGCAACTGCCTCACAATGGCTCAGGCCGGGCATACCTGATCAGCAGCAGGAGCAAAAAGATGGTGAGAGTCAGCTTTGCACTGTATTTCAGTTCAGGGGTTTCTTGTAGCCCTCAGAGCTGCAGTGCACCAAAATGGCCCTGAACCACAACATTGACAAGCAGCCCTAGAGCCGCGTGGTTCAGGGCTACTTGCCACTCCACAGGGTGCAGCACAGCCAAAACGGCAGTGATGGGAGTTGAAAGAATTGGAGGCACCTTACCAGGGCTTGTGAGTGGAAGGGGCTAAGCCCAGAATGGCTTGGATTTGAGTGGATTCTCAGCTAAAGAATAGTGGAATTTCATTGACAATAGCAATGGGAAATGCTGGGATTGCCTTCGCTAAGGAATGTGGTCACATGATTATGGTTGTAGATTGAAGCTTACCAGTAGGCTTTATAAATTATATCATTGAATCAAATATAACTACAGGAAGTCCCAAGTTGGAACCAGCAACTTGGTTGTTGTGAAATAATTTCTAAGTGAAATCAAGATTGTGCTTATGATTTTATTTCAGCTTTGCTTTATAGATCTGCAAGGTCATAAATGCAAGGATTGGTCATACAGTTTCTTTTTATCACCATCGTAACTACAACTGGTCACTAAAAAAATCGCTAAACAAGAATTACTAGTTGTGTTTATATTTTTCCCTTGGGATTCTATTAACACACCACCTCTCTTCTTAAACATTGATGCTAAGGCTGTAGGCTGGATTGGAAAGTTAAAAAAAAACTGCAATGGCAAATAATTGAAGTCCATGAAGTTACCAGGTCATTTCAACTTTAAGAAA
>JAOYMU010000001.1:103676299-103688352 GCA_025802295.1 Psammodynastes pulverulentus | reverse complement strand
GATGGATGGATGGATGGATGGATGGATGGATAGATAGATAGATAGATAGATAGATAGATAGATAGATAGGTAGATAGATAGATAGATAGATATAAACAGACAGACAGACATTGATAACATAAATTATGTCTTTTTTGAATCCTAGTGAATATATATATATTGTTTTCTTGGCTATCCAACTTATTCTCAGGAGTCTTTTCCAATACTTTTTTTTTGTGTGTGTGCTTTGGGGACAGTTTAAGAGTTAACAACATTCCAACATCTAATCACTTAAATAGCTTAATCAATCCAACACTTAAAAACTGAAAAAATGTCCAATTTGAGGGTTCAATATAGATTTGCAGCATTGTACTTTGGTAGTAGTAGATATGATCAGATAGATATCCATCTGGACTTTCAAATTATTTCAGAATTAAAATTCATGTTTGGGAATCATTAACTTATTTGTATTTATGAAATTAAATTTTTAATCTAACTTTACTATATTTAAATAACTAAGCAGATTTGATACCAAATAGCAGACCCTGTACTTGCGGAAATAAGTTGGAAGAAGATTTGATACCAAATATTTTTTTCAAGAGTAGCAAAATAACTCACCTGGACATGTATTTAATCAATTTTTACTGTATAGATTTTTAGCATTTATAGGTCTTCCATAAGGACAATGTGAAAAACAATTAGAAATGCATTAAGTAACTCAAAACTTTATTTTTGTGATAAAGTAGTTGGTATCAAATCTGCTTAGTACTTGGATGGGAGATTCCAGGCAATTCCAGGCAGGGGTGGGCTTTAAAAATTTCAGCAACTGGTTCTCTGCCCGGCTGCTGGGTGGGCGTGGCCATGGTGGGTGTGGCTTAGTTGGCCTCCTGCACCCTGGCGCGGGGGCATTTTTGCCCTCCCTGGGCTCCAGAGGCTTTCTTCGAGGCTCCAGGAGGGCAAAAACAGCCTCCCTGGGCTCTGGAAGCCCTCCAGAACCTGGAAATGGGCCCATTTCTGGCCTTCTGGAACTTCCGAGAGACCCATTTTTCACCCTTCCTAGGCTCTGGAGGCTTTCCCGAGCCATTGGAAGGGCAAAAACAGCCTCCCCCAGGCTCCAGAGGTCCTCCGGAGGCCAGAAACAGGCCCGTTTCCAGCCTTCTGGAATTTCTGGGAGGCCCATTTTTTGCTCTCCCAAAGCCTCCGCGCGGGACCTGCACTTACCTCGCATCCAAAACAGGCTGTGTGGGAGACTCCTGGGAGGGGAGGGGAGGGGCAGAGTAGGCATGGCCAGCCAGGACTGGGATTTGCCGGTTTGTAGAACTGGCCATAACATTAGCTCTGGGTTTGCCCAAATCGGGGAAAACTGGTAGCAGCCCATCCCTGATTCCAGGTCTGTAGGCTAATCTGGGAAAACCACCCATCCATCCAGGAAGAAGACAATGGCAAACTGCTTCCATGGTGAAGGAAGTTACATGGATATGTTAGGAAAAATATTATACTTCTCTAAGCAAGGAAGCTGTACATTTACAAAGCTGAACATTTAAAATCAGTGAGCTGCTGGTAATATTACTTGGTCTGTTGTGTGGATGCTTGTGTGTTTTAGGGGGCGGTGAATTTTGGTGGGTGGGGGTGTGCATGTTATGTGGGTGTGCATGTTGGGTCTGGTCTCTGGGTGCCCTGTGAATTTTGTTGTATGTGTGTATTGTATATATACGTACAATGACAATAAAGTATTTATTATTATTATTATTATTATTATTATTATTATTATTATTATTATTAAAAATGTAAAATACATACATGAAAATGATTGCAACTTAAATACCATTCTGAAATGGATACTCAATTCCTTTAATAGGAGACACATATTAACAAGTGTGAAATCTTTTTAAATGTACTCTTTTACCTTCTGGCTCTGCCTGTCAACCTGTCTTTCCCTCTGGCTTTACTGCTTACTACCAGCAGTGATCTGGAAACTGACTCAGTGCCATTCTTCCTGCGTTGTCCTCCATCTGAAAAATAAGCCACAAGGACAGATTAAAAACCACAAAGTTCAGAAAGAGACTAGGCATGCTTTATCCTATGATACTCGCCTACACGGCATCTTTAGACCCTGCAGATAGCCGGTGATAGGAGAATCATGTTGAATAAAATGAAAAATGTCATATTTTATCAATTATCAGTGCTTTGGTTGAAGACTTATGCCATAGAAATTCTCCCTCCAACCAGTTCTGGAGAACCGGTAGCGGACATTTTGAGTAGTTCAGAGAACTGGTAAATACCACCTCTGACTGCCCCCACAACCCCCATCTATTCTCTGCTTCCCAAGTCCCAGCTGATTGGCTGGGTCTTCTTTTGTTGCCCTGCACAGGAGAACAGAGATGGAAAGTAGGTTAGTGTGGTGGGGAGGGAATGGGATTTTGCAGTAACCTTCCCCCAGGAGTGAGGAGGGAATGGGGATTTTACAGTATCTTTCCCCTGCCATGCCCACCATGCCACGTCATACCCACCAAGCCACACCCACCGAACTGGTAGTAAAAATTTTTGAATCCCACCACTGGATGTAGCCCTGTGTAGAATGTCCAAATACTCTCCTGTAACAGGGGAGAATGAGACTCCTGGTCTGTTGTTTCTCAGCCTTTCCCCCAGCTACCTATCCAGTTATGCCTTCACAGGGAGAAAAAAGAGTCTATATAGGAGTGATAAATCTTTCTGGGAAAGAAAAAAAAATCACTCTCTTTTTATAGCGGTCGCACAAATATCCTCCAATAATGATGAAGTCAAAGTACAATAAACAAAGCCACAATGGCAGCTGCATTATAGCATTGGAAGAGAAAAGCAAGCACAGATCTACTGACTTTTATTACAAGTAGCAGTTGATAGTTTTTCCTGGAATCTTCTGGGGATTGAATAATGGTCTTAGTATAAAATGTCCCCTGTTATATAATTCTTTTTCAAGACCTTTTTTTCAAGATAAGTAGCCTATGAAAAGCAGCCACCTTTAATAGTATATCTGAACAGGATTCAAACTTCCTTCTTGGATCTACTCACCTTTCCCATCAGAAGGTAGAGCTCGTATCTGGGACTTCCGGACACTTTTTCCCCCTTGAAGGCACAAAGTATGAACAAAATAAAAATTTGTATACTTGCGCAAGGTGAGAAAGAACTGCAATAATAGTGAATAAACAAAGGAAATATTTTTGCTTGACAGTACAATAAGCCTACGTACAGAGTAAAAAACCTCCTATTTTTCTGAAGGAGTATCTTTTCTTTTATGAATTAGAATATGTACTTTAACTTTTAGATACCACATTTAGTATTCAGTATAAGCTCTGTAAACTATGTCTTCAAATCTTCTCTGTCAAAATAACTTTTAATAGCAGCTAAAACAGGCTGATTTATGCTAGCAACCAAGATACACAACTGAAGTATCTCTTTGGAAATCAGGGTTTTTGTATTGTAAAACAACATGCAAATGTAAGATTCCATCTGATGTTACTTTCTTTTCTGAAACAATGGATACATTACTAAATTCCAAAATTAAAGTTATTCGGGTCTTTCAGTTGTAATAAACACTTATTTAAGATTAAAGTTTCCTTTATGCTTATTTTCTGCAGAACCACATAAAAGCAAGACTGCATTAGGAATTGAGGCATCATTGCCTTCTACCCTTTATTTTGGACATTTTTGTGAGTTGTCACTCATATAAAAATGTTAAACATATGACTCATCACATAAAATGGGACTTTAAAGAAGTAGAATCAGAACCACACAGGCAGTAGGCAAAGATTAAGACAGCAAACACAGAAGTTACTCAAGGAGTGAAAGGTTCATGATTTCAATATATTTAAATCAGTACTCAACTCAAGTCATTTTGCTAACCTTTTTTATTCTGGGGACAATCCAAAACTGGTTTTCCATCCCTTATATCCTCAAACCTGCAAATTAAAAATATAATTCATGAACTTTGACAGATTGATCTTTTCTAAGTATTTCAAATGACATTATAAGACTGTGATGATCTGAATTACAACAGGTTTCATAATATAGTGTTCTGTTCAGACTGTTCTGAATTATTCCAATCAATTTTAGTCTCCACAAGTAATAATTGGTTAGGAAAAACCCTTACTGTTATGATTTCTAGTTTGCCATCTAATCTATATACCAAAAATTCATTGTAGGATCTGAGAGAGATGTTCATTAATAAGAGAACCAGATAAATTTACAAATTGTATGGAAAATAAATTGTGAAGGCCTTGTTTCTAAGTATGCTGAAATATCCTTTTTCTCATTCAATTATATATAGCTGGCAGTATAATATATCCACTGTGGATGGCTGAATTAAAACCATTTATTGAAGCAGAGACATTGAAGCCTTTCTCCAGTAATCATAAAAGTGTTCTTGAATTTTGGAGATTTCTTGTTCTACTAGATTATTAAAATCTACCAATGACTTCTTTTATAATCTACAAATGCAGAATGTTTAGGGACTGATATTATTATGGTTGGTTGGATAGTCAGCCATATGTTTCAATTGGATTTGGCATTTTTATCTACCTCTTGAGTTCTTCCCAAGCACCTAGGATAGGTGGAAGTTGTTTGATGGTGTTAAAGGTATTGTCTCAGGATGAAAGCTGTTCCAGGTAAAGCTGCCTTTTTAAACTGTCTGACAGTGAATCTGTCAATGCTGATGGTGTTCAAGTGATGCTCCAGTTGTTTTGATATTGCACCTAAAGCATCTATTACTAGTGATACTATCTTTGCTTTCTTAGGCCACAGTCGTTCTACTTCTGTTTTCAAGTCTTTGTATTTTGTGGTTCTCTGCAGTTCTTTCTCTTGTATTCTGCTGTCACCAAGTTCTGCAACATTCACTTTGCAGACTTCATTGCCTTTCTTATTGACAAAAATTAAGTCAGGCATGTCATGTGACAGGTGCCTATCTGTTCAAATTCTAAATTTTCAACTTTAGTTTCTTCCTTTTCTTCTACTTTTTCTATTTTGTGGTCCCTCCAGTTCTTGGTTGCAGGCAAATGGTATTTTTTGAGGACATTCCACTACACCATTGCTGCTAGTTGTTTGAGGTCAGTCTGTGTGATCTTGCAGCAGCTGACTAGATGGTCAACTGTTTTTTCAGCTTCTTTGCAGAGGTTGCAATTGCTGTCTGTTGCTGTCTTCTCAATTCTGGTTTTGTACTGTATGCAGAATGTTCTTAAGGCTTAATCTTATGTAGCCAAACTGAGCCTCTCTGTCTCTTTCTTCAACTTTCTTACTCTTAGCCATTGCCAAGTCTGATTGTTATCTGCTTTATTATTATTTAAAATTTATTATAGCTAACCACCCCCCATAGACTTCGAGTGGCTTAAAAATACAAAATAATAAAAACAAGGCAGCTTGTACTAAAACAATCAAATCATAATAAATCCAACCAAATAGAGCTTTTTGGATCCCAAGAAAGGGGGCACAGTCCCTCTCTTTGGGTATGTTGTTCCAGAGGATGGGTGCCATGACAGAAAAGGCATGCTTTCTTGGTCCTATAAAATGACAACAGAGGAGATCTGGAGCACACCCATTCTGCCAGAACATTCTAGATGGGCAGAAACAGTTGGAGATAGGTGGTCCCTCGGATCTCCAGGACCTATGCCATAATGGGAGATAATATGAAGATAACCTACATGCCCTTGGTTTTCTCTACATCCCAAGCCCGTCGCCATTCACCCCTTGCATTCTTGTGGCGGGTGAGCCGTTCAAGATCAATCTGATCCCGTTCTTTCTTCCATTGCATGTATTCTGACCGCTCTTTCCCAGTCAGGGTGCAGTTTTTCTCTCCTGGGCTCTCCTGAGGAGAATTCTCTCTTTCCTACAGAAAAAAAAGGATGACTAATTAATAGGAAATCATTCCCTGGGTATGCCAAATACAGTGTGAAGAGTGGTTTATTGGAATAATTTTTAGTACCAGTAGTACTGGGAACTTTTACTTGGTTTTATTACTGCATTTGTATACCTTTCTATTGAGACATCCAGGTGGCATGTAGAGATTTTTCCTAGTTTTATCACCACAGAAGCCCTGTGGATAGGCTGAGGTAAAAGAACACAGCAATCATTACGCAATGAACTCCATAGTTGAATAAGGACTTGAACCTAATCTTCCTCACTGTAACTCCAACCCTTTAACCACCATGATACATAGACTAAGGTTTCCTGATTGAAATGTAATTCCTTCCTTTCTTCCTTCCTCCCTCCCTCCCTTCCTTATTTATATAGCAATCTAGCTATTCAAAGTGAAAGGAAAAGAAAGGGAATGCTTGCCAAAAAATAGGCAATGCTAGTTTTGGATCCATATCAGTTTCCAAGTCAAGCATTCTCTAGTCCAGTGTTTCTCAGCCTTCACAATATTAAGTTGTGTGGACTACAGCAATAATAAGTACTAATACAAACTAAAACAAAAGAGACGAAAGGAAAGAAAAAATGAAAGAAATAAAAGAAAAATCTAAAAGTGCAATAAAAAAAGTAGAAGTAGACAAAAAGAGAAAGATACAAAGAAGCAGATTCTTATAGTCTTCACAGCAGTCATAATTACAATTATATATCTCTCTCTCAAAAGTTACATCATGACTCTCTTCTTTCTAAAATGTATCCTGTTTAATCATCAGATCCATAACTCAACATTCATTTTGTTCATTTTTATGCAAAAAGTCTGTCAGTTTTTTCCAGTAACCGATAAAAGTAAAGTTAAACTTTCTCCTTTCTTTAATCAAAGAAGTCAGTTTGTCCATCTGAACAGCACTTAATTTGTCTTCTGTTAATCTTTTCCCCTTTTATCTTCAATTTTATAGGAGGTGGCCATTTCAAAATGTGATGCAGTCTTAAAATGTGGAACACTGAGTGCTCAGCAAATAAATAGTAATGGTTTTTATAAAAGATCACTGCAGTATGAAACATACTTCATAGACATGCCAAGACAATATAATTCAGGAACTCTGCTGCTGTAAAATACACAAGCAGGTAGAAAATTCTGATATATAAAATAATGCAAATTTTATCCTCCTGTCTATCTATCCATCCATCTGTCTATCCATAAACTTTCATGCAACCAAAGATTTACAGACTCTGAGTATCAAAAAACAAGGTTAAAATATCTAATACAGTGTACATAAGAACTTCCTAAATCCTAATATGTTATAATGTGTCACCCATAGGACAGGCTGATTTCCATTTCTGGCCATCACAGTTCAAAATTCAAGATTTCCACAATTCGGAGGAGGACTTCCAAGACAGTATCTGGAAATGAAGCTCTATGAAGAATTGTTATAGGATCCAGATGTGTTTAGGGCTATAGAAAGGACAACTAAATAAATATAATAATTCCCTTTCTAGGACTCTGTAATCCCTTAACTCGGAATAGAGTAGCAGTCTTCAAATTTGCTGAGTTGTCCTTCACAACCCGAGGCTAGTAGATGCAGCACTTACCTACTTACTTTTATCTCACCTCAAGGGGGTGAGCATATCTAATATGCCTTCCCCCTTGTTCCCTGTGAGGAAAGTTGGACTAAAAGTGAGTGCCTGGTGGCCCAAAGTCCTTAGTCAGCTTTAATGCCAAAGGCAGAGCTAGAGCCACAGTCTCCTGGTTTCTAACTATACATAAAAAAGAGTTTTAAAAGAGGTGCTTTTAAACATACAAAATGGTAGTGCTAAAATACATAGCATGATCATTTCAGATTGACATATACCCGTAATATTGAGACATCAATTGGGTTTTGTTAGGTACGTAGTCAGCTTATTAACAAACTTAGCAGAAGGTTGGACTAGATGACCTCTGTAGTGCATTGAAAAATCTATGATTCTATATCCCAAATAATTGTGAGGGGATGGTAAAAACTAAAACAGCCATAAACATAGATGGTCTATAGAAGCCTCTTTCTGTACGATTCTCTAGCCTTTCTTCAAGAACAGGGTAGTTAAAAAGCAAACATTTTAAAAATTAATTTTAAGACACAGAGAGAGTTTTCCTTTTATAGTTTCTAGTCCCAATTAAATTCACTGTTTAAATGAATTAAATAAATGCTTTTTAATTCCCAAATTGGATCACTGAGTAGTGGTAGTTATTTAACTCACTGAGAATTCAGCATAGGGAGGCTCTGAGGTAGAGAAATATGGGTCATGAATTTTCAAAATTAGGAGCCTAGCATACCTTTCCTATCCTAGTGATGAAATGCAATATAATTCAATCCCCATCTGTCTCCATCTGTCATAAGAACTGGTAAAGATGGGAATTGTAGTCCACCATATCTGAAAATTTTTACATTGGGAAATGCTATCAAAAAGTAATAAGAAAAAGGTTTTATTGCCTACTTTATCTATCATGAACTACTCAAACCATTTATACTTATATAAGTGGGACTTAACTTGCACTTCCAAAATGCACATGTAAAAAACTAGGGACACTTCTTATGATATCAAAATGGTAAATTTAAAGTCTAAATGGCTGGGCTTACTTTGGAAACATTTAAGATCTTGCACATGACACATCCAAGGACAGGTGTAATTAAATTGGATTTCCTAAACTTTTCAGAAAAATATTTTCAGCCAGGTAGTTTCAATGATTCTGGCTGCAAGTGGGATTTGAACCAGGAACTTCACATACATTTAACTATTCTTTTGTACTTAACTGTACATAGCCAACTTCTTCCACTATAGGGAGCTCAGATGGCCCTGTGTACTAAACACCATCAAGTACACAAGTATACAAGCCAGGGCAATGTTCCTTGAGGAGATAATTATTTGCCAGCCTCCAGTAGCCTTGTGATTTATTGTTGTAGCAGCTGAATGCTAGTCTTGCTGAAATGTTTAAAGACTTTAATAAGAACAAAGGGTGAAAAAGGCAACTCAAAACAAAAAAAAGAATATATATGAAGGAAAAACCATCAACACAGCAAGAGTTTGCTGTAATCCATTTGAGGTTGGGGCCAACCAGCAATTTTCTGCTCTATCAAGTCAAGAATATCCAGTAGAGAGCCAAATATACAGCTTATCCTACAACATTATTTTCCCGTGGGTAATTCAATATCCCATCTCTTTCCCCTTCGAAGGTTGCCACCCCCACTTTTCCTCCAAACAAGAATTAATCTCCTTCTATTTTATTGCAGATCAAAATAGATGGGAGGAAAATTAAAGTCCAGGAAACCTGTTTCCAAGGAGACTCACCTGTGTGGGTGGGCCAAGGGGAAAGGAACAAGAAGGCTTCACTTCGCTGCCAAAAGATAAAGCAGTGCCTGACAAACTGAGCCAGATGTAGGTGGGGAAGGAAGAAGTTTAAGATCTCCTTTTGAACTATTGGAAAAACCCTGCTGGCCTTACAAGCCCCAAGATAAGTTTATAATAAGGCTCCGTCTGGCATCTTAATTTCTGTCTGCTTCCTAATTGTTTTTCATAATCTACAATGCCTTACCTACCAGACTTGGGAGTTTAGGGAGTAAGCAAGCAGCATGAGAAATAAGAGGTGTATTTATAGCATAGGATGAAACTTTTGTTGCAAAAGAATATTTGGTGTATAAAAACCCACCTGGGAAGAGTCCGTTCGGACATTCCAAGTCTGAAAATAAACCATAAAGCAGCCCATGGGCCATCTCTGTCTTAATGGTTACAAACTCGGACAGTAACTTGATCAAGCTAGACCACGTTGGTAGCCATCACTATGGTATATTCATGGGAAATCCATAGTTGAACTATATTTATGCTTTGGTAATATTTCTTGGCACAGGTTATTCCCTTTTGGATTTCCAACAAAAGGAGGGGGAAACAGGAGAAGATTCTCAGTCAGCCAGGTTATGGTTATCTCAAATGTGCTTTTTCAAAAGGCAACTGGACTTTGTTTTGTTTGGTTTTTCCTTGAGGAAGACTCAAGAAGCTTCTTCAGTTCTAGCTGAATGTTTAGCTTTAATTCAGAACTGAAGAAGCATCTCAGACAAGAAGCGAAACATCTTCCTCAGGAAAAAGCAAATCCACTAAGTTGCCTTTTGAAAAAGCACCTTTGAGAGGAGACAGGAGTATTAGATATGTTTGTCACCTTGAGTGACATATTTAAAAAGGCAAGATAAAAATATTTAATAAAATAATAAAAAAGACACTCAGTTCCACTTCACTCTAAGCCAGGGCTGTCAAACTCACATCACACACTGGCCACGCCCGTGCCCGGTTTAGTAAAGGGGGGGAAAGTCCCGATACGTCATGTGATGCTGCTGTGACAACGCGAGTTTGACACCCCTGCTCTAAGTGCTAGGGATAATAGAATAAAGTGCTGCCTTCCCATAATAACCCAAGGATTGGGAGATGTTGCTTTTAAATTGTGACAATTGCAACCATTTCTGATGGCTTCCACCTTCTTTGCATTTGTATCTAAACTGCATTGCTGTAACCTTCTCTTGCAGTAGTATTTTTTCCCCTACAGAAAAATGAAGAGCTGTGCCCCAGGGACTGGAGTGGAGGCATCTCTGCGTTGCAAGCATATTCAGCGAGGCCCAGTATGAAAGTGATAGGAAAAATAAGTTGTTATTGGGTGAGACAATATTTGTTTATAGAACCTAGCATTAACTTTCAAGGGGTTTAGAATAGGAGACAAATATTTTTGAATACGCATTTTCAGTTGGCTGAACACACATATCTGGCTGGATGGGAGAGAAGGAGCACCCTAACTTTACTGGAAGGAGGTCTCTGAGAATGATGGGAACAGGAGAGTATCACTGTCAGGAAAGGAGTTGTTTACCTTTCAAGCTCAGCTTGGCCACAGCTGTGCCCACTAGGCCATAAGGGAGTGAAATTAGCCGGCTTCATTGTGCTCCTTTGTCTTCTGCTGGGATGGGCAAAAGAGCTCATCTGTGCTGGCTTAATGAGTCACCATCTCTACGAAAAGGAGGCTGATTCAATTTCTGCTCAGTTAATTAAGAGCATTGCTTGGCACACAGGAGCCAGGCTCTCCCTCTGGATGCATGCTGAATCCAGCTTAGTTTTCATTGTTGAGTCGACCCCAGCATGTCAGATCCAAGAAGGCAACTTATCATAGCTGTGAGAAGGAATGGTTTGCACAGGAAAACTGTTCTGCTGGTTGTACAAAGAGTCACAGCCTGTACAAAATCTCATTGATGAGCCTTTTATCATCCTTCAATTACTAAAATGAATCAAGCATTTCAAATCTCAAGAAGATGGATCAAATGACGTGGATCCTTCCCTTCCTGGCACATCTTGGCTGCAGCGTGGTTAAGTTAAAGAGTTGATTTGACAAGCATAAGTGCGGAACGGTGACACTCACTAAGGCTACCTTATCAATGGTCCTACCGTGCATTTTGCACCCTCTGGTGGACTTGTACTGAATGGCATTGTGACAGCCTGAGTTAATAGCTAGCTGGGCTGAGGACTGATTTGGTGAAAGAGACCACGAGCAGATCAGTAATATGCTCAGAAGCCATCTCAGTCTAGGCTCTATTCTATCACAATCACTTATAATTTTTTCTTCTCATCCGTTTCTCACATTTCTCACAATTATTAAAGGTAACTACTAGCGGTAACGGCTTAATTTGTGCCATTTTTGTAGAAAATATAGAACACACAAAGGTGGTTCAGGTGAGCATTTTATATGAGCTAGAATTTTGTTTTGTTAATCCAAGCTTGTATATACAGACCCTACACCAAGCTTTTTTCCCCTTCCATTCACTTGTTCCAATTCTTGGAGACTGCCTGATTAAGTCTGGGTTTTTTTGGCAAGATTTTTCATAAGTAATTTGCCATTGCCTCATTCTTAGGGCTGAGAGAAAGTGACTGGTCCTAGATTACCCAGCTGGTTTGTGACTATGACAGGGCTAGAATTCACACTCTCCCAGTTTCTAGCCCAATGCCTTAACCACTAGACCAAACTGAGTTTTCAAAGAGGTGTTTTTTAAACATATAAAATGGTAATGCTAAAACCCATAGCATGATCACTTTAGATTGACAAATGTCATCAATCTAATTATATAGAAAAAGTTTTATTGGTTACAAATATAGAAATATATCGCTTACAATATGTTGAATTTTCATGTATCTTA
>JAOYMU010000001.1:103601858-103613588 GCA_025802295.1 Psammodynastes pulverulentus | reverse complement strand
TTGCTGGCTTGCGCAGCCTCCTCCCGCGCTGGCCAATGGAGAGCGAGAGTGAGTGTTGGCGGCCAATGGCAAGGCGCAGGGGCGGGATACGGCACGTGCGGCACCAAAATGGGGAGTGCGTGGGATGCCTGGCGACCCATGGGAAAGGGCCGATCGACCCCCAAAGGGGTCGCAACCCCCAGGTTGAGAACCGCTGCCTTAAACAAAGGGAGCCAATGAAAAGAAGCCAGAGAAGATTTAAAAAAAACAGAAGGAGATGCAGTTTAATTAGATGTTAAGCCAAACATGAAAATAGAGGTAGCATATGGGAAAGAAGTTTGCAAAAGCTGACATTTAGTTGAATTCTCCTAGAATTTTACACGCATATACAGACACACTGTTATGTTGCATTCCAAAATATATTACAATAGAGAGGGTGGAATTCTAAACAATCACATTCCTTACTTGTTGCCTCTCTAACTTAATTATTTTTCCTGCCAAAAATCTCCCTTTGATTCATCTCCAGCCTTTTTTTCAAATAAATTTCATTCTGTATGTGATTTTTCAAAGCAGAGGGGGTAAAAAAAACTTTCAAAAGATCCAATTTCTAATCAAGCTTCTTCTTGAACTGTTAGATAAGGTGACATCCAATATATCTGCAGGATACAAGATTGGAGAAAGATTACTTTATTTATTTACTCATCCATCCATTCATTTTATTAAATCTAGATGGCTGCCCAACTCACATGTGATGACTCCAGGCATTAAAAATCCACAATTTAACTCCCCACAGGTCCCCATGCCATAATCACAAGAATCCAAGCAGTTTCTAAAAATATGTGTAGGTTTGAGAATACCATAATGTAGACTACTAGAACATAAGGACATACTGTTCTGCTGATTTCACTGTGATGTTCAGGTTTCTTAAGTCATTATGGTGTTTTAGGGGTATACCTAAATGACCTTAGGATGCACATGCCTTCACTCATGGAACTAACAGGTTTGGGGGCTCATATATCACAAGCTAAATGGAGAACATGAGTCAAATATGAGTCAAATAATAATGTAGAATGCATGAGGGTGGGTAATGCACAGGTAATTCACATTTCAGTGAAAATGTTTGTTCTTTACCTGTGGTTCCCTGGCTTATACTATTAAGTTTTTCTCTGTTCCCATTTCAAATTATTGGGAATCTATGACATCCATTGTTTGCTTTTCTGATCAGAGGCTACACCAAAGTCTGCAAGAAAGAGGACTGGAGGCTCCGTAACCCCTATTATAAACTTGTTTCATTTTTTTGAGTGCAGAGAAGAGCAACAAAGATGATAGATCTCATAAAAAAGGGAACTAGATATGTTTAGCCAAAAGAACGAAAGGCTTAGGGGAGACATGAGATCAGTCTTCCAATCCAATCCAATCAAATCAACCTTTATTGTCAGCAGGGCTTTTTTTCCGCTGGAATTCGGCGGTACTGCGTTCCTGCACCTTTTCAGAGTCCGCGTCACGTGGTCCGTCTCGACCAATTGCGCGCTATCATTTCCGGGTTTTTTTAGCGCGACGATGGGGGTGCGTTCCAGCACCTTTTTTCAGAGAAGAAAAGCCCTGATTGTCAGAGTACAACATGTGTACAATGAGATTGGCTGAGCCTCCCTTCTTGCACGCACACCCAACACAATATAACTCACAGTGAAGACAAAAAAATCCCTAACCCAGTAAATCAACTTCCCAATGGAACAGCTTGCCCTCAGAAGTTGTGAGAGCATCATCACTTGAGACTTTCAAGAAGAGATTGGACTACCATTCTTCAGAAATGGTGTAGGGTCTCCTGCTTAGGCAGCGGGTGGGTGGGTGGTTGGACCAGATGATCTACAGGGTCCCTTCTAACTTGATTATCTGTTATCTGTTATCTGAATCCTACTAACAAACACACAATCTTATTGCACATCACGGTTGACATAAAGTTATTTTCCATGCAGGAGTCTGATAGCCAATGGATAAAAACTGTTCTTCAGTCTGTTGGTGCGACTGGCTATGCTTCTATATTTCCTACTCAATGGTAGGAGAATGAAGAAGTACTGACCAGGGTGTGAATCATCCCTGAAGATTTTCCTCATTCTTCTAAGGCAACATGCCCTAGTGATGTCATCTAGCGATATCAGGGGACAGCCTCAGTGGTGGGATTCAACAGGTTCACATCTATTAGCGAGAACCGGTTGTTGAAAGAAATCTCCTTTTGTTTTGTTTTTTCACTTTAAAGGCTAATCCTGTAAGGAAGGCAGGAAAGAAACTGTCTAGTGTTGTTTCTAGCCTAATCTTTATTGCCCCGCTTACAGAAACTGCCTCTTGGTTAACCCATAGAATAGCTAAAGGTTCTTGGCAGTACGCCCAGACTTACTGTTGCCCTAGTTCCATCCAGTCACATGATCACCCAGCCACTTCTACCCGGCTGGTCATTAGGGCAGAGAACCAGTTGTTAAATTATTTGAATCCCACCACTGACTTCCACATATTATGCACTAGAGAGTAGTGTGCCACTATTTCTATTCCACATAACAGCATAGGTTAAACAAATGTATCTTCATGCACTTTCCTGCAGAAATTGCTCCCTTCAGAAGTGCATTGGAATACAGTAAGTGCCTATAGTGTGCAAGGTATGTTTGGAGCGTATGCTGACATATGTTCCAAGTAGGATCTCTCTTTAATGGGCTACACATACTGTATCTAGTGTCCTTAATGCTTCATTGTAATGTTTAATCTCCAGACCTCTTAGTTTCTTTATTGATCTTCTCTGCACTCTTTCTAGAGTCCCAGCATCTTTTTTGTACCATGGAGACCTGAACTGGATGCAGTATTCCAAACATAGCTTCACTAATGCAATATAGATTGGTACTAACACTTTTCATGATCTTGATGCCATCCCTCTGTTGATGCAGCCTAGGACTGCATTGGTTTATTGGCAACTGCAGCACACTGCTGACTCACACTTAAGTGGTGGTCCAAAGCCCTAATGCTGTGAGAGATCAGCAAGCCAAAGAAGAGGACAACCCCCATCCCAGTGTGGTTCAGTTGAGATAGCTGAGATCCAATGTTTTATAAGATGGAGGGAAGTGGTGCTTGTAACAATGTAAATAGAGTCATAATAGAACAAGTGAATCTTTTCCTATTAATGATGTAATTTTTTCCTTGATTCTATAGCCGACCAGATTGTTGGCTTGTATATGAAGCTTTTAAAGAAGACTCCACTGCTAAGCAAACAGTATCTTAGCTTCATTATTAAGATTTTGGAGCAGATTATAACTTCCACATATGGGTCATGGAGGAGAATTAAATTGGCTTCATTTAAATCACTCAAGAATATTCAATTCAAATTCTGAATTTCTACCCTATTTTTTCCAAATATTTCTGTTCTAGTATTTTAATTACATGTTGCCTTTAATATATAGTATTTAATATATAATGTAAAATTTAATAAATACATATTTAATATATTTTGTTTAAACTGCTGTATTATTTGAGGGTTGTTATAAGTGAATGCACGAAATATACAACAGTTCTGATTACTCTAAAATGTACTGCCATATATAATATACCTTATATATCTTTAGCAAATATTATATGTTGTCTAACAATGTGTTCAATATATGTAACAACTTTCTCTAGCATGATATCCTTCACATATAGCTGGCTTCAATATAACAGTAGTGCTGTATGAGATGAAAGTTACTATTTATTACATCTAAATCAAAGTTACTATTTATTACATCTAAATCAATAAGATGAGTTACTTATTCTTCCATACTGATTAGTGTGAAAATAAAAAAGACAACTTAGTACATAAAAATCTACATTTTATATAGTATGGGACTTAAAATTAGATGTTGTAATGACACAACTTAATTGATACTCCAGAAATAATTAACCAAATTTAACTTTATTCTGAAGGACATCAGACTCAAAGGTTTACATTGAAAGTAACACGATCTTTAATTGGGTGGAATGGTAACTGAAATAGTTTTTCTAGCTCTTGAGCAACAACTAGAATAATCCTCTTGAATGCATTGCAACTTTCCCATTTTCTACAGTTATATTGTATAATTACAATTATACTGAATACCATCACAAAATATTAAGAATTTCCATTTCTTAGAGTCAAAATGGCAACAATAAAAGCTTCAGTGAAAACAGTGATAGAAATATAAGTCTGAAGGTTCATTATTATCCATCCAAAGCCCTAATGTAAAATTAATAATAAAAGAAGTTGATTTCTGCATGAGATGGGCTTCTGCAGAAAGCTTGTCATAATTGAAACATTATCTCCAATAAAACCTTAATGTCTATCATGAGTTCCATATCACAGAGAAGGATTGGATGCAAATGCACATGTTTCTGCCCTGATGATTTGAAAATGAATTTTAGTGAACACACTAGAGCCAACTTCCTAATAAATATGCATTAAAAAGATTGCCCATATCACATTGCCTCTTGAGGATAGACTTCCAATGCCTTTTATTTATTTGTAACATATCTCAAGAGGGACATTAATTGTTAGAGACTTTACACCAAACATGTCTTCATTTTAATTAAAGATGACTCAGACAATGACACATATTGAAATTCCAGAATACCCACCCAGCTAGATTGTTTTTTTTTATTCATTAGATCCCTGCTGAATTGTTTAGAGCTGAATTGCCTAAATTCCCAAATGAAGATCTAGTTTAGATTTTCATATCTATTCTTCATAATAAAGTCATCATGATTGATTGTGGACTTCAAAAATCTGTTGAGTGACAAATACAGTGCAATGTTTATAGAACCTTGTGAAATCAATTGGCTCACAAACTTCAGCTGATTACTTAATTTTTGTAACTTCTTTTGAAAGTTTCAGAAGAGAACAAATCATTTAACTTCAAACAAATAATCCATTATCCTTTTTGTTCAATGATTTATTTTTCTGCTGGAATACTAGTTAGCCATCTTGGATCCATCAACGGTTATCTTTATAAACCAGCAAACTTACCATGTAAAACCAGTAGGTTTATGACGTAAGCAAGTTAGAAAGATTCTTTTGCTTGAATTCAATAGCTGGGACAAATTTTTCATTTGTATCTTGAAATTTGTGGAAAAACCATCCTTTTCTCTCCATCAGACCAAGGCTAGAGTCCTATGAATGCTTACAGGGGAGGGAAAATTAGGTTCTGTTGAACTCATTAGGATTTGCATAGAAGGCATGCAAAAAGATGCTCTCTCAGATAACATCATACTAAAGGGTAATGTGCAATGTGTCATCACAGAAGGGCTTCTTTTCTTTGCTGTCTTAAGACTTCACTTAGAGGGGGAGGGCTTATTGAAATTGCAGTGAGTTACTAAGTTTTCATAGCTCCAACAGTTTGAAAAGTATTCCTCCATGAGTTGTGGATTCTCAAGATATAAGGAACAAAGGCATTGCTCTTGTCAACAGGAAATAGTGCCAAGGACCCAAAAGAATGTTATGCAGCTATGATTATGTCTATGGAGATTCTCAATCATCCAGGTCATGATTGTCCCAAAGAGGCTTCTTTTTTCCTTTTTCAAGCAAGCAAACAAACAAACAAACATCTGACTGCCTTTTGAGAAAAAAGAAAGCACCTTTGGGACAACTACTATTATGATACAAAAATGGTAAAATCAAGGTGAGTTTTGCTATTATTCTCAGAGGTATCTATATTATCCTCATGCATTGTGAGGACATGCTTATTTATTGATTTTTTTTCTTGGTAGAAAATTACTGTTCTGCTTAGGCTTCAGATAGCTCTTATATTTTATTTTGTTTCCTTTATATATTTATCCAGCAATCTTTCCTGCAGTTCCAAAACATTCAAAAAAACCCCAAATGAATCAAAACATTTCAGAGACTGAAATAAAAATGATATCACAATAACTGAAAATGGCAGGTAAGTATCTGTGCCTTTAAGCTGTACTTGTTACACAGTTTACATGACACGGAACACTGCTTGCTTTATAAGAAGCTTGGATTACCTGGTGCCTTTCAAATGTTTTGGACTACAAACCCCGTTACCCTAGCCTAGTCAGTACCGACAATCTCATCTGAGGCCCATAGAAGATGTCCTTTAACACAAATAGAGCGCCGGTGTGAAGGAACCTCCTGTAGACCCATCAACGGGGCCAGACTCGACCCGCTCTTTCTCTTGACAGCCGTCGGACCACGTGGCCGACTCGACCCGGTCTCCTCCTCGATCCGGTCGCCCAAGATTAGCGCACGCGCTGTGTCAGTGGCGAGAGTCGCCGCTGCAGCGTTGGAACGAGCTTTCAGCACCGCGGAGCTGCGGACAGCGCCTTCCACCCGCCCTCAGCTGCAGCCCCCAAGACGCCGCAAGCGCGGAAAGGGTGTGTGAAGGGCTATGGAGGGCGCGGCTGGCTCCCAGGCGCTGATTCAGGCGGCTGCCAGCCAGAGGGCAGAGGCAAAGCTCCCAGAGAAAGGCTCCTGCTCCTCCAGGTATGGCTCGAGTACTGGGCATGGGCTTTGCTTGCTAGGCGGTCAAGGAGGCGGTGGGTTTGCACTCTCCATCTCCCTGGCGAACGACTTTCCTTTCCAGGGTTTATCTTGTGCTTCCTTGCCATCCACTCCTTCCCTACATCTGCTCTGTCAATAGCATTCCCCAAGCGAGCCGTTCATTTCCCAGACAATAGAGGCATCTCCCTTGGGCGATGGAAAATGGTGGAGAAGGGGAGGAGGGAATCTGTTTGTTTTTTTCCAACAATCCAAGCATCCAATTGACACAGCTTTCCTGCTGTGGCACCTTCCTCTACACACACACACACACACACACACACACACACACACACTTCACCTAACCAGACGCCCTTCCTTGAAAAGTTGCTATTGTAAGATGCAGAGTAGATGAGGAAAAGCAATAAAGAACATGCTGCCTTCTGCACAGCTGGGCAGTAAGGGCCACTGAGAAGGCCCTAAGATTGAGTACAGATGATGCATGGCATGAGATCTCTTTCTTTTGCTCCAGTCTGTGGGTGCAGAAGAATAGATAGCTGCAGGAGGCTTTATCTAAAATGTACCTTATGTGCCTTTGGGAAGCCATATGCAAACTAGCTTCCTCTTGAGCAAGCTAATGCCTAAGTGTATTTTCTTGCACTGGCAAATGAGTCCCTTTGCTTATTTATCTACAGAGTGAAGCCTGCCTTCTTATATATTCAATTAACATGATATGATACATATATCCTTGAGATACATAACCGCCATTTGTGTGACATAACACTTCTTCCTAAAATCCAGCAAACAAACAAAACAATGAGGTGAAGCCCTCTGCTGTGGCATCACAAAGAAACAAGAGAAATGTTTTTGCACGTGCTTGCTAACTATTTAAAATGTGGTGCCAATGCAGGACTGGACAGGGGTTTTTTTTTTTCCTCCTCTTTCCTTTTTCTCTTCCTCCTTTTAACCAGACTAATTCAGTGTCTTTAATGCTGGTGGAAGAGAAAGAAGTGCAGATATATGTAACAAACAATAAACGTTGCCACCCAGAAAAATTGCATACAGTACTTAAAAACATGACTCTTTTCTTTTACAAGAAAAACCAGATATTGTCAGAAAAAGAGATCCTACCAACAGTTCTAAAAGAAAAAAATAATACATGGGGTTTGAAAACATTTCCTGTTGGGTCATGTTCGTGAAGTACTCAGTTGCTAGCTAGGGGAAATGGTTATTTTCATAAACAATAAGCATTAATCTTAATAGCTGAGACAATATAAATGTCAATCTTCCCAAATAACTTGGGAAAAGTGCAAAAATTCCCAGCTTGTTTGGATAAGGTTAATCTTGGTACAATATTCTCAGCTGGTTAATCATGTTATTAAGTAGGCATAATGCAGTCCTCAAAAGATCCTCAAAGCCATTTTCCAACCTGGGTGGTTGTGAATTATATGGACGATATTCTGGATAACAGAAGCCACACAATTAAGAAGGGTTGGTGGTTGTTTACCATTGTCTCAATAATTCGTTGTCCAAAGAAGTGGGTAGTTTGCTTTATTGCCGTTTGCTCTTACCATTGCCAAACTGGACATTGCATTCAATTTTTTTTGCCTCTTTATAATCTAATGTTTAGAGTTTGATGAAAGCCAGTTTGGTGTAGGGATTAAGGTAATGGGTTAATAATTACTTTGGTAGAACCCAAAAGATTGTAAGCTGCCCTGAGTTAGGTAAGATGGGCACCAATACATTTTATAAATAAATAAATAAAGTTGAATAGTTCTTTCCTCCATATACAGAAATATGTTCAATAAACACAGTTGTTGAATTATTACTTATTGGAAAGCTTTTCAGGCTAAATATGAGCAATCCATGGAGTCTCCATGTAACCCCATATATACATTTTAGTGAGGCCTTGGGACCCTCCAAGACTACCTTGGAAAATTTCAGTGCAAACTTGAGAACAATTTTCTACTCTTTATTTGAAAAAAATTGGGGGGAATAAAATGTGCCTTAAGCGTCAACACATTTTATCCTGCTGATTTAACTTAGCCTTGCCCCCTCCAAGTTCACTTAGTGATACCACTGTAACATCACCAAATGCATTCTGGGCAGAAGCATTGAAAATTCTTAAGAAGTATTTCCTAAGTATTTCTACAATATGGTTATGTCTTTACCTTAATCTGCTGCACATTCCTACAGTATAATCATTACTGAACCAGCCTCAAATGTTGCTACTGTTGGCTCAGTCTCTACCACGCTCATTTAATTTTTTGCATGCTTAATCACAACTTGATTAAAGTTTGCCAGTTTAATGTAGTTGTTAAAGCGCCTAGAAACCAGGAGATTAAAAGTGATGGTCCTATTTTAGGCATGAAAGTCAGCTAGGTGACTTTGGGTCAGTCACTCTTTCTCAACCCAACTCACCTCACAGGGTTGTCGTTGTGGAGAAAATAGGTGGTGGAAGGGATGTTATATATCTTCTACTACACCTTGAATTATTTTTAAAATAATAAGGATCAGGGGGGGAAATCAAAAACATAAAAATAAAGAAATGAAGTTGAACAAAATTTGTCCTACTGATTAATATTCATCCACACACCAGCACTTAAATGTGAAGAGGTTTTTGTGAAATGAATTACTTTACTCAAAGAAGAATTTTCAAGAAGCATGTTCACAAGAGATGCATTAGATTGAGAAGGAGAGGAGGATCAACCTTTAATATAGTAAAAATATGTTCTAGCTGAGCATTATAGTATAATATTATGAATTAGATCTTATTATGCCTTGGCTGTTTCCAAATGTTATAGCCTGGGATAATTTTGCATGCAGAAGACAAGCCAAATCAATTGGTCTTGGTCTTGGGAACATTTCAAGTCTTGGCTGATATTTGTCTATTGCCTTGTGGAAATCTAAAATTCTATGTTCCGGATATTCTTCAATTGTAATTGATTTGGTTTGAATTGCTCTGTGAAGCTTCAGGTCCAACCGCCATCCAAACCTAATGAAAAATTGATGAGCATATTCTTACAGCTTTAAGTATCACCCGAGAAAGAAAATTTAGAACTATGGCTGTACTGAATTAAAAGTCAAAGCAACTCCACAAAAGGTTGTAACTATTCAAATTACAACTACAATTGAGCCCAAAATTTCCATTGCTAAGCGAGATCAATTTTGCCTCATTATATGACCTTTCTTGCCACAGTTGTGAAGCGAATCACTGCCGTGGTTAAGTTAGTAACACAGTTGTTAAGTAAATCTGGTTTCCCCATTGACTTTGCTGATCAGAAGGTCACAAAAGGTAATCACATGACTCCAGGACACTGAAAATACATGCCAATTGCCAAGCGGCCAAATTTTGATCACGTGACCAGGAGAATGTTGCAATAGTCATAAGGGTGAAAAAAGGCCACAAGTGTCTTTTGTAAATTGTCTCTTTGTAACTAAGTCTCCTTTTGCCATTGTAACTTCAAACGGTCATTAAATGAATGGTTGTAAGTGGAAGACCACCTGTCTATAGAGGTAGGGGGGCATATTGTTATTCTATTGCTATTGCAAATCAGTTTTCTCTTTATGCTTAAAATATAGCCCCCTTATGTCAGTGTTTCACTGAAAGAAATTATTCTTGTTTCATATTCAACCTCTCGGTTCCAGGTGTCGCACTCATCCCATTCATGTGTCCGTCTGTCATTTGTTTTTCTATTACCAAGTGCCACTTAGAAAGTTCTGCCATGAGTCTCTTGCTGCAGGGGGAAGGGAAACCAGAGGTGGTATTCAGCAGGTTCTGACCAGTTCTAGAGAATCAGTAGCAGAAATTTTGAGTAGTTTGGAGAACCGGAAAATACCACCTCTGACTGGGCCCTGCCCTCATCTATTCTCTGCCTCCTGAGACCCAGCTGATCGGATGGGTCTTCTTTTGTTGCCCTGCACAGGAGAACAGAGCTGGAAAGCAGGTTAGTGGAGTGGGGAGTAAGTGAAGATTTTACAGTATTCTTCCCCTGCCATGCCCACCAAGCCACGCCCACCAAGCCACGCCACACCCACCAAGCCACGCTCACAGAACTGGTAGTAAAAAAAAATTGAATCCCACCACTGAGGGAAATCATTACATTTTGTCCAATAATGCAAAGCTGAACAGCAGCGGAGCCGTTTTAACACTAAGGAAATAATTATCAACATCAATATATGATGAGGACCATCACTGCAGAGAAAAGCCAGTTGGGAGGTGGGGAGATGGCTGCATTTTGGGGATTATGACATAATAAATGGGCTTTATTATGCTGTTGTGATTATAAAGTTGTGTTTTAATCCTAACAATTTGATAGACCAGAAAACATCATTCTTTTTTTTTTAAATGGAGCTGCCAGGAATTAAATAATTCAAAGTTTCTATAATATTATGACTGGAAAAAGATTTTGCATAGTGGAAATTAGGAATTTCTGGATATCTTGAATTAAGGTATTTACCAGACTGGCCTGAATATTGAAACAGTCCTTCTTGTACTGAATGGCTGACTCAGTTGATTATCTTGATAATCTGGCTGTCAGTCCCATTGTGAACTTCTGGCCAATTAGATGAGAAATAAAAGAAACCATATTATGAGAGATATGCACTGGTACTTTGACACTCAACTGCTCTGAAACTCAACTGCTCTTGGCACTCAACACATTTTGATGTGAAAATTTTGACCCAGTACTCCTCGTTCGTTTGATCCTCAATGCACAAGCCAGAACCTGTTGGTATCGGCTGCCTTGTGACTCACTACATTGTTTCTTATGTCTGATGTTCATCAATTTTGGTATTTATCATGCCTCCCAGAACAAATTAATGATGAGTACCAAGGTACCACTATATCTCTACCATTTAAAGAAGAGCTAAAGGACCGCAGCCTTGCCCTGGGAAACATGCCCTAAGCGGTTCCACAGAGTTTCCTTGTATCTTTCATGATTTTAAAACATCCATAGCTGAAACTAGAAGTAGTTTGGAATGATGCGCTACTTATGTTCAGCTTTATCTCCCCTATTAATAAAAATAGTTGTCATGGTAGGAACCCTAAGCATGAATAGGCTGAATAGTCCAAACAAGACAGAGATACTCAATTATGGGAAGGCAAATAGTTCTGTAAAACTGCTTTCACCGTTTTGTTTGCATTGTCTTTGAAGGCTCATGCACACAATTTGAGGATGCTTATGGATAGCAATAGCAATAGCACTTTAGATTTATATACCGCTTTACGGTGCTTTTTACAGCCCTCTCTAAGCGGTTCACAG
>JAOYMU010000001.1:103570887-103581868 GCA_025802295.1 Psammodynastes pulverulentus | reverse complement strand
TTGTCCTCCGGTCACCATCCTCCTTTCCAAATCCTTCTAAGGCCGCTGTGCTTTTAAAAGCAAGCCCCGGGACTGCCAGGCGCAGTGGCGTGGTCAGCCATCATAGGAATGGCCGCCGGACGGCACCTCACCTCCCGGAGCCTCAGGCGCGCCAGCATTGGCCACCTGGCCCTGGAATTCGGCCGGGGACCCCTGACGAAAGCCACCCTAAAGTGGCAGGTACCCCTACAGGGCACCTGGCCCCGAGGGGCCTCCGGGACGGCAGGTTTCGGAAGCTGGGGGCAAGAGCTAGCCACTCCAGCTTCCGTCGCCTCTGAGTCCCGGAAGTCGAAATCCCAATAAATAAATTTCTGTTGTAGGGACCAAAACCCTATAGTTATAGCAGTCCTGGTGGCAGGTGAATTAACCATCTCCTTTAATAATTTCAGAATACTGCATCAGCTCATTCCTACCTAGGGGAGGAGAGGGGAAGGGAAAGGGAAAGATTGTTTTGAGTTTCATTCTGGAAGAAAGCTAAAAGTAGACATTCTTAATATAGGAAATATACATTCCCAATTAATTCTATTAAAAAAGCAGATTAAACAAGATTTGTCTATCTATCTATCTATCTATCTATCTATCTATCTATCTATCTATCTATCTATCATAAATGTTTAATTGTAAAAGCTTGCAGCTCTAAAAATCAGAACAGAGCATAAACTACAAGAAAGGCAGACGAAAAGGAAAAGACAACAAAGGGAAGGAAAGTTAACCCTTTGATTATTGGATATTTTTAAAATGAAAGATCTGTAGTTGGGGGTAATTTTAAAACAAAAGTATATTTATGCTTTGTGAAACTATGGTGTTTAAGTATCAAAGCTTATGTTATTTTATGCCTGCTGAAAAGTTAAGAGAAACCTGAAAATGTCCACTTCATTAAAATACTTGAGAACTTTTTTTAATCCTATTACAGTATTATTATGTCTGATACTATAAACTTCACATTATTATCAATGAAATGTATATGCTGTCCATCTCCCTGATAAAGCAACCCTGGATGGCTTATATATCTAGTATAAAAGGTAATTGGCAAAGGTTGAAGTGGTTATCTTTCTTAACTCAGGGAGATAAACACACATTTTTGGCTGTTATGCAAGTATAATATCATCATCATCATCATCATCATCATCAGCGTCGTCGTCGTCATCATCATCATCATCTACTGCCTTTTTTATGTTATGCAGCAAAAGATGAGGATAGAGTTTATGTTATGCAGCAAAAGATGATAGAGAATTAGTTCCAGCTCACCCTCTATTATCATCAAAGAATCTTTTGACAGTTTTTGCACACTGATTTCCAGTTGCCAACCCCAATATTATTTGATTTCATGTTGTCATCAGCCACAGAGTGACAGAAAATGAGGATATTGCGGGCAGAAGGGAAGAAGAAGAAAGGAAGAGAGACATAGAAAAACCTAATTCATTATTATTTTCTTTTTGGCCATTTTCCAGATTCGTTCACACCCACAGTTTGGGAACCTGTGTCAACGTACTGAAGCCAACGAATGCTGTCCAAGCTGGTCTCTTGGGAACTATATTGCTGCCCTACACAACCGATCGTCTTGCTTCGATATTACCCAAGCGGATGTTTCCCACACCCTCACCCTCCTACGTTCTTGTGCCCCTGACTACCATAAAGGCATTCTTGTTCCTTCGTGCGTTGGCCTCAAGACTGAAAGAGACAAACACGTGCCGTGTTCTAAACTCCCAGAGAAATGCACTCGGTTCCACGCAGTTTACCAGCTCCTTCATTTCTTAGTGGACAGAGATTTTCTCAGCCTGCAGACGGTGGGATATCAAGTGCCAACACTGAAATATAGCCTGTTGTTTTTGCCAACCACAAAGGGAGCTTCCATGCTGGGAATCTACCTAAATAATCTTGAGTCAGGGGATTTGTTTGATAATTACACCTCCATCATTGGGATGGACTTGGGCCTTAAGCAGAAATTATTCCAGCACTACCTTTTCCTGGATACCGTGTATCCAATCATGGCAATACTGGCAATATTTCTGAGCATATTTTGTTATCTACACTCGGTCTTTATCACTTTTGTCATCATAATGATTGTCTTTGGTACCCTGATGATTTCGTATTTCTTGTATAAGGTGGCCTTCCAATTCTCCTATTTCCCTTTTGCAAACCTATCTGCAGTGATCATTCTCAGCAGTATTTGTGCCAACCATACCTTGGTCTTTTTTGACCTCTGGAATCGTAGCAAGAGCCAGAACCCATCTGCAGGGCTGTTGCAGTGGGTGAGAACAACCATGCATCATTTTGGTTACCTCATGATGGCATCTTGCCTGACAACTGGTGCTGCTTTCTACACAAGCTACATGAGTTACATTACGGCCATACGCTGTTTTGCCATTTACATGGGCACTTCTGTCCTTGTGAACTTGATATTTATGTTGACGTGGCTCCCTGCTTCAGTTGTACTGTATGAACGGTTCATAGCAAGGAAGTGTGTTTACAAACCAGAACACTACTGGAATAATACTGGGCACAAAAGGGTCATTCTGTCTTTCCATCATCTCCTCCAGAGTATCCAGACTACGTGGCGTGAAACGTCCAAATTATTATTTGAGAAAGTTCTTCCTTGTGGAGTAATCAAATTCCGTTATATCTGGATCTGTTGGTTTGCTGCCTTGGCTATAGGTGGTGCCTATATTTCCTGTCTAAATCCTAGACTAAGGCTCCCAACTTTGGAGATGTCATCTATACAAGTGTTCAGGTTAAATCACCCCTTTGAGAGATATGATGCCGAATATTGCAATGAGTTCATGTTTGAAAGGTTAGAACGAGAAGACATGCACATGCCTATCACTATTGTATGGGGTGTACTCCCAGTGGACAATGGGGATCACTTTAATCCTAAAAGTAATGGCACTCTGATGAGGGACTCAGCCTTTACAATTGAAAACCCTGAAGCGCAAAGGTGGCTGCTGCAATTCTGCCAAAATGTCAAGAATCATACTTTTTACTATGCTGACGTGGAACAAAAATCCACAGTTTGTTTCATGGAGGAATTTCAGCAGTGGATGGATAGCAGACAATGCTCTAAGAGAGATCACAGCTTTAACCTCTGCTGTAACCACTTCTCCTTCCCATATGGCAGAGAAGTCTTTCTTCATTGCATCAAAATGATGATCATGGAGCACAACAGAGAAGAAGCTGAAGCTCGTGACTTTGGCCTCCGATTCGACGAGAAGGGCGACCTTGTGGCCCTGGTGCTAGAGTTTCAAACAATTTACTACTACAGCTCCAACTATAGCAAGGTAAATCATTTCTATGATGAGCTTAGCTTATGGATAAGACAAGAGATCAAGGTAGCTCCCATGGGGCTTCAAAATGGCTGGTTCACCAGTAAATTGGAGCTCTATAATCTCCAGCACAGCACCAACACAGAGACCATGGTGGTGCTGGGATTGTCCCTAGCCATCTGTTTTGTGGTTCTCTTGCTCACAACTTGGAATGTCCTCCTTACTGCATTCTCTGTTATCACTATAGCAGGTACCACTCTGGTAACAGTTGGACTTTTGGTTCTTCTGGAATGGCAGCTGAATGCTATGGAGTCTCTCTTCGTTTCAGCAGCAGTGGGCCTCTCCATCGACTTCACAGTGAACTACTGCATTTCCTACCACTTGTGTTCCCATTCTGATCGCCTGAGCCGGGTAGCCTTTTCCTTGAAACAGATGAGCTGTGCTACCATCATGGGAACTTCTGCTTTGTTTTCCGCAGGTGTGATTTTGTTACCTGCTACTGTGCTGGCATACAGGAAGTTAGGGATTTTTATGATGATGATCAAATGTATCAGCTGTGGCTTTGCCACATTCTTCTTCCAATCTCTGTGCTGCTTCTTTGGTCCAAATAAGAATTGTGGACAAATTCTTTGGCCGTGTATTCACATTTTGAAGGACTACTCCGAGAGCCCTAACTCCTCCAACAGAACTTTCACCTGTGGAGGAAATGAGAAACAGAACCGATTAGCAAAAGATCAGGAATCCAATGGTGCAAATGAACAGTATGAACTCCAGCCTTTGGCCCGAAAACTCAGTGACAGCTTTGACAATAGCACTTCCACAAGCAAACTGTCCAATCGTCCATCTGTCTTATCTGAAGATATTCAGCTCCAGGACAACCGGTGCCCTAGAATGGAGCTTCACTCGTCCTTTGAGAGAGACAGACAGAAGCTAGAGCAAACTGAGGTATGCCATTTGTCTCTTTGTCAGTGCCCTGCCTTGCAAACATCTTCTCCTTACAAGCCTGGAAGTAACTCAGGAACAGAAGCAGAAAATCATCAGGACGAGCTCTGCAGAGAGTGCAGATGCCAAAAATATGATCCGAAAGCCTGGGAACATTCCCAGTCAGCCAGCACAATAGATGACAGACTGCTAAATAAATCTCATTATTCCAGCAATGCCAATCAACAAAAATCAGATTATACCTCAGAAAACAGTAATCTGCCAGAAGCTGAACTGTATGATCTTCACAGATGCCTTTATTCCACTGGTAGCTCTTTCAGTGTTCAGAATGTCTCCAGTGAGACCTCCCTCAGTGATTTTGAACCCAGCATAAAAATTGTGGAATCGGCCAGCTCCTGTCCAGATCATTTAGATGTCGTTGATTCTTGCTGTTCCACTCAGAGAGGTCACCTGAATGGAAAGAGAGACACCTTGAGGCTGGACCTAAGAGAGACTGTCTTTGACACCTCAGCAACCCAGCAAAACAATGGCCTGAGAAGAACACGATTAGGAGGATTTGGAGACATGGATCCAGTTGTTCTACCAAATAGCAAACCTGATATGCCTGATGTTTGGATCAAACGGTCCGGGGTGCAAAACTCTGGATACTGAGGATGAAAATCTCAAAGTAGAACAACTGCTATTTCAGGGGCATGGAAAATAAATGTTCGGCTCAAATAGCAGATTTGAAACCGTTTTTCAGCATGAAAATGAAGTGCATTATTGCAGAAGTGAAGAAAACACTTTTAAAAAATAGTAAGCCAGCCAATTTGAAGTAGATCAGAAGCAATTTTAATGCAGTGTCAGCTAATCAACTGCCTACCCTTGTAGTCAGTGCCATGGTGTTGATTATATTCAGTTATCTTTGTTAAAGAGAGACAGTTTGCTCTAGTGGTTAAGGCATCAAACTAGAAATTGGGAGACCAGGAGGTCTAGTCCTGCCTCAGGCACAAAGCCAGCTGGGTGACCTTGGGCCAGTCACTTTCTCTCAGTCCTAGGAAGGAGGCAAAGGCAAACCACCTCTGAAAAATCTTGCCGAGAAAACTGCAGGGACTTGTCCGGGAAGACTCTGAGAAGCCACTACGACTGAATGGACAGGGGAAAAAAAGATTCCTGGTTAAGCTTAATCAAGAAAGAGTTGTTTGTAACTGTCTCTGGTGTAAGATGTTTTGCAACATCACTTGGTTTTGGAAGCAGCAGAGAGTCCCAAGGATCACAGAAATAAATGACTTAGTAGCTACTGAATGATAGAGGGGAACTTTATACCTTGCAGCGTTTGGTGTTGAGTCATTAAGATCTTGTATATTGTTGATGTGACAAAAACGTTTTAACTGAATCCACTTTTCATGAATTATGCAAATCTCATCAAGAAATTATATTCAGATAGGGAGAGAAAAAATAACTCTTGGTAATTTTTCAAATAATTATTAGTACTCTTTAAAAGTAAATGTTAACAGTATAAATTATTTCTAACTTGGAAGTGTGATTAAACTCTTTTCTGCAAGGAGAGCACGTTTTAAATTTCATCCAACTTTTTCATGATAAATTTTTCATTGTCTTTCATCAAATAGAGTACACCTTTTGATTTATATTAATGTTCATGCTAGGTATATTTTATTCAAAGCTATCAGTTTTCAACTAATTATTTTTGTTCAAAACTGTACCTATAATTTTACCTAGTGTTCTACATTTACTTTCTTTCCATTTTGCAATGTCACACTCTTTTCCATCTTTTTATGGTTTATCTTGCATCTAGCTGTAATAATATCCTAGCATAAAAAAATAAATGTTTTTTCTTAAAGTGGACTTTTTCTTTTACAATGAATACTATGATTTACAGTACTTTTAATATACAAAAAGCTTTGGGCCCTGTAGATTCTTTGCATTTTCACTTCTATTACATGAGTCCCTCCCTCACTACTTCAATAATATTTAGCAGACATGTGTAGATCCAGTAAAAATTATATTATATCCACATCCTGCACACTCTTTTATTTAGATTGTTCTCCTTCCTAAGAATGTACCATGGTTATATTGGGGAGGGCACAGTCTCCCTTTAATTGTATGCAACATAATGTATTGGCAAAACAATTATGTTCAGTATGAGCTAAATAAAACTAATTTGACTTACTTTTACAGTAACTTTCTGGCTGTCTACCTAGAGAGGAATCTCATAAGAATTATATTATGACATCACTAGCAGTGCAACTGCAATTTGGATTTATAGGAATATATATAATTATAGAAATCATAGCAACATACTTCTACCACGTAACAAACAGAAAACTGAAGAACAGTCAGAAATATTGGGACATGAATTAGCAAAGACACTGGAACAGCGGCCAGAAAGAAAAGCCCTGAAGCCAACACCATGCCATGAGAACCAATATAATAACAAAAATATGAGACAATTACAATTGGCTGTAAACTGGAAAAAGGTAGTGTTCATTCCAATACAAAGAAGGATAAAAACACAACTGATTCAGTTAATAGATCTGTAAAAACATGAGACATTAATCTTATTATCAAGTGTAGGACAATAGATTGTATTGTTTTCCTAAATTTTGTGAAAGTTGGACTATAAAAAACTGAAAGAAGAAAATTAGACCTTTCAAAATTTGGAGATGGTTACTACAGATACTTTAAGCAGCTAAAGTAAGACTTTAGATTAACCAGTTAAGGCTGTCTTATTTTGATCATCTTATGCAATAAAAATCTTTAGAAAGTATCAGTTATTCTAAAAATGGTTAAAGGTATTAGAAAATGAGATCAGCAAAGAACATACTGAATAGATATGTTAACTAGGCAAGAGTCTAGTTAAAACCCAGAAATATTAAATAAAGTGGTAAAAACACTGAAAAGAATAGAGGGAACTAATCTAGGAAAACTGCAAAACATGGGAATGACTGAATAAATGGAAGCTTGATATTTAAAATGTTGAGAGCATGGAGATGACATATGCAACCCATGACCGTAGGGCACGAGCGTCAAACTCGTGGTGTCACATTGCCATCATGTGATGTTTCTTAACGTTTTTTCCATTCATAGAGCTGGGGTGGGTGTGGCCTATGCATGACGCATCCAGCTTGTGGGCCGCCAGTTTGACACCCCTGCCGTAGAGAGAAGGCTTGCGTGATCTCTGACCAATCACAGAACAAGCATTTACATAGAATGCAAATTGATGAGTTATTCCATACATCTCTTCCAGTCTCACATGATGCTCTTTCCTCTTAATGTGTGCATGCATGTGGGTATACTGGCTCATTTTCAAATAAAGTAATGATGTGCAGCCTCCCACTATTTTTATTCTTTAAGAAATCCCATATGGTCTCTATTCATTAAAAACGATAAAAAAATGCAAAAAAATGCAGCCTGTCAAGGTAGATGTATGGAATAAACCATGGAATTGGACTGAGCTGACCTAGTTTCTGCTGCCATCAAATTCAGAACTTGAAAGGAAACATTACAATTACAAATCTTATGGAACCAGCAACTTTAATGTTGTACTTAGACTGCTAGTATTATTCATTATGTTCTCAGGTTGATTGGAGATATGAAGTAAAATCATGGGCAATTATGCTAGGTAGAGAAGACTGCAGCTTACCTGTTCTTTGAAAGCTGACTTCCTCCAACCGTTCTATTGTAATTGATAGCACAGGGAGAAATACAGCACTGTATGAAGCATCACCTTGACTTGATGGCAGAAAATAATAGCTAAACAGCTGTTTACTCACTTTAAAAATTGCTACAAGTACATCAAAGAACAGCTCTTCTTTTTCTGCACGCCAGTGAATTTCATACACTAATAGATTATGTCTGCTTATTTTACACTGTCCAACAAATGGGTCACAATTAGAGTTATTGATTGATACTTGACAGTCACCTCTGACAATTTATGTACTAATGACATAATACAACAAAGATACTGCACCAACTGAGAACCGATCTTTTAGACAACAGATTTTAATACTTGTAATGGGGGGAGGGAGAACAAGAGTCAGAAGAAAAAAAGAAAGAGTATGAATTTTTAAAGTATTAGCAAAAGAAACAGGTTTTCTAAGTGGCTGATCCTTAGAATTTCTTGAAGTTTGAAATCTCCTGAAGCAGAGAGGCCACAGTCTGGAGAAGTGTGCTAAAGATGAAGAGGAATTGAAGCATCTTATCTAGCCTTCACAGGTAACCTCTGATAGATGTCAAACATGATGAAGATAAAGATATATCAATAGCCAGAGAAAAAACAGGAGCCAGGTGACAACAGTCTGAAGATGTTACACTCAGACTTTACAGAAAGATCTGCTGTATATAGTAAGTGGATTTTTAAAATCCAACAAGTAAATGTTGTGAGCAAATACTGGAGCCACTAGATTAAAAAAAAAAGATACTGACAAGGATTGTAACTGGGTTAAAGAACACAGAATAGGAGTAAATATCAGAGTTTACACTGAAGAAATGAGCAAATCCATGGATTAGTATTGGGACTATGAATTTTAAGATGTTCATAAATGGAGTTTGGATAAGCAGTGAGATGGTCAAGTTTGCTGAACATACCAAGATGTTCAAAAAGGATTTCACAGAGCTCCAAAATGATCATGTAATTTAGTGTAAAAATACATAAAATCATAAGAAAAGGACCTGCAAATATAACTGCAGCTAAAACATCATCCCTATATAAATCCATGGTGATATTACACTAGAAATAATGTATATCATTCTAATCACTGCACTGTAAAATTTACATTGTATATCTGGAAAATTTAAAAGAAATGACAATCTGAACTTTTAGAGATCTAGAGCAGTTATCATGCTACCAGACTTCAGTTGAAACTAAAAAGCCCCAGATGTAACTCTGACCAACATCTGGGGCTTTTAACTGTAACTGAAAGCTGGTAAAGAAAGATAAGAACATATAAAATCATGCATGACATTAAAAATGTGGACGAAGACAAATTTCTGTTTAGAATTTAGGGTAATCCATCAAATCTAAGTTTCAACTTTCAATACATCTGCTAGGAATCAACACTGAAAGAGAACAGTTACTTGTAACTGTGAGTCTTCTCAATGTATTTTGTTTGCCACTATGGAACATAGAATGCTGAACCAGATGTGTTGTATACAGCTCTGGGTGTTATACTGCATAACATTTTACTGTATGTTTTTATACTTCGTTTTTGTAAACTGTTCAAAATCAGACTGGAGCAGCAGATAAATGTTGCAAAATAGACATCTGAAGAGTGTCCATGTAAAATGTGACACAGGCATTGGGGGGAGGGGGGGGAATTAAAGTTCCTAACATCCTTTTCTGCAATTATTAAAAGCAGCCAGAGCTATATACATCAAGTTTTTCCTAATGAATAGAAAGCAGCAGAGTTTAAGGTTAAATAATGGTTACATTGAGAGATTCTCAAACTCTGACCTGTAAGTGCCTTTCAGCTGATTAAAATTACTCAATATTTAACACTACACTTGGCCCTCAATCTTGCTATTTTTTTCCCCAACAGCACAAATGATTGTCAGCCAAACTACATTAGGTTCAAGAATTTAAGATATTCAAAATACACACTCAGCTTTCTACTACTTCTTCCCTACATCTTTAGCTTTTAATTGTGTAGCCTAAAGACCTGAGCTATTTACAATGCAGCACCTCTTCTGAAAAGGAAGTCAAGGTGAGACAAAAAGTTATCCAGTGTTCCAGCAAATCCCTGGTATTTCTTACTATTTCTACTTAAACAACCATGTAGCAAATAAAAAGTCAACAGGTGAAGCCTTCCTTATGACATTTGCTTAACAGGGGAAAAAAAGGCTTCACTGCAAAATAAGAGCTTACTCCAGTCTAGAACAAATTAGCTAGGGGTCATTTACCATGCAACAGGTTGAAGTTCAGCAGATCCCTCCTGTCACTAATTCTATAGTATGTGCAACTTCGGTTTCTAAAAGGTCTCTAAAGTTGCGCATCCAACAGCTATAGATCCATGCAGATCATTACATCTGAGGACGCTGCGCTGCTGCAGTTTCTTTTAAAGAGACCGGGTAGATCCCTGGGCTGTTCTGAACCTTCCGGATTCAAGTATTATCGGATCGAAATCGTCTGGCTCAGATGATTTACAGGACGGACTTTCTTCTGAACAGGGAGATAATAACCGCTCTAATATCCCGTTTCTATGGAGATTCTCGGTCATCCAGGTCCTGGTTGTCCCAAAGGTGCTTTTTCAAGAGGCAACTGGGCTTCTTGGTTTTTCTTTGAAGATGTTTCACTTCTTATCCAAGAAGCGTCTTTAGTTCTGAGGGAAATTCTTGGATGAGAAGATGAAGAAGCTTCTTGGATGAGAAGATGAAGAAGCTTCTTGGATGAGAAGCGAAACGTCTTCAAAGACAAACCAGAAAGTCCAGCTGCTTCTTGAAAAAGCACCTTTGGAGAAGCGTTTGCCATATTGTTTTCATGGAACCTTGCATTCTACACAGCTGGTTCATACATGTTCATTTACCGCCGATCATCCTACGATGGTTAACCAGTTCAACAACAGACCTAGTAGAGAAGCATTAACGTTACATGTCAGTTAACTGAACAAGGAGAGATTTAACCTGGAAACAAAGAGAAACTTTCTGACAGGGAGAACAACCAACCAGTGGAACAGAAGTTGCCCCCGGAAGTTGTGGGAGCATCTTCACTTGAGACCTTCAAGAAGAGATTGGACTGCCACTTG
>JAOYMU010000001.1:103554340-103569505 GCA_025802295.1 Psammodynastes pulverulentus | reverse complement strand
CTTCCGCCGAGGTGGCGCTCAAATAGAGGTGGCGCTCAAATAGAGGTGGCGTTCAAATAGAGGTTTTACGGTATTTCTAAACCAACAGATTACACGCATTGCATCAGAATGTGATTGCCTTGTGTATTCCTCTAATGCAGTTTATACATTTTTTTGTTATTCATAAAGGTATATAAGTAAGTAAACCATGGTTCGGTGTGCAACATGAACATGGCTATTTTTGATAAAAGTGAGGTTTGAAGAGAAAAGGGTTAATGAACTAAATAAAATTACTTTGAAGATTGCTCCAAAATACTTATTTTGCTCCAAAATAGAATAGACTGCTGTTGTAGCAAATAAAATTAAAACAATGGTTGTTTGCAATGCTCATTATATATCCTAAAACTCTACCAACATCCTCCTGTTGCATACTATTAATTGTCTTTTAGTGTATCTGCTGCCTAGAACCAAAACAAAATCTATTTCAATTTCTAGAAAGTGGGTTTTTACAACTAAGCTTCCAGAAACTCAAAATGATGGCGACCTGGAGTTTGAATAGCACACTAAATCAGAAACTTTGGATAAAGTACTATGCATAGTGCAAACTGTAAAGATTAGGTTTACACCATATGCCCAAGCCCAAACAAGAGCAAAATATATTGTAGTTTCTTGCAATATAGCATATGAAATTTGCAATAATTAATACAGAAAAACAAAACTCTTTAAAATTGCTGATCTCCCTTTACCTTCACAAGGATATTGTGCCTAATAAACTTTAACAGGCTTGGCTTCATGCATACTCTGTTATTGTAGGAGCTATTGATCTGCAGTACTTTATATCTTTCAGGCTTTAGATATCATGGAGACAGACAAATCTAAGATCCCTGTTTACATTTCCCAACAGTCCAAAACAACTGGTGTTCTGAAAGGTCTGTTAATGCATTATCCTACAATTAGAGAGTAATTATCTTGTTTCTTCCTGTGTTGCAGAGTTTTTGCAAAGACAACTTCAAATGCTTTTCTTACCTGTGGTAGCCTATCTTAGATCAGCCTGGTGTGAATTAGAATTTAATCAAACTTATAACTGTGTACTTAAACCTCATTCATCCTTTGAAGTAAGAGTCAGGTAAGAGTGGAATTTTATATCAAGATAGTAAGTATTCTGTTATCATCAATTGTTTGGGGCTGTAACCCTTATATTTATTTATATTGTTTGTCAAGCTAGCTTGATTTTTGGAAAATGCTGTTTAAAATATCAGGATGGCATCAGGTTATGTGCATATATTCTGGGTCAATATCAATTTTGGCTTTGCATTTTAGAAAAAAGGTTAGAAATTCAAATTTAGGCTTTCAAATTTGGTGAAATATAAGAATAAGAAGCCGTGTCTGTTGAAAATCAGAAATCAAATCAAGCTTTGGTAAGTGGACTTGATGAAGAAGTGATGTCTTCTCCTGGTCATAAAGGGATTTAAAGAAGAGGAAAAGCAATAGATTTTTCTGCTGTCTCTTGCCTTATCCAAAGTTGTGTACAAATTAAGTAAGAGTACAGGAGTTCAGGAAAAAAGATATAATCTTTTTTTCCCCTTTTATTGCCTTGAGGATACAGGTCTTCTAGAAGCAGCTACCTTTTGGCTGATGGAATAGAGATATGGGAGAGGCAGGTGGATATTGCCAGGCTGATTGCTTTAATCCATAATATCAAAATTATTTTATTCCTCTGCCATCACAATATTCCTGTTATTGCTAAATCCTGCAACTTTTTCCATTTACTTCCAAATTTCATTTCACTCTTAGGTGTTATAAAATCACCCTTTCAGTTTAGGTCTCAGCTTTTTCTTCTTAACATTAGCCTGCCGGCAGGAGTTTTCATTAACCATTTGCCCAAATTTTCCTTATTTGCAGAAGTGCAGCCCTGTAATTATTCAAAGCAGCAAAACCAGAACAAAGGGATGGACTCAGTGCCCCTGAAAGATCCTGTTTTTACTTTTGGTGCCAACAATCCTACTGCAAGTATTGCCTTCAAAGACCCAAATCAAAGGTATATATATATTTGCTATGATTGCCAAAAATATCTATTTCTTTGCCAACTCCATTCCATATACCACTAGTTCCATATACCTTCCTTTTTAAAAGACATAATTTGCAACTTTTTTCATCCCTCCCACCAAAAAAGAAATTTGGCCTAATGTGTCAGGGCAGCTAAAATTAACATCCCTAATCAAAATGCTGTTTGCTGTCTCTCTCTTTCTTGTTCTCCATAATGTTTGTTGTATTGAAATGTTTAAATTTAAAATCCTTACACTGTTGCAATATCTATTTGTTCCTCTCATATTAAGACCCATGAAGTCAGGGAAAAAAGTTGGGTTGCCACTCCCTGCCAAGAAAGGAATGCCAACAACTGCACGATCGTAAGTACTTGCAAACAAAATGTCCTCCTTTTTTTCCCTTCCCACCTTGTGGCAGAGTGCCTTGGAATGGCTTATAAAACATTTTATGTTTTAAATATACCAAATTTCTAATGTCATCTTTGAATTTGAAAATATTGTTACAGCTTTGTTTCTGTTTCAATTTCAAAACAAACTGTTCTGATAAAAATTGGAACAATCTGTTTTGAGACTAGAACAGTTTTAGCAAAATTAGAAAAGCCCAAAGCATGAAATGACTAAGAGTACTCTACAGTTCAAATGTTGGATCCTGAAATGTTTTATAAGCTTCTAATTCTTTACAAAAATGTACAGGTAGTCCTCAACTTACAACCACAAATGAATCCAGAATTTCTGTTGCTAAGTGAAACATTTGTTTAGTGGGTTTTGCACTGTTTTATGACTTTTTTTACCACCGTTATGTGAATCACTGCAGTTGTAAATTGGTAACAAGGTTAAGTGAAACTGATTTCCCCATTGATTTTGCTTGTCAGAAGGTCGGGACATTGCAAATGGTCATAAATATGAATCAATTGCCAAAAATCTGAATTTTGATCATGTGACCATGGGGATGCTGTGATAGTCATAAGTGTGAAAAATGGTCATAAATCACTTTTTTCAATGACGTAAGTTTGAACAGTCACTAAACGTACAGTTTTAAGTCGAGGATTACCCGTATTGAACTTAAATTATTGAAATCTGTTATTTTGAAAAAAAAACTACCAGGAGTGCAGAATTTGCTATGTACAATAATTGCAGGACACAATAAATTATGAAAATATCACACAGTGTAAATATTTGGTTAGGTTGGATTGTATTGTGGAGATTGTGCCATGTAGATTTGCATTATTAGTGTGGATGCATATTAACAGTTTTCAGACATTGCTCAAAGCAGGTTGAGTGGAGTAGCCCACAGTATATTCATTGTACATAAATGAATATTTGGATACTGGTATATAGGCTGATCAAGTAGTAGTGCTTCTGGATGAAGGCATTATGTGGTGAATATCTTAAATTTCAATAATTTCTCTATATTTCTCTTTTCCATCTGTAAAATTATGAGCGTTCTTGATCTGTTACTAAATGCAAGCAAAATTGCCATCCATGATGCATCACTAATATGCTTGATTTGATAGCCCTATGAACAGATACAGACGGGAGACCGAACTCAAAAACAAAAACAAGTTGCTGGAGAATGTCAAGAGTGAACTGGGTTTAAAAGTGGCGGAAATGCAGGTAGGAAGTAAATCTGGCTTTTTTATTATTATGAGATGAACCAGGTAGAGCATGGGCGGTTCTTATAATTTTCTAATTGTAATTAACTTTTTGAATGGGTAAGCCCAGTCTTTCCTTTCCTTTGCAATTTTCATCTTTAGAGTAATGAGGGCTGTGCTAGTTGTATGAGAATGACAGGCTGGAACTACTTTAGGGGTTTTATATCATCTCACAATATATCATTTTATAAGAGGATTAAAGTCTTTTTCTTCTCTTTGGTGTGGAAAATATTTGCAGATTAATGTCGCCTTCTTAGGAGAGAAAATCTATGTAACTTTATTCTCTAGTATTTCCCTCTATAGACCTGTTTTCAATTTCCTGTTTTTGCTTGGTCCAGAAAAAGAATTAAAAGTAGAGGGAATAGTGTATGGGCTATTTTTTCTTTTCTTTAGCTTATATATTTTTTTAAAAAAATGTTTCTCACAGTTCTACAAACGTAGCATTCTACAGAAACGGATAAATTCCATGATTTTTGCAAAGTCCACATATTTGAAGGGTGTCAAGTTTGGGGAAAACTGCTATCTTCTTTCCTCAGCTTTCTTGATAGCTCCCACTGCCAGACATAACCAAGGACAAAGAGGAAGCATGATAAAATAGTTTGACTCCGTACATCTGGCTTTTGAAGAAGGTCATTTGCTTTCTAAGTGTAGCGCCCTAACCTTCCTAGGGTACTGTTCAATTTTTGCATGGTGTTCATTTGGATATCTCCCATAGCAGAAGAAAAGAGAATTTGGTACTTGCCATTAAGAATGCATTTTCATAGTGTGGATTTGCCTTCCGTGCTTAATTACTCCACCAAGGGGAATGGCCATTTCTCGCACTTGAAAGGTTTCTGCCTGCGTATTCAAATATTGTTATGTTCATGGTAATATGTTTCCTAGCACTTCAAGCTAGTTCATGAAATAAGAGAGGAGAGGCTTCCAGATAAGAGAAGAGAAATGAATCAACCATCTTTTTTCTAGGCTGTAACACCTATTCCCTAAGTTTGCTGTCCTACCATACCAAAACAAAAATTGTCTCAAGGTACACCAAAGTTCTATTCTCCCCCTACATTTTTTGAAATGATGGAATACTGGGTAGGGAATGAAATTCACCTGTAGAGTTAAATCCAGCCACCAACACTAAGCTACTGTTTTATGAGATTAGTAAAATCCTACTTCATGTAACACGTTTTCTAAATCTTAAGAAATAATCATCATTGCTGACATTTATAATAGCCACGTGAAAATGTCGTTCCAAATAAAAAAGTTGTTCCATTGCACAATTCTTTATCTTTTGTTGTGTCCTTATTTATTTCTTAAAGGCCTTATAAAAATAGGTGCTTTTCTTAATCTGCCTTTTGGTTTGATCTCTGCAGAAGGATATGACAGATATGAAGAAGCTGTGTGATGGTCTTGAAAAAGAAAATGAGAAGCTGAAAAAATTTCAAGAAAGCTGCCTCTTGATATTAGAAGCCAGGAATTGGGATCCAGGTAAAGCATTTAATATTCTGTGCTAATTGCAAACAAGACAATCATACAATATTATTTCTGTCACTATCTTTCCTCCAGCAGGCTAAAACTCCTATGATGGTAAGGCCCTCTTCATATAATTAAGAATGCCTAGACTAGTGTTTCCCAAAAGGTGATCCATGAGCCATTGCTGCTCTAGGAAACTTCACCAGGTAGTCTGACACAGCCTGTTTGCCACCATAACCTTCATCCACTTCTAAATTGTCAATCACCTGCTCAGTCTTTTTAATATGAGAGACTCACTATTTAAAGAGATCTGTTGAACATTCTCAACCAGTGAATTTTCCTAAAAGTAGCCCTTACTATATAACAATGTATACATAAAGCAATTCAAATGATTAATAAATGTTTAACTTTAGATTAATTTTTAATATTTTAAAAATGGAGAGGATGGGAAATCATATAAAAATGCAACTTTAATAATTATCTCATATGTTGAAAACATCCTTCTTAGAAATTCAAACATATGGAGAAATTTAAGTATTTAATTGGGTGGGTCCCACATTTTCCCGCTGTTTATTTAGTGCAGAAAGTTTGTGAAATGTTGGCCTAAACTATGTAGTACAAAGTAGAATCTAGGTGGCAAAAAGGGAAAAGTTTATTGTGCTCTGTTTTGTTATGTATGGACTAAAGCCACTTTAAAATTCAACCACTGAATAAATTATTAGACAATCAGTAATTCTTATAATTAGGCCAGGACAAAAATCTTTCCCATTTTTGCTGCCCAACTGAAGGTTTGATGGTTGAATGCTTTTTTCACTCAGAGCTTATGCTCTGCTTCTGAAATATAATCCTTTTGTATGAAATCATTCTGATTCATGCGATACTATTTGGAAACAGATGTTCTGAAATTTCTTACCAAAAGAGGTAGCAGAATAACTCCAAAGTTGCTTGCCTTCTATGATTCCAGTTGAATGAGAAAAAATACAGCCTATATATTTGAAATACAATAAAGTATTTGAAAATCAGTTACAGGTGAACAAATTTTGGAGGAGGAAGAAATGAACAAGAAGACACAAACTGAGATAACGGTAAAAATGTGATTCTTTTACTATTCCCAAGGAGAAATCTAATCTAATCTGAGGCAGTCTAAGATTTTGTTACTAACCTAGTAGTTCCAAAGCATGCAAATGCAAATAGCTAAATAGGTACTACTTTGGTAGGAAAGTAAGAGTTCTATGGGCCTCAGCATATAGTCCTGCCAGCCACATGACCATGGAAGCGGCTTTGGACAGTGCTGGCTTCCTCGGCTAGGAAACGGAGATGAGCATCATCCTTTAGAGTCAGACATGTCTAGACAGGGGAACCATTTAATTTTTTAAAGCAAAGGACAAGGTACAGGGTACAAAAACTAATAGTTGAATCTTACTTCTACATTGGCAATTGATTAGTCTCATCAATTTTTTCTGAGGTTGGTAGCCTAATTGAGGGAGTGCAGAGTTAAGGCTATGTGGTATAAGGTTGTTGAATGGCTTTCTGGGTGTGTTTCTTTCCAGTGCTTGTTTCTGAGGTGGCTTCTTTATTCTATGGCTAGCTGCTGGATTTAGTTTATGAACCTAGTCATGGGTATAAAATATAATATAAAATAAAATAAAACATAAAAGTTTCATTTTTAAATGTGAATTAAAAGTTGATAATAATGCTATTAGTAATGTCTTTGCCTTTCAGGTTTTATCAGACAAACTTAATGCTGATCTTGAATTGTTCATGCAAATGGCTAAAGAGGAAAAAGAAAATCTTCAGGTAAAACTAGGATGGATTTTCCTCTTTACCCCTTTAGATATATGTATTTACTACCGGTCAACATCTGTATTTAATATTTTAATGCTTTTATTCTAACATTCTAACAACTTCTGTATATCTATAGAAAAAAGAATCTGTGAATTTTCTTTTGGCATGTGGTACTTACTCATTATTTGTATGTATGTATTAATTCCAAAAGACTCTCACTTTGTTTTGTGCAAGTAATCTCAGACAGAGGTTTTGCATCTAACTGACACATGTAAAAAGGGACAAATTTGTTCTGTTGAAACTAAGGTCAGAAGAAAAATCTACAAGTTGAAACTAAAGTAGATCCAAGTTGAACCTGTACTAGAAAGAACTTTGTGATAGTAACAGCTGTTAAGCAATAGAACAGTGTGCCCAAAAGAATGTGGCACATCCATTTTCTTTCCTGGAAGATTTGAAAGGAGGTGGATAAGCCCTTGTTGGGGGTTAGATCAGTGGATTCGTGCACAAAGTAGATGTAAATGACATAAAATCTGCTCCAGCTCCCAGATTTCCTGTACAGGTAATCCTCTATTTACAACCATTCGTTTAGCAACTCTTCAAAGTTACAGCAGCATTGAAAAAACTGACAACCAGTCTTTGCACTTATAATCATCGGAGCATCCCCACAGCCATGTGATCAAAATTTGGGCAATTGGCAATCCGCAAGTATTTACAATGGTTGTACCATACTGGGGTCACATGATCACCATTTGCAACCATCCAAGCCAATTTCTGACAATACAGGAAGTCAGATTCACTTCACTATGTCATTACCTTAATATGTGATTCACTTAACAACCATGGCAAAAAGGTCATAAAATAGCACGCAATTCATTTAACAATTCCTTTGCTTAGCAATTAGAATTCTGGTCTCAGGTTGAGTACTACTTGTATATCAATTTTTCTAACTGTAGAATTTATTAAATGCAATTGTAATAAAGTAGACATTGCTACTTAACCACTTTTTTCTTTACAGAATGCTCAGACCAGGTGGAAGCAGATAGAGGAGGAGAGGACCCATTTCTTAGAGGAGCAACAGTCTTTTCATAGAGAAACAGAAGAGCTGCTTGCTGCCTTAAACCAGGAAGTTGACTTCTTAAACTCATCATAGACTTAGGTTGAGATTTATTAAATTTACCGTGGGTCATTTAAACAATAACTCATATTCGACAGAATAGCTAGAAATGTAAGAAGATACAAAACTTAACATTAAACTGTACATTACAGAGGAATTTAAAGAATATTGTTTTTCTTGTTTTTTCGTGGCTTTGGAAGAAGCTAATCTAGATATGTGAGATATATTCTGTTATCTTGCATCTTTCAGTTTTCTGTCCCTGAAAAGAACTCTAGTCCCCAAATATTAATTTACAGACAGAAATGTTTATTCTATTTATTGGGATTGAAGAGCTTTATATATGTCATGTCCAGGATCTTCAGATTGAACTTCAGCTTCCATCAGTCCTAGCTAATACGGATGATGGCAAAGTATTGTGGAAGTTGTTTCCAAAGTAAGGGGAGCAATCTATACTATATTATAAAATCTTTAAGCTGTTCCATTGGCAGGCCATTTTAATGTATCGGTGGGTATCAACAAGGGGTATTAATTAAAATCTGAGTGGTTGTATAATTTGACTCAATAGGTAATGCATTTATGTTTAGTTGACATTTTGAGTAAGTTCTTGATGTTAATGGCAATAGAAATTTACTGATTTATTTAAGTTTTACTTCTAATTACTTATGTCACCTGCAATCTCTAGGAAGATATAGAAAACATCTTAGGTGGATTGTTTATTTTAATTTCCTTCCTAATCTATTTTTGCTCTAGAAGCTTTCTAGTCTAAAATACTTTAGCATATTTTAAAATATGTCAGATTTTTGAAGACTTGGACAATCTTTGAAACTTTCAGTTTCTGTTTCAGAAAGAAAGGTATATTATTATTAAGCTGCATCATCACATTCTCTGTTAAGCACATTGGCTACAAGTGTACTCCACGCAGCTACAGTCCCCACATCCTGCCATTTAAGATTGATTTTTTTCTGATCTTCCTAAAATATTTGGCACCAGCTTTTCTTTAGCTTTTTTCATTTTCTCTGACCGTCTGGTGGTATCTAATTGATTGCAGACTTTGCTGGATGTTGGTCATTCATGTGGAGCATATGTCCAGTAAAGCCCATTCTTCATTTTGACATTGTCTCAGAGAGTCTTCAGGAATTACTTCTTTTGTAGAATTTCATAATTTGTGATATGGTCCCAATATTGAGATATGAAGAATCCTTCTGAGGCAATGTTGTTGAAAGATGTTGGTCTTATGAATAATTCTTATTGTAGATTTCCAATCTGACTGGCATAGATGGCAGTCAGTATGTGGCATCAAATAATCTGATTTTAGTTGCTGTGTTTATGGCGGATATGGTCCATATGGAGCACATTTGTTGGAAGACAGCAGTAGCTTTGCCTATTCAGCATTTCACATCTGCTTCAGTTCCCCATCTGTATTCATATCACCAAGATAGTTGAATTGTTCCACAAATTTTAAGGCCTGTCCCAATGTTATCAGAGTACTGTGTTGAACGTTGCCAACTTACTTAGACTTGTCTTCACTGATTTCTAAGACCACTTTACCTGCCGCTGCTTCAAGTGCCAGTGTCATATCTTTCAGCCGTGTTAGTGTTTGCAAGCAAAGCAATGACATCAGCGAAATATAAGTCAATTTGTCTTGCTTATTCCATGGAATGCTGAAATCCAATTTATTCATTGCCTTTTTCATGCTATAGTCCATGGAAATCAGAAATATAATGGGGATAGGACATAGCCCTGCCTTATGCCAATATTAAGTAGTCAGGACAGCCATTTTCACTTCTTACACAGCACGTAGTGGTAAAGGTTTCTGAAGATATTAACATATCTCTAGGAATACAGTATGTTTGTAGAGTATGTTCCATAATTCTCTTGCAAATGCTTTTTTAAAAAACTAATAAAGTTAATTGTCATCTGATTTTGGTATTCCTTACTCTTTAATGATATTTCACAGTGAAAAGATCTGTTCATTGCATGAGTGACCTTGTCTGAATCCAGCTTATTCTTCATGTATACATCATGTAATCTTGTTTTGGAGTCTTTTAATTAGGACAGTGCATGGCGATTTTCCAGGGACTGAGAAGCGCGATGTGTCTACAATTATTACCTAGGTTGCCTAAGGCTTCTTCTATAATGACCCCGTTCAATTATACTTACCGGTATTAGTTTGCCTAAGGATAAACAAAATAATTTTTTAAAAATGCTAAGACTTTCATTCAAGTTAAGTGAAGTTGGGCTTTTCTTAGTCAGTCTGCATAGGAATGTATTGTGCCATTCTGCTGTCAGTAGGAAGGGCTAATAACAGTACGACAGGGACGGTAGGCATGCTGGTGCACTTATGCATGCCCCCTTAAGGATCTCTTAGGAATGGGGTGAGGTCCAGGACAGACAGTTTTAGGTTGAAGCTGTGAGGGATTGAGGCTGTAACGGAGTGGGGTAGAACTTGTTGACCACTCTGTTGCTGAAGTCATATTTCTGCAATCGAGTTTGGAGCGCTTTACCTTGAGTTTGTTTCGTTTGTTTGCCTGTGTATTATTGTGATTGAGGCTGAAGAAGTCCTTGACAGGCAAGATGTTATAAAGCAGACAATTTACCAGCGTGCCTACCGTCCCAATTATCAGTATTTACTCCCTTTGCTCGTTTATGTTTATACTTTTACTTGTTATCTTGTACATGTCTGACAAATAAATAACTATAAATAAATAAATAAATAAAAGCTATCCCTATTTATGAGAATCTGCCTATTTTTCGGATTAATTTTCCTCTTTCGGTTTTTGAAACTTTTAATCCGCGGTCTGTGCTACGGGTTACAAAAACGATACTAAAAAAAAATGTTTTGTTTATTATGACTACGGGAAAAGTGGAAGAAAGAAGCCTTAAAAAGCATGGATGAAACGTCGCAGAGGAATCAGGCTGAAAAAGCGAAGTAGAGGAGGATGGCGCCAAAAAACCCTTAGCCTTTAGGCAGTGAATTCCTGCTAGCCCGGCAAGGCAGCCGAGAGAAACAGCGGCTCTCACGTATGAGAGGCACGGCACCCTCTTGCCGTCGATTGGCTGCTCCCCTTCATTTCGAGAGTTCCCAGTGGGCAATTAAGCCTCGCCCCCTCTCGTTGATTGGTCAAAGAAAGCGGTGGGAATCCTGCCAGGATCAGCCAGAGTGGGAGGTCGCTGCGGAGTTCGTGATGGCGGCTGCTGGGCTGATCAAGAAGGGCGCCACCAGCTGCTCCCGACGCTGCTTGCTCGGGGGCTTGTCACTCTGGCGGCGGGGCTGCGCCGGGGTCTCGGTGGATGATATGGTGAATGGTTTGAACGCGGAGCAGCGGCAGGTACACCCGGCAGCTTCTTTTAGCGTTAGAAAACAAGCGTCCTTTGCTTTGCTTCCTTCTTGAAGCCTCCGCCGACCTGCTGCTGACCTTCCTGACCCCTGTTCGGGTTGTGTGCTCGTGTGGGGATCCTTTTCCATGAACGGGAACGGATCTATTCTGGATCCCAGAACTCTGCCCTGGAGCACACCGCAATAAGAATCGCAAAGATCCTGTATGCACCTGCGATGAGAAACGCATTTACCCTGTTGAGGCCATTAAGAAAGTGTTCGCAAATAAAATTAGTTCAAGGTGTGAGAAATGGTGCTTACGTGAATGACCTAGATAGCAGAGATGAATTTTATAACTCCAAGACAATTGGAACTTGTCATCGTTTATATTCTAAGTTCATTTTTGGGGTGGTAGAATCTATGAGTGACATTCAAAATTAGCAAGGTTATTCAATGGAACTTTTGGTGGGCATGTGGGCAGCGATGATACATACATGTAATCCTCTGCTGAGTTATTGCTGGGCTATAATATGATATTGGGTTTGATTTTAATGTATTGTCTGAGTATATTGCTGTTTGTAAAACAGTTTATGGCTTAATCAAAATTGCTTTATTAATTAAAGCTGGTTAAATATTTTATCACTTAGTGTAATCTGCAAATCAGTCAAAGGGCATAGCAGGGTATTATAATTTATCAAGTAGCCTACTTTGAGCCAGATTTGAGATGTGGTTTGTGTAATAACTAAGCCTGACAAGTTGCACCATTTCATTTTAGCACATGGCATCTTTTTTTTTCTTTTGTGGAACTATCTTTAATTGCAAAGGTAAAAATAATAGATTTTTGAATTTAAAAAAGTTTTGGGCATGCCCAAATTATAGATTTTTATAATTGGTGCTAATAAATCTTATTTTAGAGTATTGTGAAGTATATTTAAGTGCTTAAACATACTAGGCATTGAACAATAAACCAAATTTCTCCTATGAAGTATTTGTTTTGCAATCAGTATGATACTGTTATGGATATGTTTAACACTGCATGGCATTTAGATATAAACTACTCCAGCTGAGTATCTGTAGTGTACTACAGTGAAAAACAGCTGTCACATATGGATCTTTTGAAGAACTAGCAACTTCATTTGCAGAATTATTTATGTATTTACTTTGGCTTTTATGCTGCTTCAGTCTACAGTCTCCAAGCAGCTGACAAATTATTGTTTTTGTAATTCATTCTAAAACATAATAGATAATAGAACAATAGTCAACAATAAACAAACCACCATAAAATTAATAATACAAATATAAAGTAATCACTGTAACCACCACTTCATTTTGAAAACAACAATTCTATACTCAACTATGTCTAAAAGTCCTCCAGAAAAACCAGGTCTTAATAGCCCTATAAAATTCTGAGTTGGGAATATCCATGTGCGTGGGGGTAAATTATTGCATGTGAATTATTTTCACTCTATGTATTCATTTGTTATATGACTTGCAGTGAATGTTGCTTCTCTCCTTGATTAGTGGAAAGAGAAGCAACTTGAAATTAAGGAGAAACTTCCTAATAGGGACACTTAACCAGTAGAACAGATTGCCTTCAGAAGTTGTAGGTGTTTCACCACTGAAGGTTTTTAAGAAAAAACTGGACAACCACCTATCTGAAATGGTATAGGGTCTCCTGCTTGAACAGGTGGTTGTACTAGAAAGTCCCTTCCAGCTCTATTCTGATTGATTGATTGATTGATTGATTGATGAAGTCAAATGTTCCTCTTAGCAGACCTGAGCTATGTCTTCACATGGCTATCTCTAGAATGGCTCTGTTGATCTTGTTGGCTTGCATTTTTTTAAAAGAAAACATTTAAAACAGATTGCTTGCTTTGTTTCACTTTGTTATCTTCATTACTATGTCCCATTGATTGATTATGTTGATCGTTAAAAATCCATTGTATTTTCTCTCTCTCTCTTTGGTTTAATGAAGCATAAAAATAGGATTATAATCTATACTGTAAGTACTTACTGATAATAAGTACTTATCTACTTGACCTCTAGGTAGTAGATAAATTATGAAAGGCAGAAATGAATTATATTCAATGTATCGGTGAATAAATGCTTTGATAAAATCTTTTTTTTTCTCTTTTGATTTTATTTATGATAATAAGAAAAAAAATACAATATGGTGGTGAAAAGACAATATAAACATAGGTAGTCCGTGACTTATAACCATTCATTTAATGACTGTTCAAAGTTATAATTACACTGAAAAAAGTGACTTATGACTGTTTTTCACAATTACAATGGCTGTAGCATCCCCACGGTCACATGATCAAAATTTGTGTGCTTGGCAACTGGCATGTATTTATGACAATTGCATTGTCCCAGGGTCATATAACCACCATTTGCAACCTTCCCAGCTAGCTTCTGACAAGCAAAATCAATGGGGGAAAGACATACTCACTTTAATGAACTATGATTCATTTAACAACTATAGTGATTCACTTAAAAATTGCAGTAAAAAAAGTCATAAAATGGAGTAAAACTTACTTAACAAATGCCTTGCTTTGCATTGGAAATTTGGGGCTCAATTATGGTTGTATGTCAAGGACTACCTGTATCAGTAATATTACAACCTGTTCTAAATTAACAAATAATGGTATAAGCATCCACATATAACAAATGAGAAAAAAAGATCAAGAAAATTTATATCATAGTTGAAACAACTTCAGAAAACCTGGCCTGTTTGTTCAAAAAATCTTATTCCTTTATCCTCTGTCCGAAGAAAGTAAAATTTAATCAAATATTGACAAACAGCACATCACAACAATCCTCTACTGCAAATTAGATGAAATTAACCAAGGATGGACAACCCAGTGCCCTCTGCTGGTTAACTCAGGGTAGATGGGAATTGAGATCTAAGATATGTGAAGACTATGTATTGTCTATACTTGATTTCACATGTACTGTACCAGTTGTCAACATTGTTGGGTTGAGCCATCCTATTGAGCTCTTCAGAATCTCTATTTAAACCTCTAAAGAAAGTAGTAGGATTCTTGCTACGTGGACAGAAATGAGTGTGAAAAGCTATCTATATCTCTCTCCTCTGAGCATTTTACATACATTCATTTATACAAATTATGAAGCCATCCATCTCATTTAAGAAAAAAAAATTAATAAAACGAAGTATAAACAAAATTCAAAAAACAGCAGGATTCCATATGTGACTAAATTCATAAATTTAGTAGCATAGATTTTAAAATTAGAAACAATATTTTTTTAAAAAGCTAGTGGTGCTTGTTTAATTTCCTAATCCAAAAGGTTGTGGATACATTTAGGTCTTTAACACCTTACAGAAAGCCCATTCAGATTTCTGGAAAACACATATAAATATATAATACTGGAATTGCATAGATTCCTTGATGCTTAGGTACCTGCTGAGAGACCTAGCTGCCACCCCATTATTATTTTCTCTATATGCTTGTTCTCTTTTAAACTGTCCAGAATGTTTAGGGACTCTGGCATCTTGATAATCAAATGAAGTAAATAAAAATAGGCCTTTATCTGTTGTGATTTTCGGGCCTTCCTGATGCTGGATTTTCCTTATGTCAAAAGTAGCCAACTTTGGGGAATATTAGATTGTTAGCAGTAGGTCTCCAACATAATTCATTCATTAGAGTCTTGCTATATGTTATGTTATGTTATGTTAATTTTAATTTCTATACTGCCCCATCTCCGGAGAGTCGGGACAGTTCACAACACAATAACAGATAAAATCACAATTCAATTTAAAACCCTAATACAGCTAAAATTATTCTAAAACCATAT
>JAOYMU010000001.1:103506211-103521797 GCA_025802295.1 Psammodynastes pulverulentus | reverse complement strand
AGAGGAGAGGAGAGAAGAGAAGAGAAGAAGATGAATGAAAGGGAGGGAAGGAGAAAAGAAGGAAGAGATGAGGGGAGGAGGAGTGAAGTAAAAGGAAGAGAGGGAGAGAGGAGGGAAGAGGAGGAGAAGAAAGGAGAGCGGAGGGGAAAGGAGAGGGGAGAGGAAGGGAGGAGTGGAGAGGAGAGGAAAGCGGGAAGGGGGGAGAAGGAGAGGAGAGAGGAGAGGGAGTGGAGGAATAGATATGGGATGAAAGTGATCCTGTATCTATCTTCATAAATATGATAGGAATAATTAGACTCTGGGAGAGGCAAAACTTCTGCTAGCAAGAGACTTCGAATGCATTTCATAAAGGGGGAAAGAAAGATTTAAAAACAAATTGAAACAGAGGGAGAGTTGAAATAACCGCTGCATCCATCCTTGCTTTAATAAGCGGTCGGCGTCTGGAATGCTTTTAACTATTGCTTGCTTAATGTTGATGTTACATTCATTACTCTTTTAATTCAATATTGCTACTTGACTAATAGATGAGAAATGTTTCCTAATGGGAAAAAAAAAACCTAACACACTTATTTATGGGCACAATCCATGTGTTACTTTATCGGCAACAACACAGCAAGAATTCTCCCAATGCTTCTGTCCAGGATTTTTCGGTTGTTTTTAACTTTTCAATCTAGCTCGCATGATTCGTAACATTTTTCAAACAAAATAATAATAATAATAATTCAGTTAGGCAACACAACTTATTGTGATTATCGGTTTGGTTTATCTACCAACTCTAAGCTGTGCAATTCGGTCAGATAAATAAATCGCGGTTACTCTTTCTATCATGCAGGAGTGGGGAAGAAACAGCTTAGTAACCAAGCTTGACTAAGAACTAGGGAGTACTTAACAAATATTAGATTTGAAGCGGATACTTTCAGATTCATAATTATGTGTTCCTGTCAGGCGTGAACTATCGTGATCGTTTTTAGGTTAAAGCGATTAAGCTCATGTGGATAACAGCATCTGCTTTTTTTTTTTTAATTGTAATGTGACAAGGGTGATTGGATTTTCACTCAATTGTTTTGATTTAAAAAAAAAACAAAATTGTTTCGGATAAAAGTATATGATGGTTTCAAGAAGGGATTGGGGCTGTGCCAGTCGTTTTCTCTGTGTTTCTCCATGCGTGGTATACAATACTTGGGTATCTGTTCCTGTGTAATTTGAATGAGTACAGGGAATAATTGTGTCAGGCCCTTTCCAAATGCACAAAAGGAAAACCCCTCTTCGCTTTAAACAGATTAAACAGATGAACAGAGTTGGAAGGGACCATGTAGGTCATCTAGTCCAACCCCCTGCCAAAGCAGGAGACTCTACACCGTTTCTGACAAAGGGCAGTCCAATTTTTTCTTGAAAGCTTCCAGGGATGAAGCTCCCACAACTTCTGAAGGCAACTTCTGTTTCATGGGTTGGTTGTTCTCACTGTCAGAAAGTTTATCCTTATTTCTAGGTTGAATCTCTCCTTGTTCAGTTTCCATCCATTATTCCTTGTCTGGCCTTCAGGTGCTTTGGAAAATAGCTTGACCCCCTCTTTTCTGTGGCAGCCCCTCAGATATTGGAACACTACTATTATGTCTCCCCTGTTCCTTCTCTTCACTAAACTAGCCATGCCCAGTTCCTGCAACCATTCTTCATATGTTTTAGCCTCCAGTCCCCTAATCATCTTTATTGCTCTTCTCTGCACTATTTCTAGAATCTCAACATTTTTTTGGTAGTGTGGTGACCAAAACTGGATCACTGCACTATAGTAGTCTAGGTGTGGTCTTACTAAGGCATTATAGAGTGGTATTAGTACCTCACTTGATCTTGATTGAATCCCTATGTTAATGTAATTTAGGATTGCATTGGCTTTTTTGGCTGCCTAACCTGATTCCTTCTTTCTCTTTCCTCCACCATAAAGACAGAAAGCTGACAAATACATGATTTCTATTGGAGAATATAACTTTCTTAATAAACGTTGCTACTCCTCACTTCATGTTCAAAATCAATTGGTATCTAGGCAGCAGATTGAATAGTTATAGTTCTTTCAGCCAGTTTTCTCCATGATGGGGGGATGCTTCCTCCTTTTTAAATTAATGTTTCTTAAATTTGTATTTCAATATTTTAGTTAATCGAGTACATTTCATGCTGTGTCTCCTTCTGTTGATGTAATGCTTTATTTTGGCAATGTGTAGGTGACCACTGTGTATGTTTGTACCAAAAAAATCAGTGTGGGTTTCTCTCCTGTTCCTTCCTTCATGTTTTCAGAAATCCACTTTTTTAGAATTTTGTGCAACTCTAAAGCACAAAATACAAGTTCTCTGATATTAAAAGCCTCCGAATAACCATGTCAATATTTGAAGGATAAAGTTAGTGAAGGGAGAATGATGGTGAAATGTGATCTTACAGAAATATCCCAAAGGTGCTTTTACAGGAGGCAACTGACTTCCTTGTTTTTTTACTTTTGAAGATTGTAGGGATGGGGGCCATGTGGGGGATTTACACAGCACACTGCCTCATCCTTGCTGGTGCCTCATCCTTGCTGGCCTTCACATACCTGTGTGATATCACTCAAGTTCACAACGCCAAGATGGAAGAGAGTTACTCTGCCTGGTACATGATCACCAATTCACCAATAAAATGCTATTATTATGCTTTATCCTTTGCTGCTTTTAAAACTGTATAAAACCAATAAACACTGCGTATGCGGTCAGACATCTTTGCAACCTGCTATGACTGGACTCTAACTGCAATAGAAGATGTTTCACTTCTCATCCAAGAAGCTTCTTCAGTTCTGACAGGATAGTGTGGAATGGAAGGATTTATATTCCTTGCAGACAGCTGGTCATTTGCATCCTTTTAGAGAGTTGTTGAAGCACTTGGAGGTTTATCTGTGTCTTCAGAGTCACCTGAGTAGTGCTCCTGGCTCCTGTACTCTGCAATTTTTTCCTCTGGAAATCAATTCCCACACCATTCAAAGGGTGTTCATCCCAAATTGTATAGCTAAAAGTCTGAAGAGATTCTCAGTCATCCAGGTCATGGTTGTTCCATTTTTCAGGAGGCAACTGGCCTTTCTTAGTTTTTGTTTTGTTTTTCCTTTTTCTTGTTTTTTCCTTCTCTTTCTTTTCTTTTCTTTTTTTTCCTCTTTCCTTCCATTCCTTACTATCCTGTCAGAGCTGAAGAAGCTTCTTGGATGAGAAGCAAATCGTCATCAAAAGAAAAAAACAACAAGAACTAGAAACTCCAGTTGCCTCCTGAAAAAGCACCTTTGGATAGTCTTTGGTTGTTTATTTAATTGTAGAGTTCTTTAAAACCATTCCAGTATTCTGTCAATGACACCAAAGCGTAATATGCCTTATGTAACTGATTCAAGAATGTTTAGTAACTGCTTCCTTATTCCTTTCGGACTTGCACTGGAACTCATCCTCAGGCAACTTCTCTCTACTGGAGTATAGCCCAAAGCACATATTCCAATAAAGAGAAGCTCCCTGAAGATGGGCTCTAGCATGAGTCTGAAAGCTGGGGAGAGTCAACCTTTGGCCCGGCCCAGATTCGATCTTGCAACATTATCCCAGGACACGTATATTTCCCTTTATTTGTGCTTCCTTATTCTCTTGCTGCATTTAAATAAAGGTGTAAGACTTTACACGTTTCATATATCAACACTTTATTTCAAGGGATGTTACTGTAGTATCTTTATATGATATGATACCCGACTTCCCTTGTTATGTTGCATCCTTAAAGTATATTCTCTCCTGTATCTAAAGTTTCTATAGATATGCACATGCTCAAACTGTTGAACACGCTATATAAGATCCATGTATCAATGCTCTTGGCCAATCTGGGTGCAAAACTCCAATGATTAACTGTAATCTGCTTCTTTTTTCACATCAGAGGCCCTGGGATTCTTTCCTAAACCATTTCTTTCATTGTTGCTATAGTAGCCAAGTTATGGCTTATCAACCAGAAAAGAAGGTGAAATGGTCTGAACAAGGAACTCTCTGGCTGAGAATTTGATTGATCTACTCCTGTGCTGGAATTAATTTCTCTGCTTATTAACGTGTGGTATTGAATTTAAGCCTTGAAACTTGATGAACTAAAGTTAAAGGGGAATGAACACGAGCGACAATTAAAACGATACCTTAAAACTTAGGAAGATGGAGGAAGAGACAGAAATGAAAGCCGTTAATCGTTATTTTGAACAGCAGTCATTTATGTCACACCGCACATCATTGCAGATGGTTCATAGCTTCAGAAGGGGAAAGACCCCAAAATTCCACAATAGAAAGGTGAGAGATCAAAACCAGCATATTGTACTTGTAGTAGCGAATGCAGCTCTCTCTGACTCAGCAAAGGTGCTTAGTGCTTTAGAGGGTCATTAGATAAAAATATTCACTTTCCTTAGATAAATCCAGATCTGATTCCAGATCTGATCTTTTGGGAAATACTTGAAAGAAATATGAATATGAGGGCTTTTCCCTAGTGGATTTCCACAGAACTGAAATCCTCCTGAACCTCCATTCTTAGTTTAATGTTTAGAGCAGAGGTGTCAAACCACGTGTGGCCTTCCCAAGCTCTGTTTTCACTGGCAGAGGGTTGCAGGAGGCCGTCCCAGCCAAAAACAGAGCTTGTGAGGGCTGGGTGTATCCCTTCTGAGTTGTTTTCACTGACAGAGGTGCCAGAAGGCTGTCCCAGCCAAAAATGGAGTTTGATTGGGAGCCAGTTTTTGCTGACAGAGCACTTGGGCCATCACAGATGTCCCCAACATGGGTGATGTCAAACTGACCATGCCCCCCTGAGGTCAAACACAACCCTGTTGTGACCCTCAATGAAATTGAGTTTGACACCCCTGATTTAGAGAATATCCGAAAGTCCAAGGGGACTTGAAAAACTATACATTGCATTCGAGTTTCCTATAGGGCATATGCCAGGATGGGAAGACTTGCTGGACATCCTCTATTCATAAAAATGTTCACCATAAAAAAAAAAGATCACACTCATGGGAACAATTGGGTGAATTGCATTTATCCATTTCTTCTTCTTAGCACCGGGTACTTTTTGGAATCCATTACCAAAACATCTTACTTAAAGGCTGGGTTGGCCCCCAAATATATTTTTATAACCCTAGTTTACAAAAGTTACATGGTAAAAGCCATTGTCCCAGTCTGGGGGCAGGAAAATATCTATTGTTTAATAACTCTTATTACTAAATTCTGTGTAATTTTTAGTATAAATTGAATTCATCAGTAGATCATAGAATCCTGGAAACTAAGCAGATGTCAACAATAGTGAATGCTGAATGGAATGAATTACTAGGATAATCATCAACTTCTGTTTCTTCATATTTGAGATAATTTAAATTATCCCCCACAAAACCAACATTTGTTGGACTATTGTACTTAAACCAAAAGGGAAAAAAGTTGGTCTCAGCAGAGTATAGAATCTGTTTATGGAGCACAATGCTTGATAATAAATGATTTAAAATTCTTTTTTTCTTTGGTAACTTAGCTTGCACAAATAAATTGGAGGTGTCCCTCTGTAGAAATTGTTTTGGGAAATTGTGCTTTTATCATCTTTGAAATATTCTTAGTGGAAATCGAGTATAATTTTGCAGGGGCTTATGCATCACTGAAATGGTGATATTCTTGCTAACGCTACAGTAACGCTTTCCTTAGGAAGGGGGGAGAAAACCCCCCAATGTGAAGACCTAAAGCTACTGCCTGAAAGATTAAATCAAAACAATCCTATCTAAAAGAGAAATGGACATGGACAGATCACAAAGGGTCAAACAATAAAGTGCCCATTGCCTCCTGTCAAAGTAAATCACGCCAAAGGTTTTACAACAGTGCAAGTGTTACAAGATGCTTGATAGCAATATTTTCAGAATGAGAAAAAAAATCTATATTATGTGGCAGCAGGAGCAAAATGCATTTAGGTAGCTTCTAAGTAGAAGTGAGATAAGCTGAATAGGAGCAGTTTCATTTACTTAATACTGAGCCTTTAAAGATTTACTTCTTGCTTCAGGATTATTGAGGCTATACCACTGCCTGATTGCCACAATTTCTCATCCATCTTCTAGTCAGTCCATACCAGTGGTGGGATTCAAATAATTTAACAACCAGTTCTTTGCCCTAATGACCAGCTGGGTAGACATAGCTGGGTGACTTGGTGGAGCTCAGGGGACAGTAAGTCTGGGCGTACTGCCAAGAACCTTTAGCTGTTATATGGGTTAACCAAGTTTCTGTAAGCAGGGCAATAAAGATTAGGCTAGAAACAACACCAGAATGTTCCTTCCTGCCTTCCTTACAGGATTAGCCCTGTAAAGTGGTAAAAAACACAAAAGGAGATTTCTTCCAACAACCGGGTTCTTCGAACTGCTTAGAAAGTTAACAACCAGTTCTTGCGAATAGGTGCAAACCTGTTGAATCCCACCACTGCTTACAACCGTTTTTCACACTTAGAACTATTGCAGCATCCCCATGGTCGCATGATTAAAATTTGGATGCTTGGCAACTGGCTCATATTTATGACCTTTGCAGCGTCCTGGGATCATGTGATCACCTTTTGTGACCTTCTGACAAGCAAAGTCAATGAGGAAGCCAGGTTCACTTAACAACCGTGTTACTAATTTAACAACTGCAGGGATTCACTCTTTCTTTCCTAGCAAGAAAGATTATACAATGGGGCAAAAACCTCACTTAACAACTGTCTTGCTTAACAACAGAAGTTTTGGGCTAAATTGTGGTCTGAAGTCTACCTGCACTAGGTTTTCTGGAGCATCCACTGAATAGGTTGCTCTAAGGGCTCTTACAGCCATGGACAAGTGAGCACCCTAGTACAACATAGAGGTAGTGGAAGCAGTGATGATCGTCTGGAGTGTGTAAATATGATCCACTCTCTCCCTGCCTCAATGACTGGCCAGCCATACTTTATATATGCTTCTAAGACTGGCTGCCCTTGACCAAGATGATCCACTGTTTTTCCTGAGATCCCCGTGTCACTCGATGTTAGGAGCATAAATCGAACCATCAGCAATTCCTAAGCCTCATAGCCGGGTTTGGCAATCCTAATCAGCCCAGTCAAAGAAGTGGATGACCCTAGTTTGTTATACAACTGTTGTTATAGTAACTCCCTTACATAGAAAATGACCTTTCTACATTCGCCATGTTTATCATCGCCACATCCTTCTGCTAACACAGATACCTCAAACAAGTACAAATCCAATTAAGGGATGTATTAATCACCCCAGAGGATTCAAAAGGAGCCCTTCCAAAAGGTTTTCAATCTGGGTCAAAGGCAATGCCTGACACAGTTTAAGAGGAAGTAGTTCAATATACAATTTGCACTCACAAAGAAAAGCTCGCAGCACAAACCACTGCACACAGCTAACACAAAAACTGCCAGAAAGCAAGCTCCATGCAACAACTAATTACCTCCAATGCCACAGAGTGGTTTTTTGTTTTTTTTTACAGGACGGATCCACAGTGATGACACATCTTCTGTACCTTCACTCCTTGCAATTCAGTTAAAAATGTACAAAAAGGAAAACATCCTGTCCACATAGCCAATCTGTCTAAATTCTCCAGGAGAATTTCAACATTCAGTAGGAAAAGGAATCGGCGTGAGTATCTGGAATGGATTAACTTGCAACAGATATAATGCCATTCTGAGCTTAGCTTCCTGAGAAGCGAAGTTTTCACATATGTTTTTTTTTCTTTTTCAGTCTCGGCTAGTTTGGAAAACGCCTCCAAGCTTCTATCTAGCTTGAGTCAAGGCTGCAAAACGATACTGATGGTATATTGAAAGGAAGAGTCTATGTTTTTTAGCAAGTAGCAAATGAACAAGTGACCCTCTCCCACATTTTCTTACTATATACCAGTAAGTTACTTCTTCAAATTTATCTCTTTCCAACAATTAATCAATAGAAAGTTTACCTCTGAAAGTTGTTGGTGCTCCATCACTGGAGAGTTTTTAAGAAGAGATTGGACAGCTATTTGTCCAGAATGGTATAAGGTCTCCTGCTTGAGCAAAGGGTTGGACTACAAGACTTCCAAGGTCCCTTCCAACCCTATTATTCTATGTTGAGATACTGCAGTCCTTGCTCTTACAACTGCAGTAAGGAACCCAGCTTCCCTCTTCTCCCTTGCCAATTTTAGCCTATTTGTAAGAGGGAAGGCAGTTATAACTTTTCTTTTCTTTTTAATCCAAACATATTGTCAGAATAGAACAACTTCATAAAATATAAAATAGAGGAAACTTTCTAAAGTCACCTTTTATTGATATTCTTTTTGTCATAGTTCCGAGCAATGAACCCAATTGAATCAGGACTCAGAAGCTCCATTCAGGCTTGGAGGACCTTTTATTGAGTACATCGTATCGGCACTTACAAAGGTGAAGCTAGCTCTGGGTAATTCCCGCGCTTCAGAGTAATAAAAAGAATAGAAACTTCCCATCGCCCTCAGGTGTCTTGGGTCACATTAACCAATCAGTCCAGCAGTAGCTGGATGTTCATTGCCATGACCTTGGTTCACACCTGCGTCTGGTCGATGTTTTGTCTTTCTAACTCCCCCTCTTCCCCTCAAGAGTAGCAACTAAGAAATGAAGCAGAAGGAAATATGGCTTTGGCCAAAGGCATTTCAAAGTTGACATTTTTCAATACCAATGGGCAGGGGTGGGCTTCAAGGGGTTCTCTGCCCGGTTGCTGGGTGGGCATGGCCATGGTGGGAGTGGCCTAGTCAGCCTCCTGCACCACGGTGGTGGGAGGGAGCATTTATGCCCTCCCCGGGCTCCGAAGGCTTTCCTCGAGCCTCCAGGAGAGTGAAAACAGCCTTTCCAGGCTCCGGAAGTCCTCTGGAGGCCGGAAACAGGCCCAAACCTTCCATTAGGCCCATTTTTGCCCTCCCCGAGCCTCCACGCACACCTGCATTTACCTGCACCCAAAATGGGCCATGTGGGGACTCCTGAGAGCAGCGGGGTGGGGTGGGCAGGGTTAACCAGGAGTGGGATTTGGAGGTTCTCCGAACTGCACAGAATCTTAGCTAGAGGTTCTCCCAAACCCCTGAGAACCCCCAGCAGCCCACCCCTGTACTTAAGCCGCACTTTGCTGCAACTAGGGGAAGGCTCTTAAGGCCCCATATATTTGCCTAGAGTTTCCTAAAACAACTCTCTGAAGTACACTTCCTAACACCACTTCTATTTCTGAACTGCTCTCTCAGATCTTCCCTCCTTCAGATTCCAACAGACTCTGCAACATTTTAATCAGGGCTTCTCCTTTTGCCCATTGCTATCTTTGAAGTCTAATTACATTATCTCTCCCGAGTGCAGATACACAATATCACTTCTAACTCAATTCAAAACAGGGTATTATACTGCTCTCAAAATACAATTCCCAAGAAATATATTCTTTCCAGCAGGATATGTTGCAAATATAAAGACAAAAAGTTGCATCAACACTGATTATTGTAGCAGAAACATGTTTTGGCTCCATAACTGGAACTACATGGCTTTAGTGTCCAATTCCCAGATTGCTATGCCAGGCCATATCTTTCACTTTTTAAAAAATTTTCTGAAAGTAACCCATTTGGGAAAGCAAAACAATAGTAGGATTTTGATCACATGTGCTCAAAAGGTGCTTTTGTCGTGTGCATGATTTGAGCCAGCATGAAATTTGACCCTAACATGATTTTCCTTCATCCATTCTCTACTCAAAATGTGCTCTGTTAGGCAAACTACAAATCCCCCTTACACAACAGAAATGGTATTCTTCACCACCATGCCTTTCCTGGGTTAATTAAGCTTATCCAGCCTAGAGCTTTACAGGAGATGTAAAGGTCCCTAGGAAACTGGCTGTCAATCATTAACTGCTTTGGCTCTAAAATTGTGCCTGTCGGGATTGTGGTGTCAAGCTAATGAAAACAGTCATGCCCAAGATACTATGCATGGACTGCAAGAACAGACCAGAGCATCGATCTAGGTGCAATGCTGTACTCCATGGGGACATAACCAGTGGGATGCCTAAAATGGAACTGTTTAATATATAGCTTGGTTGGAAAACTGAAATGCAATTCATTGTTGGAAACCACCAAAAGTTTGTGTGGTAGTGTATTTAATAAATAAACAAATATCCTATTATTTTCTGCCATGATTTGTTGCCGTGGCAGGGCATCTAATGTAAAGTATCATGAGTGTCTGGGCTACTTCACTAATTTTTTCTCCGTGTAGTATATGCATCCTGCAAATAGCTTACATCTATTTCTGTTGTTTCTTCTTTAATGAAGACATTCTGGCTCTGCTGGAAGGAGCTCAGATGTCTTCTAGTTCAATTCCCTGCTTAAGGCAGGAACCTGACACCATCCCAGTCAAATGGTTGTCCGGTCTGTTTTTGAAATCTCCAGTGGTGGAGCACCCACAATTCTAGGAGGGCAAGCTATTCCAGTATGTGAATTATTGGGCTCTATGACACGGAGCCTTGCTTGTTCTTTAACTGAGCCTTTGGGATAATAGTGGTATTCGCCTTTCTGCCAATATATCATTAATGGAACACCTTGACATCACACTATACAATCAGGGTTCAGATCAGCTTTGTTGGCTCCACTTTGAATAGAAGTTACAAGAGAATCTGAAGGACTTGGAAAGGTGAGCTTACTACATGTTGATTGGGACAATTTGATCACTATGCTAATGTTGATTTGATTTTTTATTGGATTTTCTCTATACTGTTTTATGCGTCTATCGTAAACTGCCTGAATTTTTAGATTCTGGCAATATGTATATAAATATGATAAATAAATAAATCACAAGTGAGAAAATAATAATAGGGTCTGCAATCAGTTCTCAACACAACATTTTCCTTAGTTTTTCTCAGTCTTTAAATTACTAGCAATTTGAACATTGCTATAGGCAAAGCTTCCGCTGTAAAAATGCTTCAATATTTATGAATGATCAGTAACACCAAGGTAGGTCTTCACTTACTCTTTTATCTCTTTTCTTCAGCTAAAGTTCTTACATGTTGATCCCAACAATTCGTGCTGCAGGTAAGACTTTCCCTCATTGAATTTGCTATTGTCAATTAAAAAAAAACCTGCCCCTTGGAAATAATATCAATACAGGCTGTGATATTTTTAGTATGAAGTGGCCATCTCAGGCAGTGAATGTTGGGAAGAAGATAAAGCTAGTAAGCTGTTGGGCTGAGCTAGGTGTGCCATAAAAATTCACCCGGCTTCAGCCATGTATGCAGTCTTTAGCCAGGATAAAGATTGTTATCCCTCTACCGGTGTTGGATATGATTCATCTTGTAATGGGTATCTTATCTTTTGCTTGGGTCTTCATAATGCGCTGCCAGTCCTTAACAGGAATATGACCATGCTTTGTTCTAGCCAGGTCATTTTTTTCCCACACTGCAAATTTAACATTTAAGATTCTTTATATTTCTTCCTTTGCTTTTGCAAATCTTTTTGCCAATTGTGATACTCCTTTCAATATAAGATAGGAGATAAAGAATATCTATGCCTTTTTTGACAGCCATTCAGGATCCCAGTACCAAGAAATGATGTCATTTCCCATTTGTGATAGGATAGTATTTAGGTGATAAGAATCTAACTCTTGACTATAGCATGTAGTAAAACAATACATTCAGGTATTTTCTCCATACACAGGGTACATAAATATGATACCACTTTTTCGTCCTTTACTGAATTATAGTTTTATGAACGAGAAGCAGATTGGGGTAGTGGTAGAAATGGAGTGACTGTGAATTCTAGTCCTGCCTTAGGCACAAAGCCAGTGGATGACCTTGTGCCAATCACTCTCTCTCAGCCTTAGGAACAGGCAATGGCAAACCGCTTCAAAAAATCTTGCCAAGAAAACTGCAGGGAGTAGTCTAGGTACTCAACAAAAGCTAACACTGATGGACAGATGGGAGGGAAGAAGTGAACCCTCTTACCTGTTGGGTACTAGGTTACCCAAAACTAAAGGTAATTGTTAAATTTGGTTCACCAAACGTGTATTCTAGTACTGGGGCCAGATACCTCTATCTTTGCCTTGTTTGTCCTGGGCTCATTGTTTCAGAATTTCTGGTCTTTGCCTAGCTGAGCTTGAGCAAATTTGCTCTCATGTTCTTTCTGGACCGCAAAAATTCCCCCCTGGCATAGCTCCAATATCGATCTAATTTGTGTAGTTTCTTTCTAATAGTAGATTAATGCACTTGTGACATCAATAGTGGTGATAGATTAATTAACATTAAAAGAGGCAGAAAATGTAGAGTAATTTTAATGGATTTTTTTTTTAAAGGAATTGATAAAAATGGCAAAACAAGTAGAAGGACTGGTATTAAGAAAAAAAGTTCACTACGCTATTTAAAATAAAAGTGAGTGAAAAACTGGAATGGAAAAAGTTAAGTTGAGTAAGACCCTTTGTTATACACCTTTTGGTGATAAGAGTAGCAAGGAAAACTCATGTCTTCTGGGAGGATCCTAAAAAGCTCTTGTAGGGCTGCTGTGGGAAATATTCTTACCATTTTTGGACAAGGTCATTTGGGCACACTTGAAATTAGACTCCGGATGAGCAGGTCTTATGAAGGTGATCGAGATACTTCTGAATTAGGTTATCTGAAAAGAGTTTGAACTAATTGATCCTGAGGATTGTAGATTATAGAGCTAAAGGGACCTTGGAGGCCGTCTAGTCTAATCCCCTGTTCATACCAGGAGAAATGGTTGTCCAATCTTTTCTTGAAAACCTCCAGTGATCCTCTCCACTGTGTTCTGCAACCTGTTTTGGTTCCATTATTTATTATTGGAGAGAAATAATACCGCTATCTTGAAAGATGGAGTGGTATGCCCCTTCTTAAGAGGCCATTCATGTTGGATAATTTCCATCCAGATTCCAACCTTCCTTTCCTTTTTAGGAAAAATTGTGGAGAAGATAGTAATCCCTCAGTTCCAGAGGGCCCTGGATGAAGCAAATTATCCAGACTTTTTCAAGTTAAAGTTCAAGCTGGGTTACAGTATTGGTCACTCCTGCAGATGGCATCTGCAGTGGTGAAGATGGGGATATGCATCTGTTCTGGCTTCCAGGTTTTCTTAGCAGTTTTTGATATGAACTATGGCATCTTCTAGAGTGGCATCAGAAATTGGGAATGGGGGTGGCACTATTTGCAGTAGTTCTGTTCTTTCCTCTATTGCCAGATCCTGTCAGTGTAGTGGAAGGTGAGAAATTTAACCATAGACCCCTGCAGTATTGGGTGCCTCAGGTTTTGGGTATATCACCCCTCCTATTAATATCTACATGAAACCACTGGACAAAGTCACTTGATAATATGGAATGCAGTATGATAGTACACGGTTATAGATGCTCATTTCTGTCTGGTCAGATGATTCCGTTCAAGTGATCCAGTCTGGAGGCTGTGAGGGTCTGGATGGGAAGACGTAACCCAAGGGAAATGGAATGACTCTAGGTTTTTGACTCTCCCACCCATGAATCTGGTGAGTGTCATCCTTGACTTTCAACAGGGTAGCACTTCCCCAGGCAGAGCATATATAGAATCTAGGAGTCCTCCTGGATTCATGGCTTCTGCTCAAATAGCTGGAATTAGGGTGCCTTTGCACAAATTAATCTTGTGCACTAGTTGCTCCCATTCTTGGAGCAGGAGGCTTTGTTCAGAGTTTCTCATGTCTTGATTGCTTCCAGTTTAGATTATTGTACGGTACTGTGTGCTCTTTAGGACTGCCCTTGAAGTCCATCCAGAAATTACTAAGGACATGGGCGGACATTATTGTCAGTTGACCCTAGGCCCACTACAAAAGTAATCTTATTAATTTTTCCTGCTCCAGTATCATCTATGTCATCTAGTCTGTCTGAAGCATATCATACCAAGGTGCCCATGGGATCTACAGGCCCATTTGCCTTTCGACAGCAAGAGTCAGGGATCAGCCATTGTGCCAAAAAGCCACCTCTTGCACTTTTCTAGTCAAACAACAAATGGCAAGAAAAGCAGAAAAGGAGAAGAATAAGCAGATCTATTTGCTACCACTTCTCCCAGTAAAAAAAAAAAAATTCCCTCAAGGAGTAGTGGCTGAAGGCCTAGTTCCCTGACTTTATTTTCAAAGTGAAATAAAAGTATGTCGTCAGCATCATGTTCAAGTTGTGGGCACTGTAAGGACTTAGGTAAATGTAGGGCTCTGACACATGAGACCACCAGTCTCCTCGAAGACTGCTGCATGTGTGTAAAGAATATCCCCTGTAACTTCTATACCATGGAGGAACCAAATCTTTAGCAAGCATCCACATAGTCTAGCTCCCATAGCCACAAAGGGAGGGAAGTGGAAGAAAGGGGCTCTTTAGTCACCCTATTTCCTTATGTGGAAGCAGGTCTTCGGGTAGCACCTACATACAGAGAGCTGCAAAGTCCCTCCCTGAAGACTACACTGCAGGAGAGTTTATCCATGGAGTGGCCTCAAGAGCTGGTTTCCCCAACTTCCCTTCTGTTTCTGAAAACGAATTCCTATACTTGGAATGTTCTCAGAGTTGCCTTAAAAAATATTAACAGTATTTATTGTAAGGACTCTGAGTGAAAAGTCTTCAGGTTTCCTGTTTAAAACTAGATATGCAACAAGTCTATCTTATCTGTCAGTCACTGGAAATTGTGTCTGTAGAAGTCTATCCATGAGTTGGAATGCAAATCACATTTAATACAATTTTGGTAAGAGTAAAAAGTTATTATTTTCGAAAAGGTAATACAAAAATATTTTCATTGCACAGACCAGTTTCCACTTTTAAAATTCTATCATTTGACTGTTCTACAACATTATGAATTTTTCCCTACATTTTTTCTTTTTCTGCTTTACATGAGTAAACTAACTCTCAGTATCTATAATATACTCATGAAAACCACTTATCACCAGTAACTTGCTAACTGGAGGTTTGCAATTTGTTTAACAGAAAAGAATAGTACTTTGGATGCCTTTATTTCTAATTGGTAAGAGAAACATTAGTATCCATTGAACAACTCCTGCTACTGGTTCTAGGCTGTAAAATCTGGACAATCATTAGATGGAAGCAAAGTTTTGGGTACCATTTTGCTGAAATCTAGTGGTTGGCTCAATTGTAGCCCTATACAAGTAACATCCCCCAAGTTTTGTTTTTCATGCAGATAAATGGAATATTCCAAATGCTGTCTATAAAAATGCATTACACACTTTTTTTCCTTCATCAGATTTTATCTGGGCAGCATATCTAAATAATCATTTTACATAGCTTCCCAGCATCAACCCAAAGTCTCACAGAATCTCATTTCACGTAGCAAATTATTAATTTGGGTGGATATTAATAATACATCTAAGCATTACAAGTTAGACAAACTTGTATTTTGAACATTATATAATGCTATAGCCATGTCTCACAAAAATTACTGATTCTATACAAATATTCTTTAATTCTGTTGTAATATTGCTTTTCTGCTATAGGCTTGGAGCAGAGTTCCCAGTAACCACTTAATATACCGTAAAACCTCTATTTGAACGCCATGGCGCTCTATTTTTCAACCCTTCCGCCGAGATGGCGCTCAAATAGAGGT
>JAOYMU010000001.1:103475367-103486949 GCA_025802295.1 Psammodynastes pulverulentus | reverse complement strand
CCATCTAAAAGAATGCCAATGACCAGCTGTCTGCAAGGAATACAAATCATTCCATTGCCCGCCATCTAGTCAGAGCTGAAGAAGCTTCTTGGATGAGAAGCGAAACATTTTCAAAAGAAAAAGCAAGGAAGTCCAGTTGCCTCTTGAAAAACACCTTTGGGACAACTAGGACCTGGAGGACTAAGAATCTCTATAGATAATAAACAACTATTTCACCTTCAAAGTAAAGTTCTTACATGGGCATCATGATGCATGCTCATTATTGCTTGTATTGCTGCACTGTGGACCATTTGTTGCTTCTGGTTGATTTTCAAGGACAACTCCACATAGATCTTAGGCAAAAAAAAAACAAAAGGACATATACAGACTGGGTGAAACCAGGCTTAACAGCAGTTACTGTGAGAGGGATCTTGGAGTCTTAATAGACAACCAGCTAAATATGAGCCAGCAGTGTGCAGCAGCAGCTGAAAAAGCTAATGCAATCCGAAGTTGCATCAACAAAGGAATACAATCAAGATCAAGGGAGGTTCTAATACCACTCTATAAACCCTTAGTAAGATCACACCGTACTCTATAGTGGTCACCACACTATAAAAAAGATGTTGAGGCTTTGGAAAGAGTGCAGAGAAGAGCAACCAGGATGATTAGGGGGCTGGAGACTAAAACATATGAAAAACGGTTACAGGAACTGGGCCTGGCTAGTCTAGTGAAGAGAAGGACCAGGGGAGACAGGAGAGCAGGCTTCCAATATTTAAGGGGTTGCCACAAAGAGGAGGAGGTCAAGCTATTTTTTAAACATCTTTGAAGGCCAGACAAGGAATAATGAATGGAAACTGATCAAGGAGAGATTCAACTTGGAAATAAGGAGAAACTTTCTGACAGCAAGAACAACCAACCCATGGAACAGAAGTTGCCCCTGGAAGTTGTGGGAGCTTCATCCCTTGAGACCTTCAAGAGGAGATTGGACTGCCACTTGTCAGAAATGGTGTAGGGTCCCCTGCTTGTGCGGGGGGTTGGACTAGATGACCTACAAGGTCCCTTCCAACTCTGATTATCTGTTATCTTATTATTAGTGTGATGTATTATTCCAGCCAATTGAAGCTAATTTATAAACCATGGTTGAACAAGCCATAGCTAGCACAATATGTGAATCCAGACATTAAGAGAATACTGTCCAGGACTGTCCAGACAGGCACCAAATTCCATTTTAACTATTACTCCTAATTACAATTCTTCCCTTTCTCACTTTCCAATGGAAACAAAGGTATTCATGAAGTGGGGTAAAAAATCTATATCCTCTTCCTGGTTAAACTGAGACATAGGAACAAACTATATAACTAATCCTTTATCTGTATGGTAAGTATCAGACATGTACAAGTTAATCAGATTACCGTGCCTATATTTTATAAGCTAAATTCATTTAAATTGCTGAAAGGTCCCCCAGTTTGAGCAACCAAATTCTGTTGTGATCAGATCCCTGAAGCAAAATCTGAGACAAGCCAAGAATCTCATTTAGTAAGTCACAGATCTCTCCTTCAGCCACAAGGGAACAATGCAGTGGTACTTCTAAAATGGCATTTCCATTCCAAGGATAGAGGGCTTCTGATGCAGGGATATATTTCCTTTGGCTACCAGCGCCAAATTCAGCAGACTGCATATTTTAAGCTTTCTATGCTGCAATTTTGTTTTAGCCTTTTGTTACTTTCCAGCACTGAAAAAACCTCATACAACTATGTTACAAGCTGTCCTCGCCCACTGCTCTCAGCAAGGTGATGTACCAGCATCTGATTTCCCCAGTCAATTCCTTGGAATGGAAACATTGAATGAATTTGGGTAAGAAACAAAAGAGAATTACTATCATAGGATAGGATCTTACTTGTTCATTCTCCCTAGTTTCATGGCTGTATGATGTGAATGCTAGTCTTTTGAACTCTGTCCACTGCATCCATAATAATTGCAATTTAATAAAACCCTCAAAATGCAATACAGTTTAATCAAGGAAAGTATCTATGAAACTTTTTTTATTAAGCTAAGCAAAAAAACCCAAATCTATTGGTTTAATTAGGATAAAAATGTGGTATATTTGTAATTATAATCCCTTCTTACTAAATGAAAACACAGAAGAAAGCTATCAGCCAAAATGTACCAAGAAAATCTTTTTATGGCTAAGCAACTAACCCTCATCTTCTGTATTCTGTAACTCAGAGTTGGTTACCTTTGAAAGTTTACAAGCCGGTGCAGTGTTATACATATTGTAATTTCTGAATTGCCCCATGCAACTCTGTCTGTCCAAGTAGTCTTTCCATCGCATGAAAGTATAATTCAAACTATTGCTGTTTCGGGTCTGGATACGTACAGTAAAGTTCATTTATTTGTTTACTTTGTTTTACCTACATCCCTGTCAACAGTTCTCCAGAGATGATGGAAAGTTCTGAAAAATCAAATGTAGAAGAGTATTTTTCAGAAAACCTTAATTTTTATTTGCAAAAATATTGTGAATTAATTCGAGAAAAAGTGCTAGGAAGCTTTTTTTTCTGGAGGATCAACAGATGCTCTTTTCTAACTATTGCAGATGTCAGTAGGTGTGATGTTTTCTGTGGGGTACAAAAACATCTTCAAAAACCAGTCATCTTTATAAACGCCTTTAGCTTTAAAGCTTTAGAGCCAAAGGTAACCTGAAGTGCTTAAGAACCTCATTAGTTATGAAGTGTTTAAAGCAGCTTAACTGGAATTGAACTAAAAGAGTCCACTCTTTTAGGAATATGGTATTTAAGAAGTGGGTAAGAGAAAAGGTATGTCTTGGTAATTATATTTAATTGTATTTCTCAGAATCCAGAATTACTCTTCAACCATACCTCACAAGGGATTACCAACTTGAGGCAGTGGGTGGGGGGCTCAATAGTTTTAATAGAAAGATCTTGCCAGGAGCTCTGGGTAAGGGATTTCCTTGCAGATAGGGTTAAAAGAGGAAGGGTGAATCTGTTCAAAAGAAAACCTGAAGTACTAGATATGCAGCTGCTTGTGAAGACAGTTTGCTCATGAGGAAGTAAGGACAAGGTTTCTCTCTTCCTTTAAAATAGCACAAAGTCCAATGGTGATTTATATTCATTTCTTGGACAGATAGATGTAATTGAATCACAATCACAAAAGGAGTGAGCCAACCAGAAAATGAAAGAAGTGAGTCATGAAGACCTTTCTAAAGCAGGTAAAAGGGCTTGATTGGCATGATTAGGATGCCTTCTCCTTTTGCAGCAGAGGTGCTGAGAGGTGCACTGGAAACAGGCAAAGGTCAAGCCAAGCTTAGGCAAAATATAAAAGCAGGAGAAATTAGGACTTTTAGGAAAAGGAAGCATTTATTTTAAAAATTACTACACAAAACTAAGAGCAATCTATAATAGGGAGACAGTGCTAGTTACTGGAAAAGAAAGTGGCATTTGGCAAGGCAATTGTGTCCTTTTATAAGTGTGGTTAGAATAGACATGGACCTCATTGGTAAAACCTTTAAATCTTTTCCATTTACAGTTTTTAAAGAATGGATGAGAGATAAAATTGCTACACTCTGTACCAATAAATCTATCACTGAAAAAGTCAGAATTGCTTCCCTCCATCAATCACCTTCCTTACTGCCTAACTACATCTTTATGTTTATTCAGCATATCAAAGCTAATCTTGTACAAACCATGATTAAAGAGGTCACCCATTGGTCTGCTGATCCAAGGCCTACCATTTTACTTAATAATCCTATCCATCCCTATGTGGCTGAAACAGTTCTTGTTGTTTAATTAAATGATATACTAAGGACAGGAGTAAATAAATATATTCTGCAATGGCTCATTAAAAGAAGGAGTCACAATAGATGAGATGGCAAAGATTTTCAAATGTGTGGAGAAATAGTGTGATTGGTTGCAACGGCCTACTTGAGAGCCATTTTAGCCTCCTGATGTTTTGAGGCAAAATAAAATATTAATTGCAGAATATTCTTCTCTATCAAGTCTAGTATCATATAAAGCCCAAATAAAATGAATTGTTTATCTAACTAAATGTTAAATAAAAAGCCTCTGGTCTGGATGACACACAAACTGCATTTCTAGTTTAGCATGTTCTGGCAATGCATCCATTGAAGCTGGTCTGCAATTTTGGGAGGAAAAATATCTTGTATGAGAAAAAAAATACCAGAAAACATGTGAGTATGTGACTAGTATGTGTTCTTATCTAAATTTCATTGCAGATATAGTTGATTTTCATATCATAAAGGTGTAGTTGCTTTTTGATAACTTTAAAAAACATGGGCAAATCCATATGGGTTCCTTGTCATATAAATCCATACAGTTTCCTTGTCATAACGCAAGGCGAGTTCGTGCTAAGTGTTTCTAGAGGATTGTGTATGCCACAGCTTGCAGTTAATTGTCCACCCACGGCTGATGCACCCTGAGGAGAGCTTCAGGTGTGCCATTTCAGAAAATGTGTTTCTTTTTTTTCCCCTTAGGTGTTGGATAGAATATGGCATACCGCCCCCCCCTGAGTTGGAAATGATGTGGTTGGAGATCATGTGATCCCTTGGATATTGCTTCTTTTTGTATGTTTTTTGTATACCTGATGAAGCTGCCTAGAATCTCTTTGGAATTGGGTGAAACTCAATATATAAATAATAGTTTTTAGCCCCATCACCGTAAATCCCTTTCTCAAATTTCAGCTCTTAAAAAGGTTATCAAGCACTTTATAAATTCATAGGACCACTAGATGGCAGCCTAAAAGTCCTGCTTATTTTTGTGGGCACCTACAAAAAGATGAAGAGTTGACCAATCAACCAAAAAATTGCAATGTGTGGAATAACGAGTGTTATATGAGCCAGTTGGAGGCTCAATTCTCATGAAAAGTATCTGGAATTTCAGCTGAAAGAATCACAGCCCTTAGTCCAGGGGTATCAAACTTGCATCATCACAGTGTCGTCATGTGATGTATCACAACTTTTTTCCCCTTCAATAAACCTGGCATGGGTGTGGCCAGCACATGACACATCCGGCCTACGGGTTGTGAGTTTAACAGACCTGCCTTAGACCGTTGTGTGTTAAAGTTGTATGACAGCAACACAACTTGGATCTGTTCCAGGTAAACAATAGCACAAATGCAGGAGCACAAGCTTTATGGCATTATGGTTCCTCCTGGCTTCAGGAAGCAAAGTAGTTGTGTGGATGAAGCAGAATTCAGCAATAGGCATTAATAAGTCTTGAGTATTCACTGTAGCTGCTCTACCATGATGCTCCTTAAATCACGATAAGATTCAAATTTGCATCTCATATAATATGAGACCTGAAAATATCTAAAACTAAAAGCAAGAATGTAATAACCAACAAGATATTCCATATAATTCAGAATCTAATTGTGAATCTCCAGGCTGATTTTCTGATTCCATTTTGGATTTAAGAGCTAAGTAATAACATGGTTCTCACAGTATTGTTTTATATTGCATCATGTTATACCATCACAGCTGATTATTAAGTTCACACATTGGACAAGCAAAAAGGTAGGTTAGCTTTAACTTAGCATACTGTGTTAACTCAGCCTCAGTAACTAGAGCAAGTATCCAAGTTAAGAATCTCCAGATTTAAAGATAACCCATAGTTAAGAATAGAGCTTATTGCACAAAAAATCAAATTAAAAACATAACTATACAGGTTAAATGCACAATGATTCAAGTTTATTACACAATAGTACTTATACAGTATTATACAATAGTATTCATTTTTAAATTAGAGACTATGTAGCTTGAATTAAGTAACACTGCTTTTCAGAGGGATGTGTATCTTATGTAGGTTTGGGGATGAAAAAACTTGTAGAACGTCAAATTTATTTCACGCTAAAACAAACGTTGAATTTCAGAATGTGGTTCATAATGACACAGAAGTCATTCACCAACTACAGTATACTCCTATGCTATCAGGTGGCAAATGAGAAATGTGCTGCAAGTTACTTCTGGTCAAAACAGGCAGATCATTTACTTTTTACAAGTTGTAAAAGTCCCAGTTAAATATACGTAGTTGCTACATCCAGTAAATCTAGAAAGCTATAAGTAGATCTAAAAGAGGAAACGGTCCTCTCTGAATATACTCATTTCTTTCTAAAAAAGGGAGGTTCCATTGAGAGTAGAAGACACTACCATTTTTCCCATTACATTTGAACCTGGGCAATTTTTGAAATGAAAAAATCTGAAGGAAAAAGTCAAGATAACATGTTTCCTTTCCATTTCACAAAGAACTCTATTTAATGACTACTTCAAGTGACTACATCATATTACTTTTTCTCACCCTGATTCTCAGATCTCGCTCCCTGGGGAATCACCTACTATCTATTGTAAGCCTCCAGCTCTCTATGAAGTGTGTGACTGAGCTGAAGCAATAGTCTGTTGAAACAATCATGTGGTTGCAATCCCCCAATCACATAGCTAAAAATAAGCCACATGCTGACTTAACACATTGTGTGTCTATGTGGGTGTCTTGGGTAAACTCTGTTCCCATCTCTGTTTCCATCTCGAAGCATATTTTAAGCTTATAGGTAGTCCCTAACTTAGGACTGGTCACTTAGCGACCATTCAAAGTTACAATATACTTCCTTGTGAAGGTTGAGTTGGTTCCAAACTCCTGACAGCTGCCCCTCGCCTCCTCCACAGTCATGGGACTGCATGTTAAATGCTTAGCAACCAGCCTGCATTTATGACACTTTGCAGTGTCCCAGAATCATGTCATGTTTTGCAACAGTTTTGCTGAAAACCAACATTTATTTCCTATTTTTGGCAAAACTGGCCCATAGCAAACTTGTTCATTGAATGACCACAGCAGCCACTTTATGACCACATTTGCTTTACGACTACTATCTTTGCATAATGACCACAATAGAGTTGTAAAATTAGATGGGTGGCCTGTTTTACAACCATCACAATCCATTATGGTTGTAAGTAAACGATTACCTGTATTCCTTTTTTTTTTTTTTTTTTTGGAAATGACTTCCATCATCCCTCCCTGTACTACTTAGAGAAAAATAACTTTAATCACCTCACACACGCGTGCCGTCACTTGTGCAAATGGAGCTTTACACGCTCGCCTGCCCCTTGCACGGCCTGGTTCCCAACAGGCTGCGGCTGGCACTGGGCCACAGACCAGGGTTGGGGTGGGGAGTGGGCACCCTGTCATACAACATGCTAGGATAAAACCTTCTAATATAATCATTTGGTGGTGTAATTATTATAATAACATAACTAGAAAAATTAAATCAAATAGAATAAAATGAAAATTGCCAACTTTATAGTTGGAGTCACGTATCATACTAAGAAACTACAGTTCGTCTGAACATGGCTTTAATGTTGATTATAAGCTTCACAAATTTGATTCAGCAGTTTACAAGGAATGGCCAAAAACAAAGCTACTTTATGTAAGTGTAATAAAATTACATATCTTTGAAATGTATAATTTATCTTACAGTGCTGCCAGAAAAAGGTCCTTCCATAGTCACGACTTCTATTACCAGTTCTTCTCAAACAGTTTGAACTGATTTTTGAAACATAACCAGTGCTTTTGAGGTGATCAGAAACTGGAAAGGCAGGATCAGGCTCCCATTCATATACTTGTTTTATGTTGGTGCAAATTCCAAATAATAGGAAAGGGAAAGCCATCAAGACACTATCTCTGCTTTCTGAGAATACACATCAAATAATAGCATCTTAGGAAGACATGTCAGCTTAACATCTGTGATGTTGAAGGACAGGCTAACAGAAGTTGCATGCCGGTAATATGCTAGTTTCTCCTAATGAGGAACCAACATACCTGCACAGTCTTTCATCTTTCAGAAGGGAAAGTGGTTAAAGTTCATTTTGAGATGGAACTACAGCTGACATAGAAATAAATAAGCATTCAATTAAGAAACATGATGATATGTGATCAAACAGATGCATGGCAAAGATATCATAGAGTAGAATCCTTAGGTCCAAACAAATGGACCTGAGTTAAAGGGGGGACTTGTGCGAACTCAAGGAAGTTTCATATCTTTCTAGTTCAGATGCAAATCAAACTGAACTAGTAGTTTCTTCTTTCTGGTCAGCTGTTTGCACATCATAGAAGGCCTAATTTTCTTCTTCCTCGAAAGAGGTTGAGCAACTGATCTAAGACAAAAAGCCTTTCCTGAGAAATAAAAGTTGCACGCCTAATACTTTTACATTCAGCTTATTTATGTTGAAATAAAAACAGATTCCTCCCCCCACCCTTGCCCCTCAGCTCCATAGTCATGGGTATTTTTTTTCATTTTTTCAAAATTAGGAGAAACAAGTTTCCATGTATCACAATCTGAAATGTTTGATCTATTGGTATTTGGAATATCCTGGAAATAGGTTGTAGATAAACATATGTTTCAAAAAGAAAAAAGAAAGAAAGAAAGACAAATAACTAGACGTCCCTCCTTGATCCATCATTACCCATGTGAGTATCCTCCATATGCGTTGAGACTATTTCCAGAAACATGCTGGGATTTATAGTCTCCACGCAGGTAAAAGGCCAAATTTCAGGAAATGTTGCTTTATCCAGCTGTCCATATTCTGCAACATCTTATATTATTGAAGAATTGTTTGTTTGTTTGTTTGTTTTCTATCCATCTTTCATTTCAGGAGCTCAAGATAATGTACATAGGGTTCTCTCCTGGTTTTTCTTCCCCATAATTTCCTTCAGTTCTTTCACTTGTTTATAAGGTGGATTAGAGTGAAAGAAAATGTATGATTTCTTAATAATTTGATTAATGTGATAAATTATAACCTATGATATAGCTAGGTCATCATTGAGAAGCACTGTGTATTTGGGGCAATTGCAAAAGTGACTGGAATGGATCATCAGTCTGATAACACACATCTAGTTATATATTCATTTGTATAATTTAAACTGTGTTGGAACAATAGGCCATTCTCCCCCAAAAGCAATACTTTGTACAGCTGCCAATGGCCTTTGCCAGCTGAGAAGCCTGGATTACTCTCTCCCTAGAGTCCACTCAAGACGCCTAAATGAGTGGCTTCTACTGAGTTCTTAATTACATTTAAGGCTCATACTCAAGCGTGCTTAATACAAATTAATTACCTTCTAGCTCACTATAGCTACTCTTTTGAATGAATTAGCAAGGTGGTCAAAAGTTGGCTTCCTTGCTCATTCTATAAAATATTACTGCATTTGGAACAGGAACTTTACTTTCTTTTAATGTTTGTAAGTCTTTACTTAGGAGATGGTGGTATTCTTAAGTAGAAATAATCTTTTAACATTGCTGGTCCTTAAATTAATTTGTTTATTAGAAAACTCTTGACTAGGATTTGGGAAACTTTGGGTAATTAGGAGAAAGACCACCTCTGGTGTCTGTAACCAGGAACCTCGTGATCTTATTAGAAGACGATGCACTTTCTCTTCAGCCATGTATAGTAACAACTGGGAGATCGTATCTTCATTTATTGAATGGCCATTGAATCATATCCATCACATATATTAGTTCAGGCACCAGCCACTAATCTAATGGGTGGGTCTTTTCCCTTTCCCTTAAAGTTCAGGACTTTATAGTATGCATTCCTTTATATCTCCCTTTTTCTCCCATGTTTCTTCCAAATGTTGGAGGACTCCCTATTATAGCCAGAGGCCAAACTGAACTTTTGATGTGAGAGTTGAAGGCCATGTGTGGTTACCTGTTGAACTTCGTATCTTGGTGCCACCCTATTGTGTGTCATGCATTTGGCTGACAGTGGTTTCCTTCTATTCCCACTCCACTCCATCTGCATATAATTTGGGGCTTGGGTCCCAAATTCTCTCCCCTTTCTCCTCTGGTCTTACACATTTTTGGATATATTTACCATTTAAGAAAAATGTGAAAACATGGTTATTTAATAATTCAGCGTGAATGGTGAAAATGATTGTGAATAGATATTGAGAATGGTGATTACTAAGTAATATATGATAAGACTGTCTTGTCTTGTTGATAAATTCATATACTGGTAGCAGAGCATCAGTTATACAGGTGTTTTTATATTCACATAAGTATGTGTGTTAATTGTATATTAATTTTATAGTGTTTGCATAATTTTACATTTGTTTTAGCTTAAATGTTTATTTTAACTCTTGTTGCTCCCTTGAGAGAGATATGATACAAAGAAATTGCTTGTTTGGTGCCCTTGTTTACAGTTTCTACTGTAGAAATTTGCTGTATCTGGCAGAGGAAAGAAAGGAATTAACACAACATGCTAACTGCATAGGCTTAGTTCACACAACCTGCTAGGCTAAAATGGGAGTATAACTACTGCCTCTGACTCCAGTTGCATGAAACATAAGAGGTAGTAACAGATAACTGTGTGTGATAAAGTTCAAGAAACAAATCATTAATATATTCAGGAGGTCACCCTCTAGATTCAAGCATTCTCATACTTCCTTATATGTGGAGTCATAACTGAGAAGGGCATTAGCAAGGGAGCTGTCTATGGGGTCCCAAGTGCTTATCAATACCACACTGAGGAATCCATGCTTAGTGTTCTTTGTAAATCCATTGGTTTCTTTGGCCAATTTGGTCCTTTTCTCAGAATTACACTGCAGAATTGTATATATCTGTATTATCCAGCCCTTATTATTGTTAGATTTTGTATCCTGCCTTTTTATATATTTTGGTAAGGAGCATGGTGGCTCGTGTGGTTAGGACACTGAGATGGAGGTTAGCAAGCCCATGTTTGAGACCTGACTGTTCCCATGAAATGGGGTTGAACTTCCATCCAGCTCCTGCAGGAGGCATGAAAGGAGCCCCCTAACTGGGCATGCCCTGAGCAACGGTGATGTCACTGGCTAATCCTTCCAAACCAGAAGCACCTCGGTGCTTCTGACACAAGTGCAAGCAGTATGTTTTGATTCACTCAAAGCAGTAAGATAGACAGACAGACAGATGATGGATGGATGGATGGATGGATGGATGGATGGATGGATGGATGGATGGATTGATTCCAGGATTCCCCAGCCAGTACTGAAGTCCATACATCTTAAAGTTGCCAAATATGAAAAGTGCAGAACACGTTTCTCCAGGTGTTACAAAATATATGCCTTTTTTATATGGAAACAACTAGAAATGTCAAAAAGGCAAGCTTGTAGAAATTGCTTTCTGTTTGGTGGAAAAAGTAATCATCTCAATGGAAGCTTATCCGCCAGAGTTTGTCCTTTAAAAAATGAAGGTAAAGTCATTGTATATCAGGGGAAAGGAGATAAAGATGCTATGTCATTTCTGGAAAATGTTTTTATTTTGCCTTTGGGGAAATTGGACAGTTGTGCTGGGCATTTTGGTAATTATAGCCCCATACATATCTCACTCTCTAGCACAGCTCCACATTTGGAGCTGTGCTAGAGAGTTATTAGCAGCTTCTTTTATGAAGCTGAATGTTTTCTCTTGGAAAGGAAATATTATAAGTGGTGTGAGATTCATTATTTCAACTTAATTACAATGATCTAATACATATCCATTTTACAGAAGATAACATTGAAAAAGCACTACGCAGTCTAAAACCATCTCTATCTATTGGACCAGATGGACTATGT
>JAOYMU010000001.1:103421685-103432089 GCA_025802295.1 Psammodynastes pulverulentus | reverse complement strand
GAGAGTCAACCCACGCTTCCTGGATCCCATCGCCCACACAGAGAAGGAGCATATCAGGTAAGACCAATGCCCCTTTCTGATGACCACCTGTGGAAGAAGGATAATGTATTAAGAAGATATTTTTGCAGGTTATAAAGATGAAAGAGATCCAGCTTCCCTTATCCATTTAGAAAAAAAGCATTGAGGTATCCAGAGGCACAGGGAAAATTGGGAGTCAGTTCCACAGTTCCCCTGAGGCAACTTCCCTGCTGCTCAATTTTATAGAATCAATTAACACCTCAAGAGAAATTTTTACAGTAGTGAGAAGAGGTAATCTCAAGCTTGCTTTTTGTCACAAAGGTCTTTTTCTTCCTTAAATGGTGGCAATTCTGATTTACAGTATCGTGGCTGCCCTTAAGAACTCTGGCCATTTAAATTGTTTCATGTGATCACCCCCCAATCCCACAAAATATTGTAGGGCTGCTCTTGACTTAGGGTATCAAATCAATAAAGTAACTCTTGACTTATGTCCCAGTGTTGCATAGAATATTGAGCAGGAAATACTGAGAGATTGTCTTTGTTATCAATGTCATTATCACCATCCATAAATAGCACCTGTTTTAGAACTTTACCATTTATATGCCTTCATCCTGCCTTTCCTTCTTTGCTTTCCCATTCCTTGACCTAGGTTTTTGAAGTCTGCCAAGTTTGGTTGGGTGCTATCAGCAAGCTGGGTTAACAAATACATATAGTCTATATTCTAGAGATTTATGATATATTATGGAACCTATCAATTAGATTGGTTGAGCCCAAACACTCACTTCAACAACTCCTACGTATGTATTCCTGGCTTTCCTTGAACTGTTTGGGATATTTTCCTTAGATTTTTTTCTATTTCTGCAAAGCCTTTAAATTTACTTAAGCATGCTGATACCTTTTTCTCATTTTCAGATAACACTTTCATTGCCAAAATGTCACAATTGTCTGTATACAATAAACTTTCATTAAAAAAAATATTGAGAGCAAAACAATCATAAAAACATATATAACCAATCCTGAAAGCCAGATGGTTTGTATTTAAAATGTCTACCTGTCAAAATAAGTATCTAGTAAAGAAGTGTGAGATGTTCCAAGTGAATTCTGGGCAGGCCTGTCTGGTGAGAACATCTGATCCTAAAATCCCATGTAGGCAGAGAATACATCAATCCAAGAATCTTCCATTTTTGCAATTCTACCTCCCTTTTAAGTGGTTTCTGGGTATTAACTAGAGATTTTATCATATGTCTGTAGAGAACAATCTGTTTAGATTGCATTAGTTACAATCCAAGTTAGTTGCATTTGGTTCTGCCACTTTCTGTAGGATATGGAATTTGGTTTTAAGTTTGATTTCTGTTTCAAAAATGGGAGCCTGTTTGGTGCAGTGGTTATGGTACCAAGCTAGAAACTGGGAGATTGTGAGGTTCTTGTTTGTTTGTAAAATGTATTAGTTGCCATCTTGCCACAAGATAACCTTAGGTGACTTTTTACATGCTTACAATTTACTTACTTACTATCTGCATAGTTTAGATGCTTTTGAATACAATTTACAATTTACCAGTACATATTTTTTATAAACATGACAAATATTGAAATGTTGCTGGTAGACATATAACAATTTATTTTAAAATAAATGTGGTATCATAGAGTCTGAACAATGTTGAATCAGCTGTTAGATCTTTCCTTTTGGAAATTTATAATGTCTTTACCAAGAAAATTATTGTTTCCCAATACATCATGGTAAACCAATTTCTTTCTCACAATCTAAGTCTGATCTTTATAAACTACAAGATGCATTTATGCACCATTTTTAAACATTTGTAGTATTCTCAAAATGGAAATAGTGTACAGAAACTGAAAGTACAGATTTCTGCAGTAAATAATGGATAAATTCAGTTTTTATCACAATAAAGAGCTTTGAATGGGTTGAGGAGGGAGGGTATTTTAAAATTTCATTTATAACATGACCAAGTACATTTATTTAAATTAAAATAATTTGGCTGTAATATTGAGAAATGAAACTTAATAACTCGGGGGGGGGGATAGAAAACTGGCTATGAGTCAGAGTGCATATGGGCAACACCCCATTACTACTCCCAATCCTACATTCCTGTTAATATTTTAAACATCTTAACTTCGTGTATACTTTTAGCTGGAGCAGAAAATCCAGTCCATCCAAAATAATGGAGATTGGCTCTTACATGGAGGGCAGCAGGTGGAAAGAAGAATATTGCCTTACCCTATCTATCTTCTGATTTTTTTTTTCTACATTTAAGAGAAAGTGGTGTTGCAGTTCAGGTTGTTTGTGTGTCTTGATGATGGGACAAGATTGCTAGAACTGATAGACCTTTCATTGCTTCTGGGTGTTCTCTAGAGGGGGAGGAGGGATAGAAGGAGAAGCTTGATTGTTCTTCATTTGAGAAGAGTTTAAATATTTGAAAAGTGTCAGTCAAAGTGATTGAGACAATTATCATTTTGCATGGAAGACATCAGAAGTTTCATTTGGAACAAGGTTTCTCTTCTAGAAATTTAAAAGAAGAATCCATTAGTAAAATAATGAGTTAATTATGAAACCTTTTCTAATGTAAATTATTCCAATGTTTTCCTCTAATTCATTTATATCACAGATTACATTAATATTGAAAATAACTTCTTCTGGGCATTGTTTTTATAACAGGTGGGCTCTACAATTAAGCCAGGATTTCTCCCCAAGAAAGTAAAATTTGTGCTTATTCAGCCTCACAAAAATCTAGTTATATTCATAGACATACCTCAGGGACTTCAATACAATTGTAGTTGAATAGTGTTAAACCTTTGGGACAATTTTTTTCTATTTGGAATAATTATTTCATTGTGTCACTGAACATATGCTATTGTTCTTCTCTATGACATGCTCCTACCGCACAATTCATAGTGTTGCTTACATGGTCAAAAATTAAGACTTGCAAGCAAAGTAATACTCCGCAGAATTTCAGCGCATGCAATTAAAAAAAAATGTCATGAGGGAAAGTGCAAGCCTATCGCCGGAGGCTTCTCTGCATGTTGTGCCTGTAACTGCTGGCTCATTTTTTTTCAGTGCCTCATAGTCTGGAAATCAAACATTCCAGCTAAGGCAATTATTGGTTTTGATAACAGTATAGCGTGTCCTGTAATTTACTGTGGAGTGGGATTGCTTGACAGCAATATAATTGCTAGGATGGGGCATACGTCCACAGGGATTCAAGGTATCCGTTTGTTTGCAGCTTAGTTTTCAACAGGGACCGGGATTTGAAGTGTTGGTGGGGGAAGCTACTGCTTACTTCGGATAGTCTTGCAGTTTTGGTTTGACTGAAAAAGTTTACCGGCAGTTACTTCAGTGATTATGAGATAGCTACAGAGATCATGAGATCCTCTAAGCACTTTTCTTTTACTTCCTTTTTTAAAAAGAGCTGAGCAGATCTGTCTTTTGCATATTTTGTCAGTGTCAGATTAAGACATGGCACTTTTTCACAGCAGTGCTTGGAAAACGAGGCAAACATGCTGCTTACTCAGTGTTTTGTTCCCTTAAAATGGTTATAAGAACAGTCTTTGGGAGCAAGGGTGTCCATGTTTGACACTGCTTCCATAACTTAATTTTCAAAACAAAATTTTAATTAACTGGAGAGAGGAATTCAAAGAGAGTTCTGGACTAAGAGTGAAAATGAAACTTCAGATCTGTTGCTGATAAATTTCAGTAAGGTGATTGTGCGGCATTGGTTGTTCTTGGATTCTGCTGTGACTAGAGGTCCCCAACACTTCTTCAAATGAACTTTGATCCTTTGTAAAATAAAGGTCCTCACTTTGAAGTTCAGAACTATATGCAGCTCCCAGAGTCTTGGATGCAATGCATAGAGTTTCTCCAAACTCCAAAATTGCATCTTAAAAGGGAGGAGCTGTATTTAAGTCTGAGTCACTATGCGTGAGTAGGTGGTAATATAAATTTTCTAAATAAATAAAAATAAATAAAATAAATAATGTATCTGATTATTTAAATTTCAATCTTTTTTTTAGCTCTGCCTAGACACCAAAAAAGTTGGCCATCCCTACTTGGGGTTTCAAGGAATCAGTCAGCCATGTTGTTTCATTTTTAGCACTTGCACACAACTGTGTACCAGAATTGCCTGATTCAGAACTAGACAGTTTATGAAAGTAGAACCTTGATAGGTGCAATCTAAAACATTTGGATAGTACATGATTGAGGGAGTCTTTTTGGAGTCTTTAGTTTGTAATAGAATAAATCAATCAATCGTGTCATTAAAAGGTGATACACTATGTAGATAATTAATGTTCACTGACATACTGAAGACAGAGATTCAGGTTGTAAGTAACTTTTGAGGATCCATCCTAAAGGCCCTAATGCATAAACTGCATAAATATTATAATTTCCTCAACAGCTTTCCTTATTGCAGATAGATTTAAAAAACTGAACTGAAAGGCACTAAAAATGGGTGATGCATCAACATTAGCTAAATAAAATTAGCAAAAGTAGTTGTCTTTGTTCTTTATACAACCTGTTGGCCCTCCTGGAAATCATTATTATGTCATTGACAGAGGCTCGGGGACAGCCCAGACCTTTTACAGGTAAATATTGGTAGTGATAGTGTTGCTTGGCTAGTCTTAGACATTCTTCTAGTACTCCTGCAAAAGGGAAGAGGGAAAAAGAACAGATAACGTTTCTCAGTTGCGGTTTACTCCCTCAGGGCACTCTAAATATGGTATTGATTCTCTTGGCCACAGTTTGGATTGTTTCCTCCCACACAGAGGCTTTTCTTTTTACAGGCCTTAAAAACTTTTTGGATAATAAATGCTGACACTTGGTGGCCTCTGCATACTTCCAGTGAAAGGAAAAATAAAAATTTGGACATTTTCCTTGATGCAATAGAGGGCTCCATTCTATCTTTCAGTTGATAAATGTGGATGTTTCCATTGCTGACTGAAGACTAACTGCACTTTAGATGCAGTTTGAGACCTGTTCATTTCTGTTTCTGGAAAAAATGAAAGCAGGGTTAACTGCCCACCCAAGGAGAAAAAAGCACTTACAGTTCCTGCATTTTTCCCTGTTGTACATGGTAGGGGAGAAGACAAAAACCTTTCTGGATATTTTAAAATTTAAAAATGGCAGATCTATCTATATGTGCTGCTCCAATTTGGCAGAGATACTGATATATTCTGGAATGTTCCTGAATGAAGCTTACTTATATTCCTTTCTTACTGCTTAATTCACAGAATTTTTCAAAGGCCTTAAATGGGTATGATCCACTGGCACTGCTCATGAGCCATGCATTTTTACTGGCTTATTGATATTTTATGACTGCAAAAATGGAGGAAAAATAGAAACAAGAGAAACAGCAGAGCATCAATATTTATTTTTAGCAGGTCTAGATGGAATTGAAGTGGAGGGTGCCCTCATTTATCATTTTTCAATAATATATGATTGCATAGCTTTGTTGTGTCTACAGAATAAAGCCTTTTTCTTCTCCCACAAGTTTATTTGCACTGTGAACAATCAGAGACGGGGAGGAATGTGGAATTTTTCTGGGCTGGTATGAAATAGACTAGAAAAATGTTGAAACCAAATTAATTTGGAAATGAATTTGCATTACACTGTCGTAAAATAATAGTAATTCCAACACTGAAATAATAACAATTCTTACATATAGATAGAGAACTGCAATGGATACTTCAAAATATCTAGAATTTGTTATGAATCAGCAGCATTTTTGGTTTGTAGAAGCAGAGCTATAACTAGGAAATACTGAGTGGCAGTTTGGAATTGGGATTGAGAGAATCAGATGTAAGCAGAAAATTTAAAATTATGCTATCTTGATGTGGAAGTCTTAAGAGAAGAAGGGGACAGCTGCTTTACCTTTTTGGGGAAAAAGCCTGTGTTTTTAGATGACAAAATACACTATTCTGGATATATCCGCATTAACTGAAACCAAATGATTATATAGAGTATGTAGGGAAAAGTAAATGCAGCTAGAATAAATTCTTATATCTAAAGCTGTAAAATTATAATTGCCTAATGCATCTCTGATAATCTGACCAATCAGTTCCATCAGTGTGTGGGAGGATGTTTTCTTTTTCTTCCTAATGTTTTTAAAGATATTATATGCCAGTCCCACATATGTGTATTACTAATAGGTGATCCAAAAGCAGCTTGAAGGAAAATCAGCATTTCTGATGTTGCTCATCCTGGTTTCTAAGCCTGCCCTTATAGCTCTGTATGGCCATTCTCTGTTGACTAAGAGATGCCACCCTCTGCAGATCAGTTTCTCGCCCTGGTCAGGATATGTTCTTCGCTTCTCATATTTTCTCCAGTCCTGGTCATGAGTTCTCTCTTTCTTTTGAATGCATTCTATGAAGATCAGATATATTGCAAACACATTTTAGGGCTTTTTAACAGGATTTTATTTAAAACATAAATATTCAAATATTCAAAAATAACACTTCTAATACCAGATAAAAATGCTAAAGTAGATACTTCCTTTTTTAAAAAAAAAATGGGTTTTCCTAGTTATGTGAGAGAAATTCTACAAGTGGATAATCCCTGATGGAAATCATCCCTCCAGATGATGGTGAGCTGGATCAGTGTTGGTTGGAATTAACAAACGAGTAGCATGCTTCTGAATAAAGAAGGAAGGCTTTGGGGTTAGTCTTATGCTGTGTTCAAAATGGTGGGATGCGTCCTGTTCTTTTCTCACAAAAGTGGGGTTTCCTGGTTATGCGAAAAAAATTATGGAACTGGATAATTTTGCTGGGAATCATCTCTATGGAAAATGGTGAGATAAATCAGTGTTTGTTGGAATTAGTGTAGAGTAGTTACTAGTGTAAAGTAGCATGCTTCTGAGTAAGGAATGAAGGTTTAGATGTTTGGTCTTTAGCCAAATGTAACTGTCAAGTCCTGGTTTGAAATGAAAGCATGTTTTTAGGATAGCTGAAGTCCTAATTTGGTTAAACTCCCTATCCCTTGCCCCCAAAGATCCATATTTTGTACAGAGCACATGTGTTCTAAGTATCAGGTGGTGCATTGTATGAGGAAGCATTTATCTGCTGCTGATATTAAGACGTTTTCCTTTGTGTTCTCAGGGGTGGACAGTGATCCTATGACGCATGCCCGGAAGAAACAGCTCTTGCTTCTGAAATACTCAGCTGGTTCTGCTGGCCACGCTTTGTCACCGATTGACGGTGAGAGAATGGATAGGACTGAGGTGGAGGGCAGCAAGCAAGGAAATGGTACTGAAGGGCAGAAAGTCCAGACTAGACTTGCCAGTACGACTAAAAGCAGGAATTTGCAAGAACTCCGAAAGACATATCCCTTAAGGAAACGCCTCAGCTCCTCTGTGGACAAAAAAACCTGCTCCGTGCTACTCACAAGACTAGAGGATGTAGCTGGATCACTGTCAGAGGAGACTCCAAGGGTGATGAAAAGGGATCTTGCCAGTTGCATAGATGACTTCAGACCTTCCTGCCTTCCAGAACAAGTTCAAGTAGCTGGAGCAGGGAAACAAGACTCTTCTATAGGCAAATGCCAGCTATCATGCCTTGGGACTGAGGAGGAAGGCCATAATGTCTGCCTCTCGGAGCCCAGAAAACGGAGACTAGCCTCCTTGAATGCTGAGGCAGTGAACAACCTGCTCTTTGAACGGGATGACAACTTGCTGTCTGGCAGGCGTTTTCGAAAAGATTCCCCCCAGATTAGTGGGATTTGTTGCACTAATAGCATATGTTGCAAAGCTCAGGGCTCATGGCCCTTGACAGAAAAACGAGGCACTAAAACAGCGAAGGGAAAGAACCAAACTAAATCAAGTCAGAAGTGTGCTCCTTATAGCCAGTCCCTGGGCGGTGGCTTTGAAGGGAAAAGACGAGAAGACAAAGGAATTCCCTACCATCCTGCCCCAAAGAGATTGGCCAGTCTCAATGCTGCAGCTTTTCTGAAACTGACTCATGAGAAAGACCAACCATTAAAGCCCAGAAGTAAATCAACTGGAGAAAGCAAGATGGAAGGACACAGTTCCAAATCAAAACTCAAGTGGGCCAAAGCCAATGGAAAAAATTGTGTTAAATCCAAAAAGGAAATATCCTCTGTCAAAATAGAGGGTCAGCGTAGCTGGCAAGGTGTCTCTGAGGATGCATTTAGAAAAGCAGTTCATCAGGATTCTCCTAGAATCTATGGGAAAACGGAATCCATCAGTTACACACCATCACCTAACTCTTCTGAAGGCACAGAGGGTTTCTTCCACAGACTGCCTTTGCTAATGGGTGGGCAAGCTCCCATGAAGCCTGAATATGGAAGACCTGGAGAGAAATCTCCTACGCCCAAGCAGGAATTTCATCAGCCTTCCTTCCCAGTACCTCAGTTCCATCCTTTGCCTGTTCCAGGCAATCATCCAGATTGTGGCTGTCTCTTTGAATCATCTGACTTGACGCCGTTGAATGGATTTTATGTTTATTATGGCCAAAGCGGATATAATAGTTACACTCATTGCTCGATATACCCGAAGGATGAGTTGTCGCAGGCAACGGGTTGTGAGGGGCTTTTGGTATCTCCTGGTTCTTTACCGTCTGACCCCTCCTTTCAGCCATTTCATTGGTGTAGCTCTCCATATTGTTGTGGAGAGGGACCAGCAATTAACAGCTTCAGCCTTTGTGGAGTTATGCATGTACCAGAAAGCAGAATTGGTAGTGGGCATACAGGGCGGAATGGCTACCCTTGTAAGATGCCTTTTGCAGCAGGTAAGTCTGCAACCATCTCCTTTTGTTAAAAATGCTAATATTTATGGGCAATTGAGTCTTTGAATAAAGTTGTTTCCTTGTTGCCAGTAGATGATATGCTTGCATTGCCTGGATGACTGGATGCTGGGATACTGTGCTGGCCTTCAGCATCTCTGCACCTGAAGTAGGAAGTCCATGTGGGTTAGATCATTTTTATTCACAGGCAAAGTTAGAGGTTGGAATCAGAAGAGCTTCCCTATGAAATCTCATTCTAAAAGGAAATGTCAGTTATGACATCTTAAACCGTGGTGGCTCAATGGTTAAAATGCAGTACTGCAGGCTAATTCTGCTGACTGCCAGTTGCCAGCAGTTTGGCAGTTCAAATCTCACCAGCTCAAGATTGAATTATCCTTCCAAGGTCAGTAAAATGAGGTCCCAGATTGTTGGGAGCAATATGATGACTAGAGAAGGCTGTAAAGCACTTAGAAGCGATCTATAAGTCTAAGTGCTGTTGTTATTGCTTGTAGCAGCCCAGTAGCTTCTTTCAGAGATCTTGGGCTCAATCCTCTTCTGAGTTGCATCAAGTTTGAACATGGGACATTTCTTACAAATGCGTCTCCAGTTGATGCTTATATTTACCCCATCAACTAAAAGGCTGTCAAAGCTTGCCAGCTGCTAATATAGAGATTCGGCTTTATGTTTGGATAATTCAGTTGTAACTTGAGTAGTCTAAAATGTAAAATAGTTCAGTTAATGGAATGTCTTGTTCAAGTTGTAATCCAAACCTAGTGTTTGGCCTGTATGTGGTTTCCTTAAGCAAGCAACAAAGGCGTAAAAAAAGGCAGATGTTGCAAAGGGACGCAAGAAGTAGGATAACACAGAGGAAATGGCACTGCTTAATGTTTCTGTTCTTCCCTGTTTCTGACTGAAGCTGTGAGCATGACACGACTGATTCATGTTACACGTAATATAATATGGATAGAGATACTTGTTGGATGACTAGTGTATTGTTGTTTTCCCAACCAGGCATTCTGCAGCTAGAGTGAGAGTGGCTAGCAATTTGGGGAGTTACAATCCTAACAACTATGCAAGGCAAACAGATTGAGGAGGCTATTGTAGAAGGATGGAATATGTGGATACTAGAAAAAATGTGAAATTTTTCAGTTTTGTGTATCCTTCTCAACCGAGAGCCTTTAATTGCAGTTATTTCCTGGGAATTCTCAAAGTTGATGATCCAAATCTGGAGGACTGGTCTACTCAAACAAGTCAGTTGATTTAAATCCAGAGGAGCAATTTGTTTGACTATTCACTTCTTCCTTCAGTTTTTTTTTTTAATTTGTGGAAGAGTCTAATTTTTTTAATGTACTTAAGCCGGTCTGAAGGCTTCTCGCATTTTTCTGTGTGTGCTTGTATTTCTTATCAAAAATTGCACCACCAATTTTGGGTGACTTGCCCCAGATTACACTATAATGCTGGGGATTCTGAGATTTATGGGCCAGGTATAACTCACAAGTTTTCTCTCCCTGAGCTAAATAGTTCTCCAAATATAAATATCTCATTCTCCAACAGTAGCACCCACAGTGTAGACCAGGGGTGGGCAAACTTGTCAGCTTTAAGACTTGTGGACTTCAACTCCCAGAGTTCCCCAGCCAGCAT
>JAOYMU010000001.1:103294199-103308221 GCA_025802295.1 Psammodynastes pulverulentus | reverse complement strand
TGTTAGCCGCCCCGAGTCCCTTTGTGGAGAGGGGCGGGATACAAATCCAATAAACTAAACTAAACTAAACTAAACTTCCAAATGTCTCCAGCTTATGCCCAGAAATGACTTTGTAAGAGCAACTTTCCAGGCACTAAATAGAATCAAGTTTGAAACAGAGTAGAGGTGAAAGGGCTGTAAAGCACTGTAGAGAAAAGATGATTTAGAAGGTGTTTGGTTTACAAGTTGCATCTGTCAGCACTTCATTAAATAAAATAAAGCTTTTCCGCATTTAAAAGTGCAACTTCTTTATGAGGTTGCTGACAATTGCAGTTCATTCCCAATCACCTTTCTTTCTCCTTGAAATCTGAATAGCTGCACATCTCTATTCGAACTATTATTTTTTTGCTCTATGTGCAGTAGGAAAGAAACTAGACCAAGATGGCTGACTGAGTGGATCCATTTCTTTAAAAAAAAGCTATCATCTTGCAAGCAGCTAAGAATAATAAATATTTGAATTATTTTCTTAAGAGCTAAAGAATAAGAAAGGAGCATATCAAAGTTTTTCAATGTTTATAATAATCAGTGTATATGATTTTAATGTTATGTTGCATAAGCCAATTGCCATATCAATGCCATACTTAAGAACTATGCGGAATATAAGACTGGAAATTGCTTTTCGTGTGTGTGTATGTTAAGCAAAGTGCATGATCTTTGTGTCATTATTTCTTGTGAAATGAAAACACTTGTGTTAAAGATAGTTTCTTCTAAATTTATATTTTAAGTATAAATTCTAAATGTATCACTGTTTTTAGGGTCTTTCCACATGATCCTCAAACTTTTGTTGAATTAAATCATGCAGGTGAGAATTTTTTAATTATCCTCAACTAGTATATATGGATAAGATAGATGTATTACACTACTATGTTTACCACATATATTTCTTACAACTCTGATCATTTTTCGCAATGTTCTGTTGTAGAACCTTCAAATGAAACAAGAAATCAAAATCTGCTAAATGAGTAAGTTGTTGAATGAATAGGATATCAAATAATTTCTTTTAAAATGGCCCTATCACTTTTTTTGTATGCATTTATACTAATATTGGGGTTGTTTGTTTAGTACATTTAGTACATTTAATACATTCATCTTTATCATGTTATTAGTGTTCTAGTTCACAGTTCTAAAATTGTAACTAAATGAACTGATCCATACTTGCAATTAGACCTAGAAGATTTTCACTAATAAGATGTTTTCAGACAAATCAATATTTTAACAACATCCATGATTTTGTTATTAAATGCTATACTTTTTAGAAATATTCTACTGATTCCAGCATTTATAATTTCAAATTATACTTCATGCTTGTTTTGCTTAATTAGACTTTTAATAAGTTAATTTTAGATTGGGCTTTTTTTCCAGAAATGAACCAGAAGCTACCAAGTCCGAGATAACTGGTAATATTTATTTTATTACTTTTTATTTATGCAAGTATTTCAATTTGTATGGCCACCCAATCAATTAATATTCAAAGCTTTATTGATAGCTGTGCTTCATAAAAACATAATTGCTAAGTAGTAATATAAAATACATTGAATTTGTGACAGAGGAGCTTCTGAATCCTAATAGGCTCACATCAAATGCTTATATGATAAGACTGTTAAGATCTTATGAAGAAAACGGTTTGTTTTCTGAATTGCAGATAAACTGGATATAAGAAAAAAATGGTAGAACAGAAGAAAAGAGCTAAATCAAGGGGCAATATTAGGCAATGTATTAGCAATAGCAAATAGCACTTAGACTTATATTCTGCCCCATAGTTCTTTACAGCATTCTCTGAGTATTTTACAATGTTAGTATATTTCCCCCAACAAGCTGTGTCCTCATTTTATCATACACTGAAGGCTGAGTCAACCTTGAGCAGGTCAGGATTGATCTCCTGGAGTGAGCAGTGAGTTAGCCCTGCAGTACTGCATTCTTACAATTACACCATCATGGCTCCACATATAGAGAAGAATATATCCTTATATGAAGGTGAAAAATAAGACTTGAGGGCATGGGCATTTGCAAAGAAAACAAAAAAAAGTGTATTAAGTCATCATGCAAGTGACACAACTTACATATTTATCTTGGACATCATGAGTTCTAGTCCTGCCTTAGACATGAAAAACAGGCTTGGTGACTTTGGGCCAGTTCTCTCTCTCAGCCCAACCCAACTCACAGAAAAATAGGAGGAGAAAGGTATGGTTGCTATCTTGAGTTATTTATGAAGAATAATAAAGGCAGGATAAAATTTAAAAATCAAATAATCATATCATTTGCCTGATTATGCATATATCATTGTGGCTTGTAAGAACAACAGAAAAAAGAATGGAAACCAAATGGGATATGAGATGGATACTATAAAGAAACTTCTTGTATCTAGAAAATGTAATCTTTTGCTAGTAGGTCAGGGGAAAGAATAATTGATTTTATTAAAAAATTATATGGCATGTTAACATAACGCTAACCAAAAGAATTTAATCCTATTTTATTCCTCAAAGGGATGAACACTTTACTTCATGCTCCTATCCACACTTTGCAACAGATGGAGGTAAAATAAACTAATTTTTAATCTATGTAATCATATCAATTTAATACAGTACATTGGAATGATAAAAACATATAAATATTAGTACAAGTTTTCAAAAAGAAGCTAATACTGCTTTCAGTAATTCCATGAGATGATGGATTAGTACCATGTCAATGTTTCTTTCATAGTTGCTTATTACTTTTGGCAGCAACTCAAATAATACTTTATTCTCTTATTTAAATGGATGACGGTTTATTTCATTCAAATTGCTTGGACAGAAGATTTAACGGGAGAGCTTTGGCTTGCAAATTACAATGCCTGTTCATACATAAGAGAAATACAAATTTAAACATTTTCAGTGTTTTTTTCTGATGTAGATACAACACTGATTTTTAATTCCATATTTTTCACTTTATACTCTTGGCATACAAGTCCTCAAAACTTTCTCTCCATTTCTCTGTTTTCATGTAATGTATTTAAACACCTTTCTGCCAGTAAATATATCTTGAATCTTGAAGATTTTCTCCTTTCTTTAAAATAACTTTATAAGAATGACTATTGAGAGCATTTGGAATTTTTGATGCCCTGAGTACTTATTAAAAATTTCTTTTTTTTGAAACCTGAAGTATAATCTGTACACTAAATATATGTAATTGATCTGAACAATTCTGGAAATGCCTCCCTTTTTATCTCCCCTTCCTTTATTGCAGATAATAATGGCTTAGTTTCCAAATTCAGGATTCTCTTTTTTGTAACAGCTTTCAGTTTAACGCAATCACATTTGAGCCTAGAATTATCAAACCATTCCCATTTTTATGAAATTCAAAAGATGAATTTAAAATAAGTAGTGTATTTTAATTTATTTATAGAAAGGACTGAGCTTTGGTTTTCAGTATAACATAGGTTTGTAAAACATAGCTTAAATATAATTAGTAGTTAAAATGTCGGCACTTTCTTCTTTTTTATAGTGTCTTGATGCCAACCCTAGCCAAGAGTTGAACACCATGGATAAAACACTGATTTTTTCAGAACAAAATGAAATGGATATGACATCTGGTCACACAATCTTGATTACCCATGACACCAAAGTCTGTCAAGAAACTAACAAACCCAAGAAAATAAATTTTGAATCATTTTTGTCTGAGATGAAATCTGAAAAAAAAGCTTCACAGGTTACTGAAACCTTCTCATATAGCTCTATAGAAATGAATGAAAGCAATTTATCTCAGCAGAAGACATATAGTGAAAAGACACACAAAATTAATTTCAAAGACTTTTTGAAAAGTTTAAACTCCACTAAATTGTTTTCAGCATCCTCTGATGAGATTATCCCTTCAGATGGAGCAGCTTTAGAAAGAAGTACTTATTCTTCCAAACAAAATGCATGTTCTCATTTGCAAACAGAAAATTGCAACGTGACTACTATTTTTGGAGGACTTGATAATAGGCAAGATGGTGAAACCTCTACTCTATCTATTGAAAAAGCCATTCTTTCTGCTTCAAGGCAATTAGGATGTGCTGAAAGTATGGATGTAATTACTGCCAATACAGAAAGACTTTTGCCATCTGGAACTAGTGCAAGTAGCATGATAAATCAACAACAAAATTTTGGAAAGGATAAATCAGTTACTCATAGCACAGTTAGCTGTACTCTAAGGACTTCAAATTATCAGCTTGCTATTCAGCAAAACACAAATCTGTCTCCCAGTGAAATAAATGTAAATAACAAGGAAGCAAATATTAACCATAATTCTGCTGTCAAGATAACTGACAGGGACATCTTACCCTCACAAACCAGTTTTGGAACTATTACAGGACCTTCTGTCACTTCTGTGCCTATTCTCCATGGTGATAAAACTAATTTCTCTGAAGATATGGAAATGACCAAGAATTGTACAGGTTTAATCTGGGAAGTACATTCTAAAGGAACAGATAGCCCTGTCTATAGCTTAGTTCAAAAACAGAGAAATGTTTTTGAGCTAATGGACAGAACTAATTTTAGAGAGATTGAGATGGACATTACAAAAAACCATGTTTCCATGAATTCTTATCTCAACAGTATGCACCATTCTAACTTAGTTAGTAAAATGACTACTGCAGATCAGCCAAATGATCATGGTAACATGGAGCTTTTAAATCAAAGAGTAAATCTGAGCTCTGCAAGAAACATAAACTTAAATACAAGTCAAGTTTCCAAGAGTGTTAAAAAGCAGGTAGAGACTCCATTAGTGCCATATGCTACTAGTGGTATTAAATGGACTAATTCAGCAATAGGAGATAGTACAATTAATAGAACAACTGGGCTTTCAAGCAATGCAGTATCTTTAATACCTGAACATGAAAATACCTTCGCTCACAGTGAGAATATGGAAATAAGTAAAGCTGTAGGATCCTTAAGACATAATTCTCTGAAACCTATTGCATTCTGGGATATACCACAGCAGTTGACAAGTGCTAGTAGGAAAAGCATAACTGATTCAGATTCTGATAAAGTTATTATGGCATTGCCATTGAGTGAAGACAATGAAATGGAGATTACCAAGAGCTGTACGGTGCCAGTAAATTACAACAGGCTGCAGCATGAGAGAACCACTGAAGTGCTTCCCTTAGAATCTGTAGACAAAACTACTAATATATGTAATGACATGGATGAAACTAAACCTATAACATGTATAATAAGTCAGCATGTAGAAAATTCTGGTTGCCAGATTATACAAAAACAAAATAAATCTGGTAGCACTAGGCCAACCAATGATAGGACTATTGTGTTTTCCCTCAATGACAGGAATGAAATGGACATTACCAGAAGCTACACAGTAGCATTAAATCATGATGCTGTCACTTTTGCAGAAGATAGGCCTGCTCTATCAATTGTATCTTCAGATAAAAGTATTCTATCTACATTAAATGATGATGTGGAAATAACTAATCCTGTGGCAAGCAAAACTCTTAGAAGTATATCTGACTTCCTTAATGTGCCAAAGCTGAATGCAGGAACTGGAAGGAAAACAACTGAGTCAGATAGTGATATGTCTGTTGCATTTCCTTCAAACAGTAATCTAGAATTTAGGAAGAACCTTACAGAGGCAGTAGAAAGAGCTCCTCAAGCTTCTGAAGAGAATATCAAGATGAATATGTCAAATCATATGGCAGGAAATAAAAGCATGTCTTTTGCTCCTGCAGATAAAACTGTAATGTTTGTGCATAATAATGATATGGAAATCACGAAACCAATAAGTATGACATCTATCAAAAATATTGGCTTTGAGACTTTGCAGCTAAAAAACAAAGAAAATGGGAAAGCGATTTTAATAAAATCAGCCAAGGAAGGAACTGATCTGTGCTTGCTGGATGAAAATGAGATGGAAATGACAAGAAGTCATACAGTAGCGGTCAACTATGATGTCCAACATGCTAAGGCGGCTCCTCAGAAATTGTTTTTAGATCCTGCAAATGAAACCAGTTTGTCTGTACATAATCATTACAAAACAATAAGTAAATCCTCAAGTTTTGTTCCTGCAGAAAACACCATGATTATGAGCAATCATGATATGGAAATGACAAAATCTTTATCAGCTGAAATTTTCAAAAATAGTCTAAAACGTTTGTCACAGAAAAGAAATTTAAATCGTGAGTCTACTTTAGTAGACCCGGTTAATAATAGTGTTTTTGCCCAACAATATAATGAAATGGAGATTACAAAATGCCACACCGTATTAGTTAACCATGATGATGTTTTCCATAACGAAAAGATTCTGCAAATGTCTGTTCAGAATAATACAGATGCTTCAGGACTTCCTACAATTGCCAAAAATCCTGAAGAAAATTTTCATAGGAATAAGACTGAACCAGAAAAGAATGCTGAATGGGAGCTCTCTTCAAATCAAACAGCTAATGAGCCAGTAAATACTAATATGCACACAGTATTATTTGATAACAAAACAATTGAATATTGCCAGGTTGCTAGCCAAACTAAGCAACTTTTTCCTTTCAATGAAACCAATGCATTCAGATCTTATCAGGATGGCACAGAAGCTACTAGGTTGCACTCTGATATTATAAGTTGTGGGAATCTGCAGGAATTTAAGAAAGAGATGCTAGGAAAAAATATGGAACAGAATCGTGAGGAAAAGACAAAGGATCTGGAATTTATAAAAAAACACACAGTTACCAACAAGGAAGATAATTGCTATGTGGTGTCTGCTGAAAAACAAATACCAAGCACTTCCAGAATGTCAAAAGAAGAAACAGTTGCCTTTTCAGATGATGGGAACATGGAGGTAACTAACAACTACACAACAGGAATTGAATTTATGAGTGATAGAAATGAAGGTGAGTTACAGTCCCTTGCTATATCTGATGTGGAATTCTCTGCTTCAACAGTGGATTATGAAAAGAAATTAAAAATTGACAAAACTACATCTGAAAAGTCCATCGTCCAACTGCAGCAGAACATTTTGAATACTAAAAAGAGACAACTAGAGCCGTGCACAGCTAAAGTTAATAAGCATATGAAGGAAACTGTCTCAGTTGTAGATTCAAATAAAGAGAATGAATTGATATTTCCTATCGGAAAGTCCTCTCTCGTGCCAACCCTTTCTGATGAAATTGCCCTTGGTTTAAACAGAAAGAAAAATCTATTAGATGAAAGCAAAATGGAAAAAGGTGACCTTAAAAAGTTATCTCATCAGTCAAGACAATTAGATGATATTACTTTAAAAGCAATGGATGTTCTTCCATATGGTGACAAAATCAGAAAGAGACCTGAATGGGGAAGTTTTTCAAAAGATCAACATAATGATTTGAAATCCAGTCCCAAAGATATCATACTTCCAGTGGAAGAGCCAGTCATTTTAAACAAAGGATCTAGTGTTGTCAACAACTGTCCAAAGTTGCAAGATGCTGAGAAGAAACCAGAACTTGTTCTGTTCTCTTGTGATGCCAAGACCAGTCTTAGTGAAGAATTGCCCAAGCCGATAATGAAGCCAGATTGCTCCTTGAAGTTGGAAAAAGACAGAAGAATTGAATCCAATGCAATGGCTTCTAAAGCAGGGATAAATACAAGTTCTACTGAGGGTATTCCTCCTAATGTATCTTTAAATACAGATAACAGTAAAATAAGAATAATTCCCTTGGCTATCTTCCCACCTAAATTACCAAATAAAAGAAAATCTGCACTTTCCAACGTAGAAGCTCCTGCTGCCAAATTGGATAAAACCTCAGAAATTCAAGATTCCGAAGTCTCTTTACTTACAAAGAGTTCCTCAGACAAAATAACCCAGAAATTGAGTCCTTTTTACATACATGAAGAACTGCTTCCTTCATATGCAGAGGAAATGGATTCTAATGAATCTTTATGTCATGAAGTGCCAGGAAAATGTCCTGAGGAAATACATGAAAAAATGATTGTTAATAATGAAATGTTTGAAACTAATCAAAAATTAAAGAGACCTATAAATCAAGAAAATGAGGACACTCAAGGAGAAAAAAAGTTCAAGAAAGATATGGACCGGAATGATATCACAGAACAAAAGCAGGTTGGTAAAAGTTTACTATTTTGATAGATTCTTGCCCGTCTGTGGGTTAAAAAATAATTATACAGCAATAGGATTTTATTTTAAAGAAGATCAAGAGCTAGGTAATATTGGAAATACTGCAAATTGGCTAGGTAATACTGGAAAACAGATTCTTTCAGGTATAATGCTGGCACCTGTGCCTTGAGAATAAAGATACTCTAACAAAAATGGTGATAATGAATAGATTATATAACTTTAAAAAGACATATATTTTTAAACTAAAGATGTATAATTTTTAAATTTTGCTTTAACCTCTTATCCATTTTCCTTATACATAAAGCTGAGCGTATAGAAGAAGAAAATGACTTTTTATCGTGGAGGAACTTAGATGATTAAAAGTAGCTTTTGAGGCTAATCAGAATTAATTTTGAAGTGTTTTTCTTTTTTGTTTCACTAGTTTTCTGTTATGCTGAATATAATTAATAAATAAATATTCCTATACTATATTTGTTAGGACTAAGGAGTGATTATATTTTTGGCTGAGTACAATTCATTTTGACATGTTTATATTAAGCCATAGCTCAAGTTATTTTTTTATTAAATAGCTTTTTATGACATTTTCTAAAGTAAGCAACATGTGAGTACTAATATTTTTACTAAATTTAAGCATAGGTTTTATAGGCAAGAGAGAACATATGGTGAGAAGTGGGTGGTGCTGTATTGTGCTGTTTCTCTTCCTACAGAGCTGATTCCAGCCAATGTTTATTGGAATCAGCCTCTACTCTGCAGGGTTCTGTGCTCTTCCCCACTCCTGTTTTGACATCTGATATATGAAACTTCTGGATGAGATCATCTGTCACCATGGAACAAGCAAAGAAAACCTTTCTACAGGTTTCCAAGCATTTTGCTGCTTATCTAACTCCCTTTAGGATCCAGCTTCTGCCCTGGCTATTTGCTACATATTTCTGCTTCAGCCACTTTCTCTTTGGAGCTTTTTCTTCAGATCCTGAACACTGCAGAAAGATTTTCTTTGCTTGCTTTCTTTCCTCCCCTCTTCAGCCTGGAGTCAGGGTTTTTCCCTCCCTCTTTCCAGGCATGCAATAATCTAGTGAATGAGGTTTTAAAAAGGGATATAGACTGAAGGGCAGAAGTAGAGAGTTTAGTTTTAGCACCTAATTTGGGGGGTGGGGGGAGAAAGATCAAGTCTGTCCTTCCTAGCTTTTTTTTTTTTTCTTTATTGAAAAAAATATGGTTTTCTTAGGGAGGCGGTTAAAGCAAGGGAAAGATTTTGGGAAGCTTGTCCAGAAGCTGCCACCTTTGCAGCTTTCCCAAAACATAGCAAGAGTTAGGAGAGAGTTTGCATCTACCGACGGCCAGCCGATTGGGGAAAAAAGCTGTGAAAGGCTAGGGAACTGGTCCTTGTTTTACCCCAGAATTGCAGGGGCACCTCGACAGAAAGAAGGGCAGCAGCAGAACCAGAAAAGACAAGATGAGCTAAATGTTTTCCTTCCCCATTGTTTCTTGCTAGCTCCTAGGCCACATTCCTCCTCCTCTCCTGGAAGCAACCACCATTTTGAAGGTGGTAAGGCACTTATTTCCAGGCCGCAGTCATGTGGTCTAGGACAGAGGTCTCCAACCAATGGTCCGGGGACCACTGATGATCCGCAAGAAAATGTTGGTGGTCCGCAGCTCACACAGGTGGAGGAGCTGCTCCGGGATGACCAATGGGCCAGTCCTATGACTAGAACTCTGGAAAGAGAGATGAGAGAGAGATGAAAGAAAGGGAGAGAGAGAGAGAGAGAAAGATACAGAGAGAGAAAGATACACAGAGAGAAAGATACAGAGAGAGAGATGAAAGATCCCAGTGTTTTGTTTTCTGTGGGAAACAGGTCCAAATTACTCATTAAAGGTGTTTAAGGTTGCAGAAATAGGCAGCTAAGTGCCTGAAGGACCCCATTCTGACACTGGGATACCAGGCACTTCAGCGAGCAGCGCACTGGATTCATATTAGTGGTCCGTGGGATTTAAAATTATGAATTTGGTGGTCCCTGAGGTCCAAAAGGTTGGAGACCCCTGCTGTAGCTCAAAGCTTCCACTTTCTTTACCAGCTTAGCTAAACATGAAATAGAAACAGCTAATAAAAAAAAAGCTTGGACAAAAGATAAGCAAGAGCATTACCACCACCTCTTTTAAGTGAACAAAATACTCCACCTGAAAAAAGGAATGTTAATTTATAGAGTCACAATTGGACAAAGTATCCATCAATCTATATAAGCTAGCTGAGATCATGCCTACAAGGACTGACATATTAAAATCTATCGACTTTTACTGTTAGGCAGATATACTTCCAAATAAAGTTATTTTGTTTTAATAAACAAATACCATGACCATTCTTGATATCTTTACAAGGCCATACTTTATATATTATTATTTTTACATTAACAAATATATTATTCATGCCCTTCATACTATTTTCTTTAAGTAACATATAAGGCACAGGTGAAGAAATAAGCTACAAAAATTAAAAATATGAAATAAGAACAAGAAAAAAGTTAACTTGTATCTAAATGTTCATATTATTTATACATATATTTCTCTCTTTGTAAATATATTTGCTTTTATCATATCCCTGTTCTGTTTCATATATTACCTTTGGTTCCTTATGTCAACTGAAATAATATTTTAAATATGCATGGAATACAGGATAGTATTTAGAGTTGAATTTGTTTCATATGCAGTCTAGATTTTTGAATGAAATGATACCCTATTTTGACAAAAAAAAAAAAATATGGAGAGCTTCCTGATTATCACATCGTTTTAAATCTTTTTTTATTATTTTAACATCTTGTTCTCATTGTTGTGCTGTTAATTCAATTTATATCCTGGTTTTTAGTCAAGGGATTGTTGGACTACCATTACTTTCTATAAAACAAGGACAACAAAACAGCTTTTTTCTTCTTACTTTAGATTTGACGTTGATACAACAGAACTTCACAGTTGGATGACTCGTTCAGAAGCTATACTACAGAGTCCTGATTTTGCAATATATAGAAAAGAAGGAAACCTATCTGATCTCAGAGAAAAAGTTAATGTAAGGGGGAAATCTATTTACTTAATTTATATAATGTTTGTAGAACTAGTGTGTTATCAGCTTCAAGTTTTACAGTGTATTTCCATTTTATAAATGGCTGTAGGTTAATTTCAGGTTTGAAATATATTGATAAAGTATGCTTAAATGTTCTTATGCTTTAGTTTGCTATCATTCTGTCCTAAAATATAAATAATGCAACTAGGTGTATTCAGTGACTGCTATAAAATATAAAGCCTGGCTTCCCAAAAATCAATAATGTCATATATTTATATGCGTTCCTTTGAGAAAGATTATAACTTGTCAGTGTGACATTTGAATAAAATAATGTTTATAGGCAGAAGATCTTTATAAAATATAAAATGCTGAGATATGATTAATGGGTCATATTAATAGGCATTTTTAAAAATGCTCAGCTTTCTGAATTCCTTTTAACTGACCCATTTTAAAACTTTTTCCCCCCTTTGGCATACACCTTTTTCTCTGCAAAATTGTAGGAATTTTGTTTTGAAAACTATGTTAACTTAGTAATGGAGAAATTAACTTTAGCTTATTTCAGAAACAATCCTACATATTTATGACATTTCTTGGAAGATACTCAGAAAACCTTTTTCTATTTTTCTGGGATTTCACCTCTAACTTTGAACTTGGGGAATATTCTCTGGCAATACTATGTAATTGTCTTTGACACTGCAGTTATCTTTTGTTTTGAACATCCCTAAAAAGTTCAAGTGGCTGATTTCTTGTACTGTCTGGTTATGTTGCATTAATCTATTATTTCAGTGTTCCACATTTTTTGCTTATGTACCTACAACTATTTTCTAATTCGTATTCTTTGAGAGTAGTCAGTAAAATATACTGCAAATTAGAAGTTTACACCAATAGTTTTAGTCACATGGATTGCTAACAGTGTGGATATATGCATGTGTATTTGAATATACACGTACACATAGCAAGAAATATAACATGTTACATTAAATTATATGAAGAAAGGAACTTCATCTGGTAATAATTCTTCTTTATACAACCATAAGTCCACTTCAGAATTTTTTCTCCAAATCTATATTGATTCTGTTCTTTCGTATTTTGTCTTTCTGTTTTATAAAACCCAAAAAGAATTACTAAATATATAGAAGGCTTTGATAAAAGACATGATCATACCTGCATGCCAGCAGTCTTCCTGATCTCCGCAAATCCCATGAGAGCTCTAAAATAATGATTTATTTGCATTTGTTTGAACTTCAGTAAAGGTTTCTGCAAAGCCCTTAACCTACAACTGTTGTTTGTTGAGCCAACTGATATTTTTGCATGTATGCAAACCATGTTGAATGATGGGGATTAAGGACCAACATCTAGTCTGAAGATTTCCTTGCAGGAAGAGAATATATGACTTGAAGAGAAATTTACTGAACCAATAGCAATAGCACCAGAGGTGGTATTCAGCAGGTTCTGACCAGTCCTGGAGAACCAGTAGCGGACATTTTGAGTAGTTCGGAGAACCGGCAAATATAAAGTGGCCAGATGTCTCGCTTTCCAAAGTGGGACATCATTGACCGGGGGAGGGGGGAGTGCGCATGCGCAGAAGGGTGGGGGGACAAGCGTGCACGTGCATGCACAGAAGGGTGAGGGCGAATGTGGCAGAAGCGTGCGCATGCGCAGAAGGGTGGGAGTGAGCGTGGCGGAAGCGTGTGCATGCGCAGAAGGGTGGGGGCGAGCATGGCAGAAGCACACACATGCGCAGAAGGGTGGGGGCGAGCGTGGGGAAGCACGCGCATGTGCAAAAGGGTGGGGGAGTTTAGGGGGAAAATATTTTTTTATTATTTATTTTGAAAAATCGGGACTTTTAGACCACGGGACGCGGGACAGATTCCCAAAAAGCAGGACTGTCCCGCGAAAATTGGGACGTCTGGTCACCTTAGGCAAATGCCACCTCTGACTGGCCCTGCCCCCATCTATTCTCTGCCTCCCGAGTCCCAGCTGATTGGCTGGGTCTTCTTTTGTTGCTCTGTACAGGAGAACAGAGCTGGAAAGCAGGTTAGTGGGGTGGGGAGGGAATGGGGATTTTGCAGAATCCTTCCCCTGCCACGCCCACCAAGGCACACCCACAGAACCAGTAGTAAAAAAATTTGAATCCCACCACTGCACTGGGTAATTATTCTCTCAGGAAATTTCTTCTTATTTCTAGGTTGATTCCCTCCTTGATTAGTTTCCATCCATTACTTCTTATTCTGCCTTCCGTTTTCAAGTGGCTTCCATTTTCCAAAATATCGGAACTCTCCATTGTTCTTTTCAGAAGACCATTCTTTGTAGAAGACAAAGTTCCTTTCATTTCCAGATTTCAGGCCTTGGTTCCTTTAAAGCCCAGGGTATAAAAGTAGATTGTGTCATCAACTGACCTATTTCAAGCGATAGATGTGGCATGGTTAGTTTTCCTTCAACCTGTACATTTGGATTAACGTAGGTAAATCTCTGTGGAGATTCTCAGTCATCCAGGCCATAGCCAGGGGTGGGATTCATCCGGTTCGGACCGGTTCGGGTGAACCCTTAGGTCTGACGATCAGCTGGCACTAAACCAGTTCGCTCTGATGATCATGTGGGCACGCCCACCCACCCCTGCACTGTACTCACCTGTATCTGCTCAGCTGATTCACCCGGCAGAGCAGATTGCTGTGGCCCAGCTGTGTTACTTTCCCGAAGTAACATAGAAGGTAAGTAATTTCAAAAGCTAGGCATGTATGCACAGCAAAGCGCACAATCAGTGAACCGGTTGTTATACTGGTAGCATCCCACCACTGCAGAGGTGGTATTCAGCAGGTTCTGACCAGTTCTGGAGAACCGGTAGTGGAAATTTTGAGTAGTTCAGAGAA
>JAOYMU010000001.1:103277328-103292770 GCA_025802295.1 Psammodynastes pulverulentus | reverse complement strand
ACATAGAGGCCGTTGGGACCCTCATCAGCCCCTCCCTGTGAGAGCGTACCGGTCGGTGGGAGGCCATTGGCAGAACGGTATAGTATCAGTCCCTTTGTTTCCATGAATCTGGGTGGGCAAACTAAATATTGGATTTCCTTGCATGGTGGGGTTGAGTTATTGAGACCAAGTTTCAAGGAATTTAAGAAGAGAACTGAAAAGGCTTAAGGGTTAATTTTATTTTTCAAACTGGGAAGGTTAGTTGGTTGGTTTTGCCTGCTCTCTGGATGTCATGACATCACTGGCCATGCCCACTATGGTCTCTAGGCAGGATACAAAAAAGAGTGCAAACTGGAGATAAAAAAAAATGTTTATCATCACTGCCAGTAGTTGGCAGTTGTGTTTTTTAGAAACATGGGAGAAACTAGATGATTTCAAATTTAAATACTTCTGTAGAAGTATTTCTTTACTCTCACTATATTATTCATAGCATAAATCCTACAAATAAGGTGTTTCTTCTCATTTATCTCATTTATTTATATGTAGTCATTAAGATTATCAGGATATTAAATGAGAAAAAATATCAGAATTTTATGCCAAATAAAGTAAAAATTAAAATTATTTAGGCTGTAAACCAATGCTGATTGTTACTGATATATCTTTATGTGGCATTTTTTTCTCACATCTCTCACCTATTTCTTTTCCTTCTAGGTCAACAAAACATTGAACTGGAGACTCAGCTTCTCATGGACAGTATTTGTGAACAAAATTTGCAAGAGGTATATATTAAATTATACCATTTTCTTTCAAAACACATTGATATATAATGAATGGTCTTGAAATCTAGCAGGTTTCTCATAATGTTTAATTAGCTAGGTTTTGTTTTTCCTGTTTTGATGAAATTGTGTCTGTCGATCCATTATCTTAGATAATGCTTTTATACTCTAATTTTTAGTGTTCTTAAATTTTGGTTACAGCTTAATGGGTATATTAAATATATAATAAAAAATCTTGAGACATTTGTTTAAAACTCCAAACTAATGTTTAATGCTTAAACATTTCTATTTTAGAAATTGCTGGAAGGTACTATCACAGTTCGTGAATTTTTCACACTTCTCCAAGTCCATGTTTTAATACAAATGCCTCGCCAGAGTCATCTTCCGGTCAAGGTGTGTATGTGTAAAAGGTCCTAGCAACTATGTTGTTGATATGAGTAACGATTTGATTTTACTACCGAAACAAGCCTGGTGCTTTATATTAGAGATTATTTAAGATTCATCAGTATGCTTATTGTAGTTATAGGTCTCATTCAGCCATTATAAACATCTTTTTTCAGTTCAGCCAAAGTTTAATTTAGTTTCATGCAAATTTGATCTCTAGAATTGCTGTACCAAGAAAGAAGCAATTAGTATTGCTTCCAGTTCAATTTTGAGCATATTGGTTTTCTTAATTCTAAACAGGAACCTTCTAATTCTAATTAGATTCCTTTTTAAGAAACTACATGTGTTTTCTTTTCTCTATAGCACACAGTCAACACATCATATATCCCAGAAGATGAGATTCTCAACCACTGCATCTATCATCCCAAATTACAGGTTTATAAGGAAGATTGTCAAACTCTTCGCATGATAATAGATGAGTAAGATACTTCCAATTTTTCTTCAGACATTATTTGAATTAATATCTACTTGAAACTTTATATGAATTACAATATTACTGATATCAATTGATCACTTTAATGTGTGAAATGTAATTCTTTCAGAAATACTTATGAACTCTTATAAAAACAATTACAAAGTAGAGCTGTGCATTAAATGGAAACTGTTTTGTTCTGGACACAAATGAAGTTCTATTTCCATTCATTTTGGATTGACCACCCGAAGCCTGGAATGTTTTGATTTTTGCAATTTAGAACCTAAACTGGCTGATTTGATGGAATGAGTACTGCAAGGCTGATGCATGTCACTCGCTGTGTCCGCTCCTGCTCTTTTTCTTGGCATCTGCACCAGTTCACCTTCCCCACTTCCTCACAGTGCTTTTCTCTTCCTGTGCCAGCACAGCCTGCCCCACTGACCTGCCTGATCACTGATCTTTCCAGCAACTTTGTCTTCTCTACTACATCAACTACATTTTTTTTACGGGCGTTGCTTTTACAGCCAGTACATTGAACAGGCACAGGTAGTCCTTGACTTACAATTGCAACTGGGAACAGAATTTCAGTTGCTAAGCAATGGAGTCATTAAGCGAGTCATCACATGACCAAATCTGATATTACAACCATCTTTATCGCAGTCATTTAGCAAATCATGTGGTCGTTAAATAAATCACCTGGTCTTTAAGCGAATTCAGCTTTCCCAACTGACTTTGCTTTTTCAGAAGCTGATTGGGAAGCTTGAAAATTGCCATCATGTGCCTGCAAGATGCTGCAACCTTCATAAATGTGATCCAGTTGCCCAGCATCCAAATTGTGATCATGTGACTTTGTGGTCATAACTTTTGAGGACAGATCAAAAGTTATTTTTTCCAAAGCCGTTGTAACTTCAAACTATCATTAAATAAATGGTTGCAAGTCAAGGATTACCTGAATGTTCCTTAATTCAGTGATTTAAGCAGTAAGAACAGGCTTCCAGACCCCTAGATTCCTGCTTCTCTTCAGCTGCTGCCATTGATGTCCACACAAATCACCGAGGAAATGCTTTGGTTTTGGCTTTTTTTTTCCCTGGAATATATGTATTTCAGTCCAAATCCAGAACAAAACAACCCTCTATTCTGTCTGTTTACAGACCAAAGTGCCCAAAACACAGGTCTCAGTTTGGACATAGACTACACAAACCCTCTTTTTCTGTGTATATTTTGTGCATAGAATAACATCTCTATTATGAAGATTCTGGGGGGTTCTACATACAGAAAGATGATTTCTTCTCCACAGGTAGCCCTTGACTAATAATCGAGCTCAAAACTTTTGTTGCTAAGCAAGACAGTTGTTAAGCGAGTTTTGCTCCATTTTACAATGTTTCTTGCCACAGCTGTTAAGTGAATCACTGCAGTTGTTAAGTCAGTAACATAGTTGTTAAGTGAATCTAGTTTCTCCATTGATCTTGCTTGTCAGAAGGTCACAAAAGGTGATCACATGACCCCAGGACACTGCAAGTCATAAATACATGCCCGTTGTCCAGCGGCTGAATTTTGATCACATGACCACGGGGATACTGCAATGGTCTAGTGTGAAAACAGTCATATTTTTTTCAGTGCCATTATAACTTTGAATGATCACTAAATGAATGGCTAAGTTGACGATTACCTTTATATTTAGCTTTTTTATCCCATAGTTGTGCTTAGGAAGAAGTTCTGATAATGTCACTAAAGCAAAGGTAGAAGGAGAGCAGATTTGAACTGTAAATTATTTACTGCCTATGAATTGATCGCTATGCAGCACACTATGGCATTAGACAAAATCCCTGAGAAAAATCAAACAATTGTAATGCAGATACTGAACATGTATTTTTGAAAAAAAGAAAAAAGAAGTATCCCATAACCACAAATGTTCTGCCCTCCTGAAAGCCTGCTTTCTTGCTGGACAGGAGACGTCCAGTAAAGAGGCCTTTATAGAAATCCTCAAAATTAGAGCTGACTACAAGAGTAATGTAATATGTCTATTAATAATCAACCCGGTTCTGTTCTACACATAGTTCTACAGTTTTTTGTGTTTAGACATGTAGGTAAAGCAGAAGTGAGTGAAAATAAAGGTAAATATAATTAAACATGAGTGCAAGCCAGCACATCTCTGTGACACAAAGTTGAGAGATCCAAATAAGCTGTAGATTAAATAGGCTATCAGTTAATAGATATTCCCCAAGTTGAACAATATTAGCATTTCTTGGAAGCATTAGAAAGCTTTATGTGGATAAGTAAATAGAGAAGAGCCCCAACAGCTCTTTCAAGCTGTTTATATTAGGATATCTGAAACCTTCCTTTAAAAATCCCTGAAAATCTTGCAGGAATACCGCAGGAAAAGCTGGTACAGCCACCCTTTGTTTTCCTGGATCCCAGCCAAATTATTTCTGCTTTCTATCAGCAGGCTAGCACAGATGTTTGTTTGTTTGTTTGTATTTCAGATTAAAACTTCATGCAGCTGACCAAGATAAACTTCTGGTGAATATAAATAAAAGTTTTTGGGAAGTAATGAAAACTTGTTCAAAGGAAGAGGTATAGACTTATTCTGCTTAATTGTAACTATTGGGATATGTCAATAACTTATCTTAATTTATGAATATTGGGCTGTTTGTATAGAAATGGCACTTTGTATAGAAATTGCTTATATACGCCCAATTTAAAAAATTGTTTTATATAAATGAAAACAGTATATAAATAGAAAGATATAAAAAATGTGATGTACAAATAGTTACTACATGCTCACTCTTAATCGATAATGGGCTATTCTTTTAGATTGAATAACTTTAAATAAAAATTAAAAATGTGTCAAGACATTTTATTTTCAGTAAGCTTGTTGGAGCACTAAAAAGGTGAAGCTCTTTACTCTCCGTGGGAGTATAAATTTTAAATTATTAAAGTAAATGAATAAGGTGCATTTATTCTTGCAATTAATCTAGAACTGTAGCATATGAGATCTGAATTTTATATATTTGTGATATGTTTAAATATAACAAAAATGTGTTATGACATAAAGTAGCCATAAAATTAAGTTAAACCTCTATACTTATTCATTACTCAACGCTTTGAAAGAATCTATACCCAAATTGTACTATTCTCAGACATCTTTTTAGGAGGAATGGTATTATAATGCTCTGTAAATACTAAAATGAATTCCTTTTTCAAAGATATTAGACACTGTAGGACATTTACTTTACTTTCATTATTCAACAGTTGAAAAATTTGGATGCTCTTAATACATTTTGTAGAAGCAGATATTTTTTATCAGTTCCACAAAAATCATCCAGAAAAACACTATTAAGGAGGATTTGTTAAATAGGATAGAAATGTTGAAGTGAAAGCAATATTTCAGTATTTGAGAGACTGTCACAAAGAAGAGAGGGTCAACTTTTCCAAAACCCCTGAAGGCAAGACAAGAAACAATGGATGGAAACTAATTGAGAAGCAAACTGGAATTAAGGAGAAACTTCCTAACAGTGAGAACAATTAACCAGTGGAACAGCTTGCCTTCAGAAATTTTTGGTAACGGGAGGTTTTTAAGAAGAGACCGGATAGCCACTTATCTCAAATTATATAGGGTCTCCTGCTTGAGTAGGGGGTTGGACTAGAAGACCTCCAAGGTCCCTTCCATCTCTATTTTGATTGATCGATTGATTGATTGAAGGCTGGGAGTATCCGTAGAAATGGAACAGAAGCTTGTGATGGACCTCTTGTTTCCAAATTGTCTATATAATAAAGTTAATTCAATCCATTGTGACTGTGCATGCTGCTGCTGAATTATCAGCTAAGCTAAGGAAAGTTTAATTTCATTGCAGCTGAGAGGTTTTGGTGCTGAGCTGAACAAAATGAAATCCTGTTTCACCAAGAAAAGTAAAGTTCTTGCGCACAAAGGAAAAGCAAAATTATATGTGAAGTTGGTGCACCATGCAAAGGTAAATTATTTATGGTAACCAATGAGATATAATTGTTGACAATTTTAATTATTAAGAATTCTATTTTTGTATCCTATCCTCCAGTCTGAAATGTAATAGCTTATTCCTAGAAAAAATAAACAAAGTACATTATGGTTTAACATTCTGTATAATCCAAGTTGCTGACTATTCCAAACTGAAATGTATATCTGAACAGGGATTTGAATTCAAATTACCTTGTCCCAAATAAAATGTAACTTGAGCAAATTGTAAATTTACTTGCAAATAATACGTAATATAACTCAATATTCCCTAATTGGAAGTATTAATTTTTAAATATCTTTAACAAACAATAAAATAGAAATCACAATTCATTTAGATGAATTAACTTGCAATGATATGATGTAGATGGCCTACTACAATTACTAACATTGTTACTAGCATTATTCATTGTTAGCTTTTCTCTCCCCATAATAGTACAAAACTCATTTTAATCTTCTGCTATAAATAATGTAACAAAAAGTGTAGCAAATCCTTTGTTTTCGTAATTTTTAATATGCCAATAAGAAGCATATTCCACAATGAACATTGCCATTTTCATTTGGCATATAATGAATAGACTGGAGACCCTGATTATGCAGCCATTATATATGTATGTGTGTCAGATCTTGCTTGATACATCACCAAACACTTTATGTATTATTTGAATATGATTATATTTTGTCATTAGCAAACAAATTTTAGATGGCATTAATCAATATTAACTTGATATTTACTATAATATAAATATTACATTACAAATAAAAAGTATGCTCTAAATGTTCTTTATTATATAAGCTGCAATGTGAAAGACTACAATCAAGATTAGCTAAAATGGATGAACTTCTGGAAGGAATGGATAGCTGTCTTTTTGCTCTGGAGAAAGGTACAACTTTAAATTTTTTTAAACTATTCAGTCTTCTTGAGTTAGTGTAAGTTGCTTGCTTTCCTAAATTTATAGTAAACTTCTATTACAGTAAAAAATACAAGAATTTGGCAAAACATGATTTCCACAAGGTTTATGCCATAGCCTTTGTTGTATTTTCTTTATCGTTAGAGAAGATAAAAGAATTATGGGTCTATAAAATTGTATTTGGCTGGTTCAAAACTAAGCAATTTAAACATACTGTTTGTTCTACTCCAAACAGAGGGATCAAACAAGTAGGAAGAAAAGTAATAATAGATTTTGAAGGACTTTGATTTCTTATAAATTTGATGTTTTAATCTCATCCCTGTTTGTATTGGATAATTACAATTAGTCTGGAACTGAAATATGACAAAAATACTCTTTCTGAATTTCTGATCGCGTTATCATTGATATGCTACACAGATTCTCCAGGTGCAGCACTTAGTTTAAATAAATTATTTTATGAAATTTGCACATTCTATGACAAATAATAATGAGGAAATTGAAAAATCATGACCTCAGTTTATTTAATCTGCGTTGTGATATGCTGATTAATTTTCACAGTGTTCTCATGATGGTGATATGGTAGGTAGGTACCGTAGATAGATTGACCGACAGAAAGACACTACAATGTTATTTTTAAAATAATTTGTCGATATGATATTGTTTTTAAAAAATAAAGGAATTCAAGAAAAGGATATATGTTATTGATCTGCAAAATGAACATTTTGATTATATCATCTTTGGCCTTCTCTGAATATTATTAATGATAGGTAAACTACCTTATTTATAAATGGAACTTCCTGTGAAATTGATTCCTTGTCTTGTGTCAGAAATGCAGGATCTAGAAAAGAGGAAATTATTAATTTAATATTTTAAAACTTTAATAATATATAAATTTATATAGTTCTAGCCCAGTACAGGCCACATTAATGGCAGAGATATTTCCAACAGCAAGTCATTCTGTGTGCAAGTTTGTCCCAGAGGACACTGAAAAAAATGGATACTTGTCTGAATAGTGCCACATTTGCAGTGAATATCCTCATTCTCCGGAGAAACTCCCATTTTCCCATGTAATCTTTAGTTCTAGCCACACCAATGCACAGTCTGTTTAAACACCTCCAGACCATCTACTCCTCCTGCACATCTCCAGGCAGCTCAACTCAAGCGGTTCTATTCAAATATGAAGATGTTTTACTTGTGATTTTCATCTTTTTAATCTTTCTGTTTGAGATATAGTAATGATTTCCTTGATGCAGTCTAAAAAAACCTCCTTGATTTCAATCTTTTTATAGTGGGTACTTGGCCAAATAGTGGGTGTACCAGACCACATAACACCTTTCCATATTCCAGGTCTTTTGCCACACTCCTTGTGACACCTGCTGGGGCTGTTCCCTCCAAAATATATCGTTTTTCAAGAGGGGTGGGACGCAAACATCCAGTAAGAATGCAATACATATTGCTAGGCTCCCTATCCGTCTGTATAGAGTGCACAGAGAGGCCTCAGACAGGGCAAGCATATTATCTTGCCAAACAACATAATGCAAGGGCAGTCATTTGCAGAGTAGTAGGGTGGGCACCCTAAGTGGTTCTAGCCAACTTTCTAAGGAGATTATGGCAAGTGGCGATCTTTTGCTTTAAATTGCAATAATGTATTTTAAAGGTTAGTGTTTGATCCAGTGTGACATGATCACAATAACATAGTGTCTTACAATATATCAGACTCACTCCATCCCAAATATTAAGCCTGCATCTTTTTAAGATGGAATGCACACACATTAAGTTTTTGATGGATTGTAAATATTGTTTACTAAAATTAGTTTCTGTGTTGCAGTGATATAAGTGTGCAACAGTCCTCCTGAAACCAATGCAATATGATTACTAGTTGGAAATTTTGCTTTTCTTAATTGGAATTATTTCAAACTGTAGGGCCAATATAGTAAAAATAAAAGCTGTATCTATAATTTATACTTACTGGAAGCATTTTAGCATTTTTGTTTTCTATTTAAATAAAACTACTCAATTTCTGTGGTATAAACTTCAAAATTGGAAGCATATTAATTTACAAAATGCATTTTCTACTAAACTGTTTGATAATGTATGCTATACTTTTGGATATATGACTTTGTTAAACATTATCTGACTTTTAGAAACTGCTACTCTAGATGATTCTGAGTCGGATGCCAATTATGCCATGGAGGAACATGAGACCAAAGTAAAACAAATTGAGAGAGGTAAGTAAGCTGTTTTAGTTAAATGAGATAAAAGATTTGGAATTAATTTTCAATAGATGAGGGCAACATTTATAATAGTGTTCTTTTACAAAAACCTTTCGGGCGAACAAGAAAATTGGGCTCCATTACTGCTTAAAATAAAGATTATATTATCTTAATAGTATTCCTCCTGTGTAATTATATGGCTTTTATAATTTCTTAACATAGAAATATTTTAGATAGACGTATTGATTATTTTGGCTGTTTTAATCTAGCCCTACATATGGTGGGAATGTAAATCATTCAGAATATCTTGATTATTGGAATCATATAAACCTGATAAACTGCGATGACATTCCCACATAGAGTTTATATGGGGAATATTTGAAGTACATGAAAACTACTGATACCTGTTTGCTAGCAGAGTATGCATTGTTAGCCAGAGTTTATCTTTCTTACTGCTTTTTACATGCACCAGGGGGATGCTTTGGATAGTTACGTCATGTCACGTTCAATATTGCTCATGCTTTGGAAACCTGTGGTTGACTTTACCTCCTAATATGTGTACATTTTGGTTATATGCCATGAACTGAATGCTTCTAAGATCACCATGATCCGACTGATGTACTCTTTTTCAGGCCAAAACCTAATGTGTTTTCCTGGCATGTCAGAAGGGCACTGAATGGCTAGAACCAAAACTAAGCTTAAATGAAATTAAATACAGTTAATATGATTGTTTCCGATTTATTTATGAATTATCCCCTTCTATTAAATTAAAAATCACAGTTTGGCAAGAACTTTTCAATGACCCTGGAGTCTGCATAGTGTTTTACCGTAGGATACCTATTATTCCATGGAGAGAGAGAGAGAGAGAGAAGGATACTTATATCTAAATTATTTCCATGTAATTATTTTCATTCAGCTCTGGATCTCTTGTTCTACAATGTTGATTGCCTTGGGCAGTTGAACTAATTTATTTCTGACTTAGCTGCATTGTATTTATATATAGCAAAATTAATATTTCTTTTGAAATGTTGCAGCTCTCTTGAGTTTGTGGATGGTCTGTTTTCTATTTCCTATTTGCAAGAACTGTCATTTCACATTGTCTTCTGCAGTTAAATTGTCCTAGCAGATCTTTCTGGATTTGCTCCCCCGGCCCACCCTTTAATAATCACTCAGAATATTTTTTGCAAATGACCAGATAAACTCATACAATATAAAGTAAGGATAGGCAAGCTATTTTACTGATGTTATGTCCCTTGGAGTGGGGAAAGTAAAATAATCCTTTTCTTTCCAAGGCCTGGAGCTGCTTAAGATGGGAAACCTCTTCTTAGTATTACACAAAATTGGCAAGCATGAACACAATTGCACATTAGCATCACCTGCTTTTGAGGGATTGGAGAGTAGAATGGAAATTAGTAGCTGTGTGGAAGTTCCAATAGTTTTATCTTGGAAGGAAAATTAGAATTATTTCGGACTGGATGTGTTTAATTAGAATAAAAAGCTATATTTGTATTCTATTGCCAGATTTTAAATGTATTTTTCTTTAATTTTAGAACTAGAAAATTACAAATCCCAAGCAGATAATCTTCAAAGGTAATATTTAACACCCAAATACCCCATATTTGCAACCCATAACATATGTCGGCTTTCAACACTACTATTTTATTCACATATTGCATTTTTGCAGAGGCCAATCAGATCTTAGTGATAAAAAACAACAAATAATTTCTGAAATCAACCAGCTTCAAAGAGACGTAAGAAGTTGCCAGGAACTTACAGAGAAATACAAGTAAGTAAATTAAAGAGGATTTTCTTGTAATGCCATTCATCCTCTAATTAGAACTGTCCCCGTATATGCTGTCCCTTTGGGAACTTAACTGTGATCACAAGATGGTCTCAATTAACAGAGAATTGTTTAAAGTTTAATTTGATTATTCATGACTACTGTTCATTCTCATTGAGGGATGACAATATAATTACTCACTCTAAAAAACTATCTGATGTTGATGTTGATTGTCTAGGAAAATAAAACTCATTATGAACTTTCCAATAATAGTTAAAAGACCAAGTTTTCTTGTTTCAGTATTTATGTGGGGATGTGTGTACAGGCAACTCTCTGCGTGGTTTTGAAATTAACTGACAGTTAATTTCATGTTATTTTATTTGTATTCTGCCTTTATTATTTTTACAAATAACAAAAGGCAGCAAACATATTCAACACACTTTCCTCTTCCTATTTTCCCCACAACAACAGCCCTGCAAGGTGGGTTGAGCTGAGAGGTTCAAGGTCACCCAAGTGGCTTTCATAACAAAGATAGGCCTTCAACTCATCATCCCTTGCTTTCTAACCTGTGCCTTAACCACTAGACCAATCTAATTGATTGAATCTTACAATTAAATATACACTGAAGTTGCTAGAGGTTCTCTCTTAATCTGTGAAAATCTGAACTTCTTTTGGAACTTCTGCACAAGACTTTAACTAAAGAATTCTGCATCCTTCCTGGAATGAAGATTCCTCTTCCATTTGGAACCTTTTTTTTTTTTTTACCTTTTTTCTCCCAAAGAAAAAAGATATTTTAAAGAAAGAACTAGAGAACTGATTAATATTAGTAGGCTAGCAGCCTAATCTAGAAATACTTCACTTTCCAAAAGTGGAAAGAGCATTAATAGCAAATATTAATATGTGTGCGTCAGTGGTGGTATTCAAACTTTTTTACTACCAGTTCTGTGGGCGTGGCTTGATGGGTGTGGTATGGCTCAGGGCCAATCAGAGGTGGTATTTACCGGTTCTCTGAACTACTCAAAATTTTCGCTACCGGTTCTCCAGAACCTGTCAGAACTGGCTGAATACCACCAATGGTGTGCATATCTTGTCTTTCTAATATTTTCCCTTTAATTAATCTGTGATTGTGTAATGTTTTCTTCTTGCAGCTTCTCTGAGTGGGTAATAAAAGAATGGAATGATCACCAGGCAGTATTTACTTTCCTTTATGATTCTATTGAGCTCACAGTGGGATTTAAATGTCCCTTAGGTAAGCTGCAAAATAGCAGGAGCACCTACCTGCCTTCTATGGCAGTTCAGTAAAAAATGTTTAAAATTATTTGAATTTAACTGTTCGCTGTGGCTATTTTTTGGCTGTTTGATACCATTATTTTGTAAAATTGTGTTTTTTATTGTAATGGAACGTTTTGCACTAGAAGTGCAAAATACTGAATGATCAGGGGTGTCTAAACTGGACAGCTTTAGGGTAGAGGCTGTTGTGACTAGTTTTTATTTATTTATTTATTGGATTTATATTGCCGCCTATTCACCCATAGTGACTCAAAGCTGCCCCTCCTTATAGCTATTCTTCAATATTGTAAATATGTATAGGAGGTTATCCAGTTTATTCAGAAGTGAATAAATTTATATTCACACATCACCCATATTATTTGTAATGCAAACTCTAGAAATGGAGTAACTCAAATTCCATTTTGAAGATGTGCTTCACGCTGTGTGTGCTTTTTCGTAGATGATGCTACTTTCAGAAACAAGTTCTACTGGGAGATTATTAGTCAGAAGTTTGAAACATTATTGGATGGTAAGATTGCAATATTTTATGATCTTAAGGAATACCCAGAGTTTCATGTGAAACATATTTTTGAAATGGAAGAAACTAGGAAAATCAGGCTGATACCAGGAATCTTTGCTTTCTGATTTTTATTTTTATTTCTTCTGCAGTATATTTTTTGCATTAAGAAAATAATAATCAAAGCTGTAGGGAAATAGAAGATTTTACAAGTAATTGATAATGCACAGGTCCTTGGTAAAACTATACAAAGGAGACGTGCATGGACTATTAATGATTAAAACATCCAAAATTATCTGTTATTTTATTCTGTTGTTATATGCCACCAGGAATCACTTTATGTGTGATGGGAAGTCATATAAATGTTATTAATAAATAAATAAAATAACTTGAAATTATTTAAATATAACTTAATTTTTGATAATATTTTTTTTACTTTAACTTGGTGTTTTTTTCCAGAAACAAAAGCTGCACCTACTGCAAAACTAGTGCATAAGCTTATCTTTCAGTTTATTGACAGTCAAAATTCATGGCAAAAGAAATGCACAACAGTGCATCAACTTTCTCAGGTAAGGAACTAATTATAAGGAAATCTAGAATTTGCAGGCATGACAGTAGAGCTCTTAAAACTGTCCTCACATTTATTATTTTACTGGTATCATGATGCTTACGAGATGAACAAAGAAGTTAGACATTTATAGTGAAGCTTATACATTCTTGGGGAAAAAATCTGGATATTACTCTCTAACGGGTAACTAGAGTATTATTTTTTATCTTAGAAGCAGTAACTCTTAGATGACTGATTTGCTTTATAGTTATTTACAGAAGCTAAGTAATGCATTTTTTTCTTAGTGTCTGCTATATTGTTCTACCTGCTGCTTTTAGAGTGCTTTTAGTATAGAACAGAAGTCCCCAACCTTTCTGGCTCTGTGAACCGGCAGCGGTGGTGGTGGCGGGAGGGAGGGGTTTCATGCACGTGCCTGCCGCTCGCACAGATGGAACCTGCCCCTTGCATGGCTCAGTTCCCAATAGGTCGCTGACTGGTACCGGGCTATGGACTGGGGATTAGGGGCCCCTGGTATAGAAAAGCCATACCTTTCTCTACAATACATTGAGTCATATATTACTCATAATGGGTTGGTTCCAGCCACTTATTTTGCCAAAAGACAACTGCTGTCAGGAGAATTGAAGAAGGAAAAGTTAGGAGGAAGGCAGGGCTAGCCATTTATTAGTTCCCAAAACCCTGCACCTCTACCATTTTCTTCCATGTATTCTAAATAATGGAGATGTTGGTGGTGAGGATAAGGATGGTGAGAGGAGACTGAAGACTAGAATAACCCAAAAATTTTATGAATAGTTTGACAAACCATATTTTCTAGAAAATCTATGTGTATATTATTAGGATGTCAAGATTATGTTTTGATTGTTCAACCAGATGCTGCATGATCTGTCTCTTGTGGTGAACCGCTGTCAACTTCTGGGAGAAGAGATAGAGTTTCTGAACAAATGGGGTGGGAAATTTTACTTGCTGAAGACCGAAGTGAATGACACAAAGTAAGTGCTTGTCTAATCTACTTCTGTTTGTATGCTTGGTGCATACAAATAATTGGGAAAAAAAGTCTTCCCAGTTTGTAAATACATGTTATAATTCAGCTAAACTATTCCATAGTTTTATGCTTAACTGACAACACTGAATTTTAACAATGATGCACTTTAAAACGAGAGGCAGACTGTAAGTGGTTAAAGGCCCAGGGCTGGAAACCAAGAGGTTATGAGTTCTAGCTCTTGCCTTAGGCACAAAGTCAGCCAGGTAAAAATCAGTTGCTCTCTCTCAGTTAGTAATGATATCTGAAATTGCAACCAATTTGCATGGATTTGTCCAGGCAATCGCCAGGAGTCATAATCCATTTTGTTGAAGGCAGGAAAAAAAAGTTGAACAATTTTTGGCAAATAGATTTTTTTTCTTTTTCTTTTTTTTTAATTGAAACAGTTTTACAAACAAGTTTTCCAAACAAATTTTCTCCCCTTCAACCCATCCTAACCCTCCCCCACCCACTTTCCAGAACCAGTACAGGGTAAATAAAATACATCCCTCCAGTTTAACTTACTCTACACATTTATATTAACTAAAATCAACTCTTCAATTTCCATTCTATATTAAAAATATATAGCTATGTTTATAATCTATGAATAATAAGTCCCTTAAACCAAAATTAAAATAAAAAAAGCTTACAAACAACAACCTCTTCACTTCTAAGTTACCAATATTTAAATCTAACTTAATTAATTACTAATACATTCTACTTTAATTCTCAACATTTCTATTAACTACAATTTCAATCCATTTGTTCCATATTTATTAGATAACTTAAACTTTAAAAAATAAAAAAAAGAGAGAGAAAAATTATAAATCAAATCCAACTGGCACAAGACATTAAAAACCTTAAAAGTATACCTCATCCCTACTATTGGTTTAAAACCCATACATCTTGTCTTATTTAACTACAACCAACCCTTTTCATTATCCAATCAAAATATCTTAAAAGCTCTTCAGATCTTCCAGAAAAATAATTTAAAGTTATACTATAAAATTATCTCTGCCAAAACTTTTACATCAACAATCCGATAATCCAATGAAAGTCAAACTTGCTTCTGACTGGTCATATGCACTCGGTATTAGTCCTTGTAAAATCCAAATTCTCCAATTAGGATCTATTTTTTATTTTTCTTTGACTTTTTCTTTGTCTCCTGCTTGACCAATATGTTTCTTGAATCCGTCTCCAGAGAGATATCTTCTTGCATAGATGAAACTATCATAGTTCCAGTTGTATTCTCTGAATTTTTTTCCTTTGATCTTGATGGTAAAGATCCAATTTTCAAGATGTTAGTATAGAATTCTTCTGCTTTAGCAACTGTATTAAGACAATATCTTTTATTTTCAAAGTCAACCTAAATTCCAACAGGCACATTCCACCTGAACTGTATCTGTCTTGATCTCAACACATCTGCCACAAATTTATAATCCTTTCTTATTTTTATCACCCGAGGTGGTAACTCCTTGAGAATTATTATGTCATTTCCCAATAGTCTAAATTTCTGTTGAAAAGAAGCCTGCAAAATGTCATTTCTTAATTTTCTTGTAACAAAATA
>JAOYMU010000001.1:103228109-103246762 GCA_025802295.1 Psammodynastes pulverulentus | reverse complement strand
CATGAAGGGTTGGATCTCCTTCAGTTTAGCCTGCACGTGCTCCAGCTGCACCTTCAGGTCTTCTGCTAGCTGGGCCGCCTCCACCGCCTGCAAGCAGAAGATGGCGCCCAAACCCAATTCCTCACCAACATCTAAAGGATGTCCCCACCCCTCCGCCCCATCGTCCCTGGTTGTGAAGGCTCCCCGTGAGATCCCATCAATCGGAATCCTTTTTTTTTTTTTTTAGTTTTATTTATAAACATTTTTTAATACAGCGTTTTGTCCAAGTATACTGTTTACAAGAAACAAAAACTGTAGCTAACACTATACATCTTCCCATTTACTAATAATAATACTAATAATATAACACATGAACACTTTTAACTCATTCATATTTTTAGTTCTAATAGCGATTATAATTATATACCATCTCTGTTAATAATAACATTTTCTTCCTAACTTCTACTCCTTGTCTTTAGCCTTTCATAGAATCTATTCCATATCAAGTAATAGTCTGAGTCTTTTTTTTTTTTTTAGGGTTAATCTGTCCATCTCAGCACAATCTATGATTTTCCTAATTACCTCCTCATCTGACAGAGTATTCTCATTTTTCCAGAATTTTGCGTAGCTAGCCCTTGCTACTGTCAATATATGTAAAACTAAATATGCAATTCCTTTATCATAACCCTCTGCGATTATGCCCAGCAGATATATTTCTGGTTTCCAGTCTATCTTCTGTTTGGTTATTTTTTCTAGCCAGCTCTCTATTTTCCCCCAATATTGTTTTGCTTTGGTGCAAGTCCACCACATAGGATAGTAAGTCCCTAGGTTATGATTACATTCCCAACATTTAGCAGACAAATTACTGAACATTTTTGCCAATCTTGCCGGTGGTGCCACCTGTAAAGCACTTTATATAAGATTTCTGTATATGTCAAAGCCATCGTCAATTGATAGTTCCTGTCCCATAGTTTTTGCCACTTCTCTAATTCTATATTATAGCCAAAAAGTTTGCCCAAACAATCATTGTTTCTTTGACTTGCTCCTCCTCCATTTTATATATCAATAGATAGTTATATGCTTTTTGTCAGTTTTTCGTCTGTCCCCATTAGTATCTTATCTAGTGGTGTTGGTTCTTTGTTTAAACCCCATAATTTTACATCCTTCTCATATCTTGTTCCAGAAATATTTCCGGAATCTGATTTTTAGGGCTGTCTTTTTTTTCTACTTTCTAAAAATTAATTAGGGATTTTTATTGGGAGTAATGGGTGCCTCCAAGGCCCACACTCACTTCCTAACTTGGCAGCCCCCAGACCAGCTCCTCACCTTCCTCTTGTTGAGCTCCAGAGCCTGGCTGCGTAAAGTGAGCTCTTTCTCCACGGTGCCCAGATTGCCCTGCAGGACTCGTTCCTTCTCCTCCAGCTTTTGCACGACTAAGAGCTGGGTGTCCACCTGAGGAAAGCAACCAGATCCTCAAGGGTCAGCACATATTCCAGGAGCCACCCGCATTTAGTGGCCCCTTCCTTCAAAGCTCTGATCCCCCAACCTGGTGGTGGTGGGGTGGCTGCCTACCTGAGACTTGAGGGCCAGCACCTGCTCTGCCAATTCCTCCTTCTCCTCCCGCAGGAGCTTGTGAATCTGGTTGGATTTGATGCGCTCCGACATCAGCTTGAAGTTGGCGTCATCCTTCTCACGCAGCTGCTGGTTTAGCCGCATGTTCTGCTCTTGCATGTCCTCAAAAGCTTGGCCTGTCACATCCATCTCTGAGAGAAGAGCCTCTTCCTCCTGATTCACCACAAACAAGCACTGGAACTGAAATCTCCCCAGCCTAGTCCTTAGAATAACCTCATGACCACATTTTGTCTTTCTCGTGCTAGAATGTGTAGATGGACTTTTGGGCTGATCTGTTTCTTACAGATGCTAACCACTAGACCTGTGATGGCAAACCTATGGCATGTGTGCCAAAGGTGACACGCGGAGCCAACTCCTTCCTCTGGCCAGCTGAATTTCAGCTGGCCCCGCCCCTCCCAGGAGTCTCCGTGTGGCCCGTTTTGAATTCCATATAAGTACAAGGCTCGCATGGGAGACTCTGGGAGGGTGACAAACAGGCCTCCTGGGGGCCTCCGGAGGCCGTTTTCACCCTCCCCAGGCTCCAGGGAAGCCTCTGGAACCTGGGGAGACCAAAAATCGGGCCTCTGGAAAATTCAAAGCCCAAATGGGTGGGGTGGGGTGTCACAAATGCATATGCAGGGGGGTGCACAGGGAGCATTTCATTATGGGTGTGGGCATGCACAGCCCTAGGGCACGTGCGCACACCCACTTTTGGAACACGAGGAAAAAAAGGTTAGCCATCACTGGACTAGAACTTACAGTTCTATGTAAAGTAAAGTGAGGCAAAGTATATATCTCAGGTTTATGAAATTTGAATTATGATTGAATTATGTTTTTTCCATATAAGATTTATAGAAAATCCTATTGCTTGTTTGTTTAATTGGTTTTTTTTTATATGCCACATGAATTCATCACTATGTAATGAACCTCACACTTCAGACTAAGAACACCAATATCCAGGCTGTGCATTGAAGTACAGAAATGTGTTTCAATCCAAAATATCTGCATGGCAATATTCAGTATGTTTGGCAGGAAGTGTTTTCACGTGGACAAGGGAATCTGGCTTATAGATGTCTTTTATAGTTTCCCTTTGCAGTAACTTCATTCTGCTGCTTTTTCCATATTGACTAACACCAGGAAAGGGATGTGGTCAGATGAAAAGAATGGAAAAAATGATGTCTTGGTACAGAAAGTAGACTGTAATTTTATAAAATGGTTAGGTAAATTATAGCAGGGATGGGGAGAGAGAAAACATTTTCAGATAGGAAGAAAAATTCAATACAATGATCTTGGAATTAGTTATTAAGGTAAATATATTTTAACAAAAAATAAAAATAGACAATTTTGAAGTGAATACATTTAGGATGTTTTGAGCCTTTTTAAAATTACTGGAACATTATGTTACATGTGCTCATAGTTAGAGACACATTTGAGAGATGTTATAAATATGCAGTACTCAGTTTTCAGTTACACACTGTTCAACCTGTACTGAAAGTTAACTACATAACTAAAATAAAATACTAATTTGAGTCTTAAATGAAAGAAGCCTCTTTTTATTCTGTGTTGAAAGTTGATTCTCCATAAGATATCCAGGAGAATCCCCCCAAAACTTCTTTTTAGTATTAAGACCCTCATGTATTTTGTGTGAATGAAGGATAGGACTCTATAAACCTTGACTTGAGAAAATTATATAATTAAAACTTTTAGAAGAACTGGGGGAAAGTAACCCATGATTATTCTGATTATCATTTGTATGTAACCATCCAAAATAGGTTATATTTCCAGACACACCTCTGATTGAATTTATAAAAATACAAAAATAGGCCAACTGATCTACATAAGCAAAGGACCAGTTCAGCATAATGTATTCAGCCATGACTAACTAAATGAAAAGGAAAACTCACATAATGAATACCAGCAGTCTATTATTATTCCAAAAATAGCTTGTGTACACATTTCTAAAATGTACACAGATAATTTTTCCTGATCTTGGTTTTAGTTATTTTGCTTTATCACATTCTCTTTCTGAAACAAGAGCAACACATGAGGAATTAATTGTGGATGATAATTATTACAACAAACATACCTAAAATGACTTTGTATTTGGCTGCCTTTCTTCACATCACCACATTACAAAAAAGATGTTGAGACTTTGGAAAAAGTGCAAAGAAGAGCAACTAAGATGAGACTAAAATATACGAAGAACAGTTGCAGGATTTGGATTTGGCTAGTCTAGAGAAAAGAAGGACTATTGGGAACATGATAGCAGCATCCAGTATTTAAGAGGCTGCCACAAAGAAGAGAGGTCAATTTATTTTCCAAAGCACAAGAGGGCAGGACAAGAAACAATGGATGGAAACTAATCAAGGAGAGAAGCATCCTGGAATTAAGGAGAAATTTCCTGACAGTGAGGACAATTAATTAGTGGAACAGCTTACAAGTTGTGGGTGCTTCATCACTGGAGGTTTTAAGAAAATACCAGAGAGTCACTTGTCTGGAATGGTATAGGGTCTCTTGCTTGAGCAGGGGGCAGGACTAGAAGATTCTATTTTGATTGAAATGTATTTTGTCTGTAAGCTAAGAAATAGAACAAAAAATATAAATTTTGAGTTTTACCATAAAAAAAAAAAGATTCCTGAGAATGCAGTGGAAAGTAAAAAACAAAAAAGGAAAGGAAAATAGAATGCATTAATTAGTCCACAGTTCTAACTCAAGGCACAGTGACCAGACTGAAATGACCACCTTTTAGACACATTATACAAAGATACAGCTTTCTAAGAAGTTCATAATTCTGGGAAAGGTGAAAAGAAAAAGAAGATGACCTGCAACAACCTGGGTGGACAAGATTACAACAGTGATGGGGTGCCTTATTGGAAGATCTAAAGGACCAGAAGAAAAATGTTCCTGGAAAAGGCCTATAAGTATGGTCTCTAAGACACTGAATTGATAACACATAATCAATCACTAGTAAAATCCAACTGAAATAAAAACTGTAGTTAGTCATGATGAATATAAAATGCCTTGGTTCAGGGGATACACTATAAATAAAAGTCAATCCATAACAAAGTCAGTTACATGTTGTTGGTGAGTATTTGTTTTATAGGTGAAATGTTGAGGTTAATGCTAATTACAGTATATGAAATATTTTTTGATGATTCTGTAAGAAATTTGTATGAACTTTGTATATTTTAAATAGGCCTTTAGATAACACTTGGGGAACTCAACACCTGCTTTAATTAGAATCCCCAGGTAAAAACGTGAAATATGAAGTCCCGCTGATATTAATCCAAACTGACAAGTTGGCCTTGGACATATTTTTATGCAGAACACACATATTTAAAAGGTTTTATCAAGGAGGGAAGCATTGATATTTATCAAGGGGAAGCATCAAGAGCTATTATTTATAGCAATAGATAGTCAGATCTACTTTTGAAAATGTTTTCCTTAACGTATTGAAAGCACTCTGTCACTTATCTCTTTATATATCACTTACATTTTCTAATCACTTTGTGCAAGTCTGCTCTAAAATAAAATCACTACTGGGTACTACCTGTAAATGAATATGACAATGACATGACAATCAGCTGGGTAACTATGGACCAGTTACCTTCTCTCAGGCCACAATGTCAGGCTCTTGTGGCAAATCAGTTTGTCAATTCCTACCACAAAGAATGAATTTGTTGATTCAAAAAAGCAGACCCTATACTCAGAAAAATACTAAGAAGAAAATTCTTGTTCTTATGCATACACCTTTAACTGAAGGTTGGAACTGATCCTGAAGGAACTGTCATGATCAGTCTCTTCTAATGATCTGTTGGAAAATAAAACTTATGAGAAGACATTAACATGCTCAGCTACATGGCTGTAGCTTTTGAGAGCATGCAGAATAGGAGCGCCTATACTTTATGAAGTGGGATGGCAACAGCAAGAATCTGTTCATTAGTTCTATGAGGTTTCTTTAGTTAATGGAAAAATGTTTTCTTAATAATCAGAGGATGTGATAGACGTACTTCCACAATATTATATTTGTGCATCTAAAAGCATCTGTTAAACTTCCATCATCTAAATTAACAATTTTGCAGGAGTATATAACCTGCATAATTTCAAGTCAGGGAAAAAGATTTAATAATTCATGGCAGTAAAGAAATCTAGAACTAATGGAAATTTACAAAAATTAGAATAAAATTAAACCATCTCCTAATCTTTTCCTATCTTCTCTGGTAATCTGCAGTACATTGTCAGGTACCACCATTCATTTTTTTTCAGCCCAGTGTGACATTTCAGGAGTGCTTTAAGCACAAAAACTACTGCTATATAGCATTAAGAAATAGATGAAGTAATTATGCTCCAAAAGAGCATGTTAGTCTTGCAGACTTCCTTTCATTAACTAAATAGTTTTCTATGGATAATATTAGATGATTTATTTGGATTGTTAAACTTACAAAAGCTGTGCAGGTACACCTTCCCTTTTTGCCTATACACTGTTATATTAGAGAAATATTTTTTTTGTTCTTATGGATATCAGTCCCATGTTAGAGACCTCAAAACCATCTCCCCACAGTTACTTTAGATGTTATATTAATTACTGACCAGTTGGAGGCATGGTCTTATCCCTACTGGAATATCTGTTGACTTTGTACCTGAGGAAGTCCAATAAGAATTTCCTGGTCATATAGTGACTATTATTGGTCATTTGATTGATGTAAATAGTCTTTCTGGAGGTTATATATGGTAAGATAATGGAGCCAGGTTCTACAAATAACTCTAAAAAAGGAAATTAATGAAGGGATTGAAGAACTTGATAATGTAAATCTGGAATGTCTTCATTTGCAAAATGCTCCCAATGAAACATTATCTAGGTCTCAGTATTTGGTTTTGCCAACATTGCAATTTATTGTTGAGTGTAGTCTTTTGTGTTTTTGTTTTACATCTCCTTTATTGATGAAATTTACCAAAAATAAGCTTCAAAAATGTTTTTAAAATGTGATGGTGGTCTATAGTATTCTTTTCCAATTCTGATTCTTCCATTGTTTTGAAGTAATGTTTTACTTCAAAAAATTGTCCAAAAATGGTCTGAAAAATGCCCCCAAAACATCCCAAAAAACCTGGCCCAAACTGGCCAAAACCAGGCCATTTGGGGGGTTGTTTTTGGCCATTTTTTGGCTGTTTTTGAGTTATTTTTAGCCCCCAAACACCCAAAAAATGGCCCTAAAAATGTCCTGAAAAACAGCCTGAAAACAGCTGAAAAATGGCCCAAACGGGTCAAAAATGTTCCAAAAATTGCCCAGAAAACAGGCAGAAAAATGAGTGGGGGTGGGGCCAGCCAGTGGTGGGATTTGCCCATTCATCCAACTATACAGAATCTTAAATACATGTTTGCTTGAACCGGTGAAAACCGACAGCAGGCCACTATAGGCGTTTGTATGTGTACGTGCATACTATGTATGCACGCACACATGTATGTATGTATAATAAGTGTGTATGTATGGTACACTTCTAAATATTGTCAAGAAAACCACAGGAATTACTCTATGGAGGAGTCAACATTGAGTCAAAGGCACAAATATATATGGAAATACTCCATAAATAAAAATGGAAGCAAAGAATCTTGGCCGAACCAATTCAAATTCATTTGCTATACCTTTACTTGCTTTCTTTTTCTGCACATGCTATGTAAATGCATATTGGCCATATTATTACAACCTTTCATAATGAGGTTTGCACAGCACATATAATCTCCCCATAGCCTAAAATATCTTTCTTAAGCTAAATCAGCACACTAACATAACCCGTCTGAAGGAAGTGTTTTCTCTAACAAAGTGAAACATATGAAGCTTTAATTTTCAGGAATGATTCAGTGCACTTAAAGGTTACTTCAACCAGTTATTCTTTAACATTCCCCTTCAATAGGGATCAGGATGGAACAGATAACGAATGCACCAGAGCAAATGTTAGATAACAGATATGTAATAAAGTATTGTGATAAAACAGTTGTTCAGGGAAAAAGATATTACAGATTATTTTACAATGGGTATTGAAACAATTTATGGTAGTGATTAAATGCTAAGACATATTAGTATCTTTCAAGAGATTACATTTCAAACATACTACACCATCTATACTATAATCTTAAGAGTATGTTGAACATTATTTTTCTATCTGAAACCAGCATTGACAAGATTATATGAATATAAGCATAAACTGGGCTGATTCCATGAAAGCAATTTAAAGGCCCTCCCCCACCCCCTTCTGATCTTTACTTTGATAAAAGTAAAAAAAGTGCTCCCCCCCAAAAAAATATCTTATTAGATTTCCTATCAATTTTGTACCCCAAAATACACAAGTCTATTTTTTTATTTGCAAATTTGTCATATTTAACCTACAGATTATATATGCCAGTGTATTTGTATCCCAGAAATTTGTGCATCATGGTCACTTTGCAGGAATAAAAGCTGGATGGAAGGAAAACTGCTTACTCAGGAGAGATATAATGGATATGCTCTTATATTTTATACCTTAGTTGATTCCTTCTCCCCAAGCCCTTACCCACAAGAGTTAATTAATGCACCATTAAAATTAATTAAGTAGTTGACCTGGTCCTTTTTGCTGGATTTGTTTAAAGAAAATTCAAGCATTTATGAGACTGTTTTAATTTTTATTTCTATAACAATCACATATTGGGTTCAAAGGCATTAAATGTTTTTTTAAACATTTGTTTATTTAGAAATTATAAATGTTGCTTAGTTCCTTACATTGCAGCCTTTAAAATATATAGAGTTATTTAAAATCTTGCTTTAAAGTGAACATAATGTTTAGTACTTAGACAAAAGTGATGAAGCCTCACCACCTGAAAGAGTCAGGTGGTGATCAAAAAGTTTTTCTACTTTAAAATAACACAAGGAAACCCTAACTGGAAACACAAGCCCATATAGGAATAGGCAAAATTCTGGTATTTATTATTAGAATCTTAAGATTCAAAACCTGGCCATTGTTGCAAGGGATACTTAAAATTTATGATTTTTATGGTTATAGAGCACATACCTAAGCAGCTACATTTTTTCTTTAGTCTTCTATTTTATCTCATAGGAATTATTTTCCAGCTGAATTAGCTGCAGCACTGTTACTGTATTTAAAATTGTGCAGTGATGTAAATGTTGACATAAAAATTTTCAGTTTCCTGCTTGCTACTGCCCACATTTCTGATACGTAAATTATCACCATGTATTTGAATTGCTAATTGTTATCATTGGATACAGCTTTCAAGCTAAAAGTTATTAGGAAAGCAGAGTAGATAAACAATTACATTTGAAGTAAATGAAAAACAAGTTTGTGAACAAAAAAAGGAGGGAGTAATTTAGAAGATAGGTCAACATAGAAGAAGGAATGCTGTTACGGAGGGTCTTTGTTTCCAGCTCTAGAAAATGATTTCCACAGCTGGGTAATGGAATATTAGCAAAATGGCACTGCCATTGCCAGAACCAATATTCATCTGCATGGACTTCTGAGGGTGAAATCTAAAAATTATTTGGCTGAGAAAATTTTCTTCCCTCTGTGGGCTGGTGTTCCAGATCTATAATAGATATGGACTTTGCTTGAGGTAGTGAACTAACATTTCTCAAATGCTACTTAAAATTATTGAAGTAAAAGTGAGTTCTTTTAAAAAAAAATATTAATAATATAAACTGTGTAACCAAGAATTTGATGATGTCAGAAATATGGACAAAAGTCCATTAACATTCAATGTGCCTTACAATTGAACCATGACAAGCACTGAGGGGAACAAAACACTTTCATAAAGTTGATGGGACATGAAAAGAATTACTTTACTGTAATTCTTTCATGCTTAGTGAATGGAATGAAGTTGCAACCAGTTTTTATTTTTAGGCAGAAAAAGTTTCCAAACCAAGTAAAATCTTTGGGGTCTGTGTTTGTATCTCTGTATGATTGTGCATGAAACTGATTGGAAGGACAAGGATGGTACAAAACTGTGGCTTGAGAATGTTTGGGAGAAATAGTACCATGCTGGCCTCAAGGAAAGAAAAGCCTTTCACTTGTTCCTGGGACATATTCAGAATGCATATCACAGACAATATCTAGGATTCAGCTGTTATACAGTATTAGGTACCTAATCTCAATGCTCAAGGGATGCGGTGGCTCAGTGGCTAAGACGCTGAGCTTGTCGATCAAAAAGTTGGCAGTTCAGTGTTTTGGATCCCTAGTGCCGCGTAATGGGGTGAGCTCCTGTTACTTGTCCCAGCTTCTGCCAACCTAGCAGTTCGAAAGCATGTAAAAAAAATGCAAGTAGAAAAATAGGGACCATCTTTGGTGGGAAGGTAACAGCATTCCATGCGCCTTTTGCGTTTAGTCATGCCAGCCACATGACCATGGAGACATCTTCAGACAGCGCTGGCTCTTCAGCTTTGAAACGGAGATGAGCACCACCCCCTAGAGTTGGGAACAACTAGCACATACATGCAAGGGGAACTTTTATCTTTACCTTTATGGTGAACATCTTAGAAGATCTGCCCAGTGATATCTATGCCCCAAGAGTTTGGGGGGGGGGACCATCTGAAACACAGGGCAGTGAAGGGAGTCTCTTAAGGCTTTGTGGAGATTGACAAAGGACCATGTGGCAATGTGCAAGTTAATGATGCAACGTAGTTAGCAGATCTAGGATTTCCTCTTGGCCATTGGGGGGGATGCCTTTGGTTTTGCTTTATTGGGTTGTTAACAAGTGTTATTGAATTGCCATGAATTGTGCCAGCAGTACAGTACAGAAACAATTACATTTTGTTCTGAAAGGGCCATTCCTCTAATCTAGCTTAATGAAAAGGATGACTAGAGGTGACATGATAGCAGAGTTCCAATATTTAAGAGGCTGCCACAAAGAAGAAGGGGATCAACCTATTGTCCAAAGCACCTGAAAGCAGGACAAGAAGGAACAGATGGAAACTAGTCAAGGAGAGAACCAACCTAGAACTAAGGAGAAATTTCCTGAAGAATAATTAATCAGTAAAACAGTTTGCCTCCAGCAGTCGTGGTTGTTCCAACACTGGACATTTGTCTGAAATGGTATAGGGTTTCCTGCCTGAGTCAGGGGTTGGACTAGAAGACCTCCAAGGTCCCTTGCAACTTTGTTATTCTTTCCAATCTAAATTTCTTTAGGTTTCCTTCAGTCAAATAAAATCTTCAAATAAAATCTTTCATTACTTTATCCTCAATTATCTTGCTCCCCTTCTGTGCCTCCACCTGTTTTTTTTCCTTGCCTTCCTTGTTCTGATTTTAATTCCCTGCAGCTTGTTCCAAGAAAAGAAGAGTCTGTGCATTTGACTTTACAGAATCACCAGTTCCAAATTGCAGGAATAGCCCTTCCAGGAAGCAGAAGGTGGCACCGAATAGGCAGGGTAGGCATGAGATCAGCCTCACCATCACTCTGTAAAGCAGCCTACAGCCCTGGGCGTTATTGATTGAGATTCCATTCCCAGCCTTCTTGGTTTCTGTCCGTGAGATGCAAGTGGAGCTTGTTTGTCTCAGGCAGAAAAATATTTTGGACCAATTCCTGAGAAATCCAGACCATGATGAATTACCATTGGCTTCGCGACTGCCTGCCTGACCACCTCTCCTGGCCAATTTCAGCTAGAGTCCCTCCTGGGTCAGGGTACTTTTTCACAGCCAGTTCCGCACGCAATGCTTGGAAGCAGAAGAACTCCCCAATGCACGCACACTCTCGGAAGAGAAATACATGGGGGCAGAAGTCCAAACGCTTCCCCCCACACTTTCTCTTGCTCCCAGGCAGAGCTGGCAGGAATTAAGAATAGCAGTGCTTTGCAGCCTGAAATGGATTGGATTACACCATAGCAGACAGTTAGCAAGTGGAACACTTCTCACAGAGCTGGGATACTGGTTTGCATGCATAACCTTTACACAAGAATCCAATTTCCCTTCAGTTCCTTTAAAATGCTAAGGCTTGTCCATGTTTATTTGTTATGAGGAGGCGGCTGATGACATACACCTTTATTGCATTTTATGTATCATTTCAAGAATGCTGCTGATACTCCAGTATGCTACCTAATGGGCAAGATGAGGAACATTTGTACTAAAATTAAAACAAGAGTTTTTAAAAATTAAGCGAGGAGTGCTGATGTCCAATAAGAGATTAAATTGGGGATTAAAGTTCTACCTATTTTCAACAGAATTGTTACCTCCTGAAAAAGCAGGTTTCAAACAAGATTGGGAAAGAATACAGATTGTGATGTAACAGTATGTTTGTGCTGTATGTGTGTGTGTGTGTGTCTATGTCCTTCTGTATAACAATGTTAACATGGACCTCTCCATGTGTATTATGTTGCACCTGTGTGTGATTTACATGTGCATAGAGAATTACACAGCTGGCTTGCATGTGCTCTGCTCTAGGTGCGTGACCAGGAGGAAAGGGAATTAAAAATGGAGTAGTCACTGCCCAGTTGCCCTTCTCGTAAGAGTCCACTGGGGAAATGTTACTCTGGATTTTTTTTCCCTCCACATCTGCAGTCATATCCAGCCATTTTCAAACTCAGTCTTTGTTTTGCTTGTGCCACTTCTGTACTATATTTTGCCAGGTTTAGAGAGATGTATCCTATTGACTGACTGACTGACTGACTGACTGACTGACTGACTGACTGACAAACTGGAGGCCTCTTTCCCCACATTCTGCTCTTGCACTGGAGAGAATTACAAAGAAAAAGAAAACAGCTCCAAAACTTTTTAAAAGCTTGAGAACTTATAACTTAAATCTTGGAGCTGTCAAACTATTCAAACTCTTAAGGTAGCTTTGTGAGGCGGCTGATCAAACATCTTTCTAGAATAATAGGGTGAACCTATATGTAATGTCATTAAGTCCAATCCTTGTAGTCCCAAGGCCCTGTGACATTCTCTTCTAGCACGTTCATTAAAGGCTCATTCACACAAACTCCAGGAAGTTATTTGTAATACATGAAAAAATAAGCTGTTTTGGAGAATAAAAACATGAGGTCAGATTTTAAAGAATTTAGAAGAAGGCTTGGACAGAGACCTCATCCTTGCTTTATCCAAGATGTCTCAAAGAATCGTAGCAAGGTAGCTATCGCCAGCTGACAGAAACCAAAGTGGAAATAACTCCACATCAGACAAAAGCTGCAAACAACGCACACTGTCTGAACTCTACTTACACCCTATGAATGAATGCATATCAGGAGCAGACTGCCTCTTGTTGGAAGAGGGCCAGAACTGCCCTCATGATTATAATCCAGACATTGTGCTTCCCTTGCAATAAAAAAGTTAAATAATTGGCAATTAATTTGCTCCTTTTGTTTAATGATATTGTTTTCCATAAAGCCTTGGGCATAATACATTTGTTAATCTTTAAAGTGCCACAAATTTGTTATTTCAGCCAGAACCAATTTCACATGGCTGTCCTTCTGGAAACTTAGTTTAATTACAACTGAGTGTCTATACCATTTTTTCCCTCAGTTTCAGAGGAAACAACCAAATTGCTGCCTCCTTTTTAATCTAAAAAAGCTTTTTACCTCTTCTTTTTACTGGGAAACATCAGAGCTATACTTTCATAGTGCTACTTTTATCTTCTGCTACTTATTGATCTGCCCTTAAAAAAAAACAATGTTCTGAGTATAAAATGCAAGTGAGGTAAGTGAGTTAGTCTTTCTATCTTTCTTTTCCGTCTTCCTCATTCTTTCCCTCTGGACTGGCCAAAAAAAACAAAAAAACAAAGCGAAAGAGAAGGGGAAAATGTTTTTTCGTAAGTGGGCAATACTGTACGGAAGAGAGAGATACTTGTGGAAGAGGGCAAATAATTAAATTTTAAATAATTAAAATTTACTTTTTGATTTCCAGAATATAAAATGTTTAAAGAGAATTTCCATATCTTCATTCAAAGATATATCCAAGCATGTTTTTTTTAAATGCTTTAATTTACACTTATTTAAAACTAGGCTATTGGAATGGCTATATAAATGCAGAAGAGACTCTGAACACATACTTTGTCTTAAAATATAGTTCACGCTGTATGAAGCTCAGAGGCAATGTACAGTAATGAATGCCACTTCTGTTATTTGTTCTTATTGATTGATTGAAAGGTACAGTATCCCTAAATATGGGAGGGGGGGTCATTTAGCTTTCTCTGTAAATATTGTTGAAAAATCTTTGCTCTATAAAGCCATAAACTGGTCTATCCTTCTTACAATCAAAATTAGCACAACATAACTCTGGATTCTTCTTCCCATAAATTTGAAAAGAAGAAAACAATTGACAAGCTTGCTATATTCATTATTTCAACAATGTTTTATTACTCTGGGAAATGGAATTTTCAGGCCAATAAATCAGATTCATGTACTTAAACTGCAGAACTGTTATCTTGCATTTAAATATACTGCATATAAGCCATTCATTTTAACTACTGTCATCACTAAACCATGCAAATGACTGGCTTCCATCAGTTTTGTTCTGTCTGATTTTATTTTTATAGAGAGGCAGCAGAAGAAAAGAGTACATACTGAAACACTCCAGTTTATTAAACAGCTGCCATGGAAAGGTTCTCTGGGGCCATTTCTAATGGATTGTTCCAAGTTAATAACTATCCATTCAAGTGGCTACCGAGTGAGAGGTTGCAATTATAAAGACTAAGAGCAAGGCTGTGAAATTAACTGAATTAATCGGTACGTAAGTGAAGAGTGAACAATTCAGAGCAATACCTGTTGAAGGTCTCCAGGCAGGAATCACAATATTCATGGAGAATTCCACATCGCACTATTATTCTTACGTTTTTATTTTATTTTACAGCACTACCTGAACTACAAAGAAACCCTAATATAGTCTCTTATGTGAAGAAACTATATTAGGGAAAGATCTCAGGAATAAGGGCCACCAATATTTTAAGTTTATTTCTATAGGATAACAACATCAGTCAATAAGTAGCCACTGTTTCTGGACCAAAACATTTTTTAAAAATTTATTTTAATGTTTTATTAATCTAAAATCTAAAATTAACTTCTTTGTGCTGTTTGGAGTTCTCCCTCCCTAAACAAAAGCCTTTTTTGCTCATTAGAAAAATGAACTGCTAGAAAGCTGTGTCTAGTCTTGGCTACATCAAATCAATTGATCTCTTGCATTATTATACGTACGCAGCTTCAGTCACATTGTAGATTTCACTGCATTTGATACTAGTGTTGAGATTCTGTAAATGGATGGAAACTAATCAAGGAGAGAAGCCACCTAGAACTAAGACAAAAATTTCCTGACAGTTTCAACAATTAATCAGTGAAACAACATGCCTCCAGGAGTTGTGAATGGTACAACACTGGAAGTTTTTAAGTGGAGATTGGACAACCATTTATCTGAAATGGTACCAGTATAGGGTTTCCTGACTGAGCAGCGGGTTGAACTAGAAGACCTCCAAGGTCCCTTCCAACTCTGTTATTCTAGTCTAAATGTGATTTGTACCTTCGATCCTAAAGGAAGAATTCTTCTATATATCATAGCTTCTCCCTTGTTTCGTCTAATCAAAGATCCTGGTTACCCATGTGATGACCAATAGATTTTTAGGCTGGGTTATTGTGCTACATTATGGGGTTTTACTTTTATCTCAGAGAATTGTATGTATAATTAAGCCATGGTTTATGGTAGCCAGCCAGCATCTTGTTTGAAGTTCACAGAATACCCCACCCTCTAGGCCAGGGGTGCCCAATAGGTCGATCGCGATCGACCGGTCAATCGCAAAGGGCCTTAGAGTAGATCACGTCGGGAGCATGGGAAGCGTGCGCAGAAGCGTGGGGGGAGCGTGCACATGCGCAGAAGCTTGGGGAGAGCATGGGGGAAGGAGCGTGTGCATGCGCAGGCGCTTGGGGAGAGCATGCGCATAAGGGTGGGGAAGCGCACGTAGAAGCGTGGGGGGGAGGAGCGTGCGCATGCATGGAAGGCTGGGGGCGCGCGCTGCCCTTTCCCCCTCATAATTAGATCGCAAGCCTACAAAGTGTGGGCACCCGTGCTCTAGGCAAGTAGACCCCCCAAACATTTTTTTAGTAGAAGTTTAAGTGGTGATATTTCACATATTCTTCATCCATTTTTGGAGTATTACTTTTGACAATTCTACACACAACTCAGTATAGTCCTCAAGCCAATGACAGAGCTGCATTCTGGGCTTCGTGCCATGTGCAAACTCAATCCATTATAACTTAGCAAACAATCAAGCAAATAGTACATAATCTTAATGATAAACATGGAACAGCAACCATTTTCTACACAACCCATTGTATAAGCTGGCCAGAATCTTTTTCCTTCCATACAATGAGAATAATATCATTTCACCAAACAACCTTTAAATTCTGTTATATGGAGAAACCAAGCTACCTTAAGTCATATGGACTGCAGTCAACCTGGTTGAATTCCTACATCAGACTCTTCTCTCCAAACCCAAAAATCTGAAAAGCTAGTATTGGGAATAGTGGGGGATAGACTCAAGTCTTAGCATATTTACAAGCTTCACATCTTCCTCCATATGAAGTTTAGTTAAGTTTAGTTAACTGCACAATTTGATTCACTGAACTAAAAGAAACCGTCCAGCATTGTAATAACACTACACAAGTATGACTTCTCCTATTATTGTTGGTTTTGCAGCTGCAAGCAGCAGTGGTGGGATTCAAAAATTTTACTACAGGTCCTGTGGGCGTGGCTTGGTGGGCGTGGCTTGGTGGGCATGGCAGGGGAAGGATACTGCAAAATCTCCATTCTCATCCCACTCCAGGGCAAAGATACTGTAAAATCTCCATTCCCTCCCTACTCCTGGGGGAAAGTTACCATTGGTTCTCCAAACTACTCAAAATTTCCACTACCAGTTCTCTAGAACCGGTCAGAACCTGCTGAATATCACCTTTGGCAAGCAGGCAGCAAAAGATTTACTCTTATAAGCTGCTGAATGTAGATGGCTTTCAAATAAATATCAATATATATGACAGACTGAGATAAACCTGTAATTTATCTTTGTGGTTGCTAAGAGATGATAATAACCTGATGGCACGTAATAAATTGATCAATGAGATATGCCATACTGTGAGATTGGGAAGCAAAGTTTCAAGCCAAGTTCAAATTTTTACGGATCATCTTCACAACTTTCAGGTCTTGTATGTTTTCCATACTTTGCATGTTTTTCCCATTTCACCTCTCTGGATGGAATCATATGATACAGTTGAAGTGTAAGAAAGCTAGTTTCAGACATATTTGCACAGTGCAGTAAGTTGTTTAGCTATAGGACAACATGTGGTGTGAATCTAAATATTGTGGTCTATCAATTATAGTTTATGACAGCCATGGTGACTTATCTACCATACTGTGGTTTAGCACTATGTTAATGGAATCCATCTCTCCAAGTTTAAAGGGAAATAGATTGGGTAATAACATCTAAAAAAATGACATGTAGGTAGCATAAACAGGGCTACTTAAATTATTTTCAGTACAAATTCCAACAAATATACAAACTGGCAAATGTCAGCTTGTAAGATTTTAATTACAATCAATACCAACAGCATTGCTGAACAAAATTTGCAACTTTGTAAGAAAAAAGAATAAACAAAATATGCCTCTATTGTTTCAAATTCATATAAATATGCCTAAAAGTGACATTTTCCTACATCAATCCCATTAAATGAAGAAACTTTGTACACAAACAGTACTGCCAGTTAAATAGCACTTGTCTCAGAAATTTCTCTAATTCATGAATAATATGGAACCTTTGAAATTATTCCAGCATGGCTTTGAAAAATTTATATTTACACACACACACACACACACACACACACACACACACACACAATGAAGAAAGGACAATCATATTAAATATACTGAATTCCAGCAATTTAGACTAGCCCACCCACACTGGCCATTAAGACTAGTCCGGATTCGTTCAATAGCAACTTGTCCCTGGTACATCTGAAACTTCACACTCCACACGGGAAGGCTATTTTGTTAAAAAAAACCTTGCCCAGTATGAAAAATCAGGAGTGTGGTCACATTTTTTGTGTTGAACCATTGTTATTAAAAGGCATAAAGCATTAAAACAAAGAAACAAAAAAGGCACAAACAGGAACATTTGTTACATGTAGTTAGATTTTTATTTTTGGAATAGCGTAAAATATTGAACACAGTATCTTTTTGTGCACGGGCAAATTTAGACATCGGTCACGGATGATGAAAACATAGCATTTACCCCATCTATGGCTTTATTTAAGGCATTTCAGATTCGATTTTGCTGGCAGCTCAGAGAAAGAAAAATTCTATTGTGGGTAAAGAGGACAGACCTCATAAATTTCTAGGCTTGTAGCATTCTTTTCATAAACTTTGTCAGTCACAAAAGGTGTTACCAGGCTCCTGATTTTTTGCCAACACAGAATATCCTAGCTCTCTGATAATATGCAGTACTAAGTGCCAGTCCTAAGCAAAACTCATAAATAAGCAGTGCTGCACTTTCCAAATATGAACAATATGCACAGATTAAGCGCAGGAGTTCTTTCACTTCCAATAGTAAAAATGTCTTGGGTGACATAGCTTTAAGAAAGATGGCACTGCTAAGGAGCATTCATATTCTGCTATTTTACCAAAAATCAGGGACTCCTCTTTGAACTCTCATAATCCCTTGCTACTGGCCATGCTCATTGGGGCTGACAGAAATGAAATTCAAAACATCAAGAGGACACTATTGTTTATCCCTAGAAAACAGTACTGTCTTCATCTGTTTCTTTGGCTGTCTCCAATATGAAGCCCATGGGCCTCAAATACCCGTAAAAGCTCTGTGGGTTTAATTTGAAAAAGGGGAGAAAACATCAGGAGGCAAGCAGGTAAGATGAGTACTAACTTGCTCGATATAACTGTATATTTGCTTAAAATTTTGGGCATTTACAGAGAACTGTGTAATAAACATAAATTAAATAAGCATAACAGATAACAGACAGATAACAGATCATCAGAGTTGGAAGGGACCTTGTAGGTCATCTAGTCCAACCCCCCACCTAAGCAGGAGACCCTACACCATTTCTGACAAG
>JAOYMU010000001.1:103136919-103150989 GCA_025802295.1 Psammodynastes pulverulentus | reverse complement strand
AAGATCACATTTACAATATATCTACAGATTCTCCTCAGTTTTCCTACCATCACCTAGATCCACCCATCTGGCTTTGTGTCTGTAAATTATTTAATAGATTATTTTCTAATTGCGTCAAATAGATGGAAGATATAAAATCAAAATAAATGAACACTTAAAAATAAAATATTGTATTTGCAGACATATTCATATTTCACAAAAACACATTTTTGCCATCAACAAAAGAAAAAACTAACACACTATAAACCATAGAACAAAACTGTTTTTTAAAATATTATTTTAAAGTCTACAACAGTGATGGCGAATCTATGGCACTCAGAGCCATCTCAGCGGGCACATAAGCCGTCGCCCAGCCGTGCATGCGCGTGCGGCCTCCCCCCGGCAGCTGATTGGCGGGCCTCTGGAGCCCAGGAGAGGCCGTTTTCGCCCTCCCAGAGGCTCCAGGGAAGCCCCTAGGGCCTGGGGAGGGCAAAAAACAGCCCTTCTGGAAAAACAGGAAGTTGCAAAACAGACCTGTTTTTGGCTTCTGGTGGACCTCCAGAGCCCGGGGAAAGGCCATTTTTTGCCTTCCCGAGGATCCGGAGGCCTCCCCCGGGCCTCTGGGAAGTTGAAACGGCCTCCCCCAGACTCCAGAGACCCTCCAAAGGGGGCGGGGGTGTCACAGGCACATTACATTGTGGGTGTCGGCGTGTGCTTTCGGCACGCCACAAGAAAAAGGTTTGCCATCACTGGTCTACAAGTATATGTAGTCTATTTGGAGATTTGAAAGTGTAGTTAATATTATTTTAATATTAATATTAATATATTTAAGAGGAATTACATTTCAGGGAGATTGTATCAGAGATATTTCATACCGCGTTATTTTCAAAAAAATTGTATTAAATTAATGAGTTGCTGAAAAATATTGAGTGTTCCAATAATTAGAGGCCTAATTTTTATTTTGAGTGTAGGGACAAGGTAACTATGGCCCATAGTTGCAAAAGGTGTGGTCCACAGAAGACAGAGAAGCTGTGTTGTTTCCCTTCTGGCAATTCTGCTTGAGATAGCTGGGAAGGGAGGGGGAGGTAAATCTGCAATCCACATGCACATGCATGCAGCTCTGAATCTGATAACATGAGCAGCTCTCAGCATCAAATAGATTGCCCAACCTGTGTCTAAAGCATGTGTTCCCAGTATAAGGAACCTTTGAGGGCTACGTGTTTATCCTAACTTCCTTACCAGAAAAAAACCTATCACATTTGCCTATTTCCAAGGCTCTCATTTCTTCAGCTGCAAATAAATGCTGTGTATATTTCATTCCACATTCCTAATGAGCAATAATTGTATTAATTCTAGCCTAGTGGGTGTACATGAATCCCAAACTAAAAATAAATTTATATTTGTTTAAGGTAGAATAAATCTGAAAAGAAAAACATGTGGCTTAAAGAATGCCTTCCAAATCTGAAATCGTAAAAAATATGTTGGCAGCACTCAAATACATGCAAAATAAAATTATACTTTAAAACAGAATAAAAGCAGTTTGTATTGGTGTTACCTGGGATATATGTGGGTGAATAGTGCCATCAGCAAACACTGTGCTACTCTGTGGTTGACCTTCCAGCCAGGAGATTTTTAAAGGATTGTATGTTAGGCCAACTTCATTCTTCACTGCCATCTCCTAACAGATAAAAACAAACAACACTGTGTGATCATCTGTATTTCATTGATCCCTGCTTCAGTAATTAACTTGAGCAAACAGAAGAATTGCTGCAGACAAATAATTGAATGGCTGTGCTCAAAGGAACTGAGAAGTTCAGTCCAGGCTTGCTTTGAGTTCCCTCCCAAGTTGCCAAATTCATTCATATCACTTGATATAGGATATCAACTGACAGTAGAAGGACAATAATCCAGTTGGCTGTATCATTTTACAATATATTGTAATTCTTTCAATAGACCTCAATATCTATCAATAAATATCAATAGATATCTATATCAAACAAGAGGGCATTTTACAAAGAGATAAAAAAGAATAATAGTAATGATATTCACCCAGACGGTGGTTTCTCAACTATTGTAAACATTTTGTATTTTACATGCAGTAATTTCACTGAAGACCAGTCCTATACACAATCTTCAATTAGCACCTACCTCAGACAGTGACCATTTGCAGTTACAACACTGAGGAAACTTTGCAACCAACACCTTTATTTACAACCACTGCGGTATCTTTCTCTCCATCAAGTGTTCACCCTTACAGTCAATTAGGAGACCTTGTCCTGTGTCTGACCCATTTTTTTCTTGTCTTCTCTGGCATAACAGATTGCCTAAACAAGCTAACTCTCCTCTAGAGCTGCTTTTCTCTGTGTAGTGCATAACTAAACTGTACTAAAGACAAATTAATAAGCGCAGCTCTGTGATCTTAATTAGTTGATTAGAACCCTCCAGCTAGCTTGCACAGCTGTCTGATACAGAGGGGACCCTTTAATCAGTTTTATAAAATGCTTTTGATTGCCTCCTAAGCAATTCACCGCTTGTAGCCATCAGCACACTAGGTAAGCATTTCTTTCAGTGTATACTCCTGAGTGCCCCTATTTGTTATAATCCCTTCCTCTCCAATGAATGTAAATGCAAACATTAATTCTCTTCTTGCTAATTATCCTAGCACTAGAATAAACATACCAAAGGTTGGGGGAGTGAGGGGAAAAGGGCTATAGGATTTGCTCTTTTAACCAGCTTCCTTGTGGATTGAGTTCCGAAAACCTTCAACATTTGCGGTTATATTCTGCCGATAGGTGTGTGATGTCGCATGATCACCATTTGCGACTTCATGCTGGCTTTCCCATTGACTTTGTTCGTGAAGGTCACAAATGATGATAACTATGGGATGCTGCAGCCATCATAATTGGAGGCTTGTCACCCAGCATCCAAGTTGCAATCACATGACCAGTCACTGGGATGGGTGCAACTTTGAGGACTAGTCGTAAGTCTCATTCAGTGCATTGTAACTTTGGATGTTTGCTGAATGAATGGTTGTTAAACAAGAACTATCTGTATTTTATAATGCTATCTTCTTCAATAATTGCCCGCAGAACCTCTTGCGTTAATGTAGCCATTGTGGTACACTTCCATATTTCTAAGTTAAAATGCAAACAAAAATAACTTACAGCAGCTTTCACTGTAGCAAATTCCACAACTGCACTTCCAGACTTCTTGTTAGAGATCACCAAATTAAGAACTTCACCATACTATCAGAATCAAGAAGAAATGTAATGTAAGATGTAGGCTGAGTTTTTGGAGATTTTATTATAGGGGACACTGATTCACACAGGTAACATTACAGTCCAGAAATGATACAGACTTTAAGAAATAAGGCACCAGCCAAATTATTCTAGTGGAAAGATAGGCAATAAGTGGCTTTTCAAAAATGAATGGACAGCAACTCCTACCGATCATTCTAGCTAGGGCAGAGGGACAACTGTATATTATCAGGAAGACCATAAGTTGTCTGAGCAGTTGCTCCTTAAATATGAATAGTAACAAAGCAAGATAGTGTAAATAAAGTATTATTTACCTTAATTTTTGATAATTCTGCTTCACTAACAGTCTATATCAGGGGTTCCCAATCTGTGCGCCGCGGCTCCCTGGGGAGCCGCGCTATCGCCGTAAGGGCGCCACGCCATTTCAGAAAGCCTAGTGCGCATGCGCAGTTACAAGTAAAAAATGTAAAAAAACCCGGATGTACCCATTAAGGGAGCCGCGGAAAAAATCCGAAAATTTGAAGGGAGCCGCGGAAAAAACCGGAAGCAGGTAAGGGAGCCGCAAACAGAAAAAGATTGGGAACCCCTGGTCTATATCATATTGTGTAATTTATATGTTTTATTTCACCCTTGGGAAGGGAAGATTTACATTTATTTCTTATTCATAGGATGTGTCCTAGATTAAATTATTTTTTATTTCCTCTTGATTATTGGAATGTTCTAAGTTTTTCTATTCATCCCCTTTTTATATCTGGTCATATTTACCCTTCAATTTAAAAAGCTTAAGTCAGTTCAAGAAAGGTGGTATTTTAGGTCTTCTTTGGTATAAGAGAATAGCTTTTTGAGTTATATTAGATAATTAAACTTAATTTTTTGAAATTAATCATGATTCACTCATTCTACATACTGTATGGGGCAGTTATAAAGCCTATATATGAGACCACATTTTTATTAATGCTTTTAAAACAAAAAAAAATTTCTGCATCAACAGCTAGAATATTTGGTTAAAGAGAAATTGCTAGATTAAGCAAAGGATTCTATAGAGCAGGCCTACTATGAATTTGTATTAACCAAAATGACATTAGATATTAATACATATTAAGCAATGCCTTCCTTTGTTAACTTGTCTGGAAAAGATTTATGATCATGGCATAATCTCATTGGTTTATGAAAGAATTTATATTTAAAAAATTTCTTATTCCTACAAAAGGGCCATAATTATACGGAATAAGAACATGGCATTCTGGTGACTCTTCTATAATGAATAGGCACAGGCTAATGAATTTAGTCTGTCTGCTTTTACTTGTTTATTCCTACTATTTCATATAGTTAAATAATCCCCAGATTTCTCAATGCTGTCCTAATCAAGATACCAAACAAACTAGAATTCAAAATACAAGACCAGCTCATGGACTTCAGCTGTAGAAGAAAATAAACCAGGATTTTTTAGTTCAAATGATAAGTCAAACTGAATGCACTTGCATATAGCTCATTCAAGCCAAAGCAGAATGTACTACAAGTCTCATTTATCATTCCATATGAATTTGAATAATATTAAGCAAGGCCAATTATGATAAGAAGGCATTTTAGAGCAGGACCTTTTGTAGAATTTGCAGTAGAATTTCTTTTGAGTAACCTCCATTAGTTTCATCTTCTTTCTTGCACTTCCATCGAAGCTGATGGAGAAAAACCATCATTAGTTTCACACAGTGCAAGGTCCAAGGCCTACTATATAACAACAGCCGCAATTTACTTTCATTTCTATCTATATATTCCAAAAACTCTCCTGTTTGTCTGTTTCAGTCTTCAATTGGGAAAATAGTACATAGTAAGAGCAACAATTTTTGGACCAATGTACCTCAAACAGGTTAACTTAAAGAATGTATTCAAAATCTGGGGCCCACTACTCCTATGGGAATGAAAGTTGTGGTCACTTCAGTACTGCCACACTGCTGTAATCAGCTGTGCTGCTGCACTGCCACAACCAGCCAAAGTCAGGTGATTGTCATTTCCAAAACTCCCTGCTGGCTTTTTGCAAGCCAGCAGGAAGTTGGAACTCTTCTGAGGTGATTATGGTACCATATATAGCATTGTGTTTAAAAAATAAAATATTGTGTCAGTTAAATATTGTCAGTTTCATTATGCCATGTGGAAAGAGAGGGGGAACAACATGGTCAACAGATGACATCAAATGTCACTGAGAAACTGTAAGGAGGAGGAGCATACAAAAACTGATGGGGTCAGGGCCGTATGTCTCCGGGATCAAACAGTCATCACAAATAACATGAGAGAAGGAGGGAGAGTCAGAGGGCGAGAAGCATGCATGTCTTCAGAATGATAACAAAAGGCACAGAAGGAAGAGACAAAGGAGTCAAAAAATGCACATCTTCAGGAACAGAGACAAAAAACAAAGAGCAAAGGAGATGAAGAAATCAAGGATGAAAGGGCTGGACATCGCCAGAATGACAACAAAAGCCACAGAATGAGAAAACAAGGACCCAATGGGTTACAGTCTAGTGCTGTCTAGTGTTGCTATAAATACAACGAACTAGAATTTGTACAGATACTGAATGAACCTTCACTTTGAGGCCTATGGAAGCATTCACATTTTAGAATAACGAAAACTTATTACATACACCAAGTAGCATCTGGAAATCTGTCAATATTCCAAGTGACAGAGACTTAACTTCTAATTACCTTTATCCTAGAGCCTAGATTCTAGATTAAAGTGCAAGGAACACATTAAGGTGAAGTAAGTGACAATTCCCATAAGGAGCGAGGATGCCAAGGGCAGTCCAACTGTGTGTGGGAGGCTGCAGGCGATCCATGTGGCTTCTACTGATGGAATGATAAATTAGTTGTTCATCTTTCTTCATAGCTCAAATTTTTGGGGATGTCTTACTTTGAGCTTGGGTGTTCCTGTGCCATTCCCTCCATACCCATCTTGTTTACCTCAAAGAAATCAGAAAAAATGAAAATTATGGTTGCAATAGTTTTGAACCTAAAAAGTACATCTTTTGGCTAAACAAAGTCCAGTGTTCTAGTTCAGTTTACACTGGTTGATCTCCCAATCTAAAGTAGACAAAAAAACAGACAAAATTTATACTATCCTGATATACAAGTCAACAGATGTCTTAATTTATTCTGTACTCCCAGAGATAAAGCATCATTGTCAGTAAGAATAAAGAAAAAAAAACTCTTGGTAGAAAGACTGAAAAGCAAATCTCTCATGTCAGTCGGTACTGAAGAAACTGCAACCAACAATTCATCACAAAGCTGTTGATTAACATTCATTAAACTAATTTTCATTTCCTCACTTTTATGATAGGTATAAAGTTCTTGGGAAATAAGCAACTGCCTAAAGTCATGTTACAGAGTAAGATGCAATCCAGTGCATTTAGTTTGGAAAACGTTCTAATGAATTCAAGGAAAATTACTTCTGAATGGACACAAAGGTTCTTGGATGGATTTCCCAATTTAACTTTTTTTTTTTTTAAAAGCTTCATGTCAGAATTAAGGTAAAACATTCAAACTCTAAAAAGCAAGCACAATATTGCTTGGCCTTACTTCGCATTCGCTCTTTCTCAAGCCGGATTTGTTCCTGGATGAGTTTTTGTTGTTCCTCCAGTTGCCGAGATCCCTCTTCACGTAACCGTTGGATCTGGGATGAGTAGCAGAAAATAAAAATCCTGGCAATATTGCTTTAAAAACTGTCTCTAATTAAAAAAAATCTACTTACAATTTTTGGGGGGAACTGTCATAAAAAGTTGATCTATCATTTCTCTAGCTCCACATTCTATTTATCGATCAAATTAAACAAACTAAAGAGGTTTTTTTTAATGTGTGCAGTATGAACATAGAAAATTGTCTACACCATCAGATTATTTTATAATCTTACTTAACAATCTCTACATTTACTGGAGAATTCCTAGGTTTGCAAACAAAAGTTATATTGGAAGAGGCAAAAACTGACATCTGAAACTTTATCCATGCAAAGCAAGTGCTTTCCATTGAATTAAATAATACATTTCTCTGTGCTTGTTTGCCTGTGCATTGAAGCCTGAAAAGCAAATATATTTTAACTAGGATCCCAGCATCGTTTATTCTGTAGGATTCAGCCTTTCAATACTTCCATTGCTGTTCCTGAACATGAATAACCAATTAATTTCATATAAAATAATATCTGTTTACCACAATAACCTTACCTCTTGCTCTAATGTTCTAGTTATCTCAATCTCTTCTGCCTTGCTAACCTGGGAGTAAGCTTCTTTTTCCCGAGCTTCAAGATCTACAGCAAAGTAGAATAATTAATTGTACAGGGATTTAGTTTCTATGGTTTTTATATATACAATTAAGAGAAAAATTCAACAAGTAAGAAAGATAAGAAAGTACCAGATATAGACCATAAAACAGAATTTAAAAATGAATTATATACAAATGATGAACATGTGATTGCTGAAATGCATAAACTTTTGTTAAGATTTGAAACTGAAAAAGTACAAATTAAAGAGTGTATGATTAAATGGGCAAAGAACTTGAGTTACAATGGATCAATGAAAGAGAATGTAGTCAAAAAGGTTTGAAATTCACAGTGTCCTATAATTTGAAATGATATTCTGTTGCTATATGTCACCAGAAAAGTTGTGTAAGACAGATAAAGGTAATTCTAATTATGGTTGAAAATGTGAAAAGCTTCATGCTTTTCATAAATGCTTTTTATGAAATGTTTCATAAAACGTTTTATCATGCATGTCTGACCTATGAAAAAGTGAAAAGGTACTGGAAACATGCATAATGCAAATTTTAAAATTTAATATTCATATAAAACCTAGTAAAAACTTTACTACGATTTCTTAATACACAATTAGAAAACATTCATGGACAATCGGTTTTCTATATTGTAATAGCAGCAAGGTTATTATATCACAAAGATGAGAAAATATAGACGTATAAACAGCAAAGGAATAGGCTATGAAGATGGCTGAGTTTGCAGAAATGGCAAACTTGAGCTGTTTGCTTAGGGACAAAACAATATGTACTTTTATAAAAGACTGGAAACCTTTTTGCTGAAAATGAACAAAAATGATAGTGGTGATTTCTGGATTAAAAAGTGCTGAACACGGGACCCATATAATTCTAAAGAGGGAGAAATGATAAAAAATTGTTTTGTATCTGTGGTAAAGATTGGAAGTCATAAGTTTAACTTTATTTTCTCTTTCTTTATCTGTATCTAGCACTTTTATCTTTTCTACTTTCTCTTTATATGGATATATTTATGTTTTAATTATGCCAAAAATTTCAATGAAAATATTTTTTAAATCTATAGAAAATTAAGACTTACCTTTTTTAAAAAATGGAACAAGAGAAAACTATTTTGATTGTAAGTATACTTCACTGTACCTATAGCCTCAATGGTATATAAATATGCAGTTTGTAAATGAACTGTACATCTGATATTATTGTAAAGATCCTATAATCTCAGAATTTATTTTCTCAATAAAAACAGTCTAATATAACATACCAAGTTTGACTTTCTTCCTTCTTTCATCAAGTTTCTGGGTCCTTTCTGCTGCTTGTTTCTTGGCTTTCCTTACTCTATCATAGGCTGCCTACAAAAAAAGTAACAGGGCAAACATACTGAAAGAAGGTAAAATAAATCACCTATTTAAAATATTAAGGCAAGTTAAATCACCTATTTAAAATGTTAAATTTATCTATTTGAATTGCTGATAGTTCTATATATTTTGGTATCTTTCATTACCAAAGACCAAAAAAGAAGAAAAAGGAAGTGATCCAGAATACATTAGTGAGAAGTACAATCACACAATGTTATTTTTATATAGTGGTTAATTACATATTTGATTCACTAATAAATTTAGTTTTAGACATCTATGGAAGTTGACACACAACTGAATATCGAGTGTTACACATATGAAAACATTAAACTAATATAGAAAGCTTGGTGCAGGGAGGAGATATAAAAAAATGTTGTCTGTTTTATGTTATATTTTTCTGAACCTTTCTTTGATATTCTTTTCTGAAAAGTGTACAGGAAAATGGATATTCCTGTATAATAGCAATAGGTAGGTAGATTTTCAGCAGCTGAAAAAAGTGCATATAAAGGTATTCGCTTGTCTGAGCACTAATTTGCAATGACAAAACCAATTTTTTTTTTTTGCATTCATAACACAGAATCAAATTCCTTACCCTTGCTGCTGCATCTGTTAGAACTGTTAATGCCTGAGACAATTGATGGAAGAGTTCAGCTACAGAACATTAAAAAAAAAAGTGTGGGGAAATTTGTATCATTTTAGGTACATATCATTTATTCACTTTACTCGGATAAAAGATTTAACACAATAGGACTAAGCATTATGTAACATCAAAAATTAAGCTTATTTTAGAATTTAAACTTGCCCTACCTTTTAAAAATCAATTTGGTATTGTTGGTTTATACCTAAAGACAAAGATTCCTAAGTTCTACATCCTTAAATATTTCAGGTTTTTTCACAAATAAAGAAACACGCTGAAAAGGACCAAAAGGATCATCCTCACAAGTAAGAACAATTCAAGACTGCCTTGGCTGGTCTCTGAAGTAGAAGGTTAAGAGCACTGAAATGAGAAGGACACTTTGCAGGTAGAAGGCAGAGAATGGAAGGAAAATTAATCCCACCCCCAATGAAATACAGGAGGTTCTCTAATCCATAATCTTTTGTTTCACCAGCATGGCTCTGGGACTAGACCTGCCTTTATGATAAGCCATTTGTAAAGATTGATGGGATGGGTACATTAGTGATAATACAAGTATGTGTATTGCTAGATTAAAGACTAATCTGACAGGCTCCTTGGCAATGATGATGGTAGCATCTGTGGTAAAGATCATTGGTAAGGTAGGCCTTTGAGGTAATCTATTAGAAGGACCTAATCTAAGGACCGAACTTGATCTCCCTCATAAATATAGAGGAAGCTATGGAGCTACACCAACTAAACTATTGACAATCGTTGAGCAATGCAGATTAATTTTATTTATTTATGAAAAATTATATGGCTACATATAATCTTGCAACCTGTCTCATAGAAACTGCTATCTTGCCTAACTGTTACTGATTTCAGAAGAATTGTTACATGTCATTATATGTTTGGGGGAAAAAATCTATTCTCTCCTGATGAACCACACGGAAAAGAGTTATATTTTTATCACAAATCTCCATACCTGCTTTGGGATTATCTGGATGTTTATCTGGATGACAGGTCAGGGCCTTCTGTCTGTAGGCTTTCTTAATCTGTAGCAGAAAGAAGATAGAATGAACAGTGTGAGCAGCTGACTGTATCAACTTTTAAAGTAATGGTAAATAATAATATCAACCCACTGAAAAGTGATATAAATGATCTCAAAAATTGGCAAACATGTATTATTGTCAAAGCGTATCTGCATAATTTTAAAAAGTACCAACATTTTACAAGTATCTGATTTCATTGCAATCAAAAATCTACTTTTGAAATGAATTAGCATTTAGATTCATTACAATATTTAGAATAAACTAAAACATTTAATATTTACTCTTACTCCGAGAGAGAGACAATGGGATAAATCAAGGTGGACAAATCAGACATGTCAATCTCCATATCAGTTACTTAACATCTTTTCTTAATGTTTCAAACAGTAAACCTGGAAGGCAAAACTGTACCAAACTGTACTGCAGTAAATATGTCTTTGGCACATGGAATAAACTAAGTATCTATGATAAATATCACTGAATATTTGTCAAGATGTGAGTTATTTATCTTATACAAATGTTTCTTGCAGAGAAATCAAAGGGGCATAACTGAGCTGTAACCAGCCAGACTGTAATTGTTTAGGAAAATACATAAAGTATTTTACAATGCAACTTTCTTATCTGGTACTATATTTGATAAGTTTCATTTCATATTTGTCTGGAACAGCTTTTGTGACTAATGAAGGTTGGGTATACTTGTACGAATAATTTTCAATCTATCCTGCTTTCAACTTATCTTTTTAGAATTACTGAATTTGCTGAAAAGAAATTTAGGAAGTGTTTTGCAATTATGTATTTGGCAAATAATGGATCAGCTCTACAAATCGTATTGTTGTAAATAAATTAAAAATTGTAATTACACATCTGTGGGCAAATCAGGAAGAGTTCAAAAATCATGTTTATTTTATTTATTTTTATAAGAGATACTCTCAAGTTTCCTAATCCACAAGCAAAGGCCATGACTGCAGCTTATAAGGATTATAAAAGAAATATACAGAAGAATTTAGATTCCCTATGTCTGTCCAGAATTGTGTCTTACTTTAGGCTGATGGATCTGATTATATTTTTCCTCTCAATTCCAGCATTATCCTTCTCTGACATTAAAAACTACGATATTTTTAATACAGATATAAATTTAAATTTCACTTCTATTTATTTTATTAACTGTAATATTCTCTAATATTACAGCTAACAAGAAATGAAATTATTCAGAAATGGCATATTAATATTCAGCTATCATAAGCGCACCAACGTGCCTACCGTCCCCTGTCCTAATGTTTTCTCTTATTTGTATTCATTTTATATATTCATAATTATGTTTATACTTACATGTATTATTGAATGTATGCTTGACAAAATAAACAAGGATAAAGAAGACCCTATGGGAATGTCTGATTAATATCGCCTTCTTTCCCATGTCATTAGATCTGGTGTCTGCCGCTTTTCCATTTCTCATTTCTTCATGGTTATGGGTCACTCGCTTTTCTTGAGGGCGTCCAATAAAGGAGAATATTTGTAGCTCGGGGTTGAAACGAGGGGTCCTCGGTGCTCTCGGAGCTTGCTTGTTTTCTTGCAGACGTCTTCAAGAAAACGAGCAAGCTCCTAGAATTCCAAGGACCCCTGGTTTTCTTGGATTGGTTTATTTCTTGGCTCGATATTAATGGCCGCTGTGAAAAAATATTTGTAGTTTAGAAGCTGGGTTTTTTTGCTGCTCTCTGACTTAGCTTGTTTGCTTGCAGATGTTTCGTTCTCCAACTAGATAACAGCAATATTAGCAATGTATCAAACGTCTGCAAAAAAAAAAAAAAACCCAACCAAGCTCAGAGAGCACTAAGGACCTCATGGTATTAATTGTTTCACAAAAGGCACCCTTGTTGCCACTCTAATCCTTACACTGTTTCCTCATAAGATAGTAAAATTGAGAGATTGATTGTGCTGATGTGGAACCCATAAATAAATTTCCCCTGGAGGCTCTGTTTTCAACTTGATCCTTCAGGTGTTAACAACTGTTTACTTATAGCCACTGTAACTCAATCCATCCTCTGCTCTATCCTCCTCCTTTGGAGATCTGACAATCACTTTCACAGTGTCATAGCGTTGCTTGTGCTATTGTGACCTTTGTAGATATCACAGCATCTGAATACTTTTACTTCATAGCTGCTCCTAACAAGTCCATTGCGTATTTGTTGATTGCTTTTTCTTTGATGTTAATGGATAATGGATAATCCTAAAAACAGAAGATATATACCTCCTCGTTGTCAAATCCCGATTGTTGTACCTTTGTCATTAGATTGGTTGTCTTTATTTATTTATTTTTTAGCGTATGGCACGTGTTAGCTAGGGATCACCAAGGTGGCTAGCTGCCTCTGTGAAAGGATTCCCCCCCCCCAGTGGTGTTATCTTTATCCGCCAGAATGCGGATAGGCAATTGGGGGAGACTCCTTTCTTGCCTTGATTTTAGGAGAAAAGATTTCTATTTTTTGGCTATCAAGTAGCTACATTAGCGTAGTACAGATTGTTTATGTTTCTTTCTTCAATTTTAAAACCATATCTTCTTTCAATCCCTTAATATACTGTATATTAAGACTTGAATAAATCAGGAGAGAGAATACATCCTTCTCTCACTTCTTTGCCAGCTTGCAAAACAGTGCTCTGTGTTCCTAATCCTTAGGCACGGTTCAAAAAGTTATAACGATCAATGGTATCAATATCCTCTGTGAGATCACGCAGATTGTACTACACCATCTCGGTCCTGCCAGAAATCATCTTAGTTGTACAAAACGCACATTCTCATTGTTTCCTTAAAATGATGCAAGCTCCTCTTGTTCTTGTGAGCTATTTGTTTAAAAAAAAGCGATGGGTATTTGAATTTAATTAAGTTACCGAAATTTAGATGAAGTATCTTGGTCATGGATATGATGCAAGTAACAAGGTTATTCTGTTTCTTTTAGGATCCGAGTGGAGTTCAGGGGTTCCAGAAGATAGCTTTTCAAGTGATGATGAAGAGCAGGATGATGAAGTTGATGATACACCTAAGACACCAGATACCAGAGTTAAAGATGTAGAAGAATCCAAAGAAACAGGAAACGCTGGATGGGCTGAAGCCATGGCCAAAGTGCTTAATAAAAAGGTTTCTAGTGATAAGCCCACTATCCTGTTGAAAAACAAGGAACGGGACGTAGAACGAAAAAAAGAAAAACAAGAGAGATTGGAGCAGAGGAAGAAGGTAGGCAGAAGGAAAGCAGTTGAATATTACCACTAATATTCAAGAGATGTGCAGTGGCTGAGATTCAGGTCACGTTCAACGTATGATCACAATTGGAATAAGAATCCCCATCTCTAAGCAAGGTGGTGGTTAAGTAACTTCTCCCTGGTTTTACTTTATTGCCATCTTCGTTGAGCGAATCACAGAACGTGTTAATCAGATGGTCGTTAAGCATAGAGGTCTCCAACCAGTGGTCCGGGGACCACTAGTGGTATTGTGAGAAAATTTTGGTGGTCCTCAGTGCACCCAGGTGGAGGAGCTGCTCCAGGATGACCAATGGGCCAGTCCTGTG
>JAOYMU010000001.1:103102273-103115303 GCA_025802295.1 Psammodynastes pulverulentus | reverse complement strand
TACACACACACACACACACACACACACACACACACACACATTGTTGATTACATCCTTTTATTCTGTTGAGGACAGAACATTAAATCAAGAGAAAAAATTATCTGATAAATAGATATTTAGGTGGAATGGACAACTTGTTTCCATAATAAAGTGAAAAAATAAGCAGTCAGGTGAATGAAAATGTGGAATAAAATGAGTAAAGAATAACCGCCAAATCCTTTAAAAGTTTCAGTGCAGAATATACCACCGTGGAGCAAGATAATGTACAGATACCAATGTGGCTATTTGTGGCCATTTCTGTTAATTCCAGGCACTTTTTAAAACTGTTCTTGATATAAACCTCCCAAAAAGTCAGGGATCTTCTGTCTGACTTTGTGGACTGGGGATTAAGACAAGTTGCCCATTCCACCTAAATATCTATTTACCAGATAATTTTTTCTCTCTTGATTTAATATTCTGTCCTCAACAGAATAAAAAGATGTAATCAGCCTGCTAGATCAGAGGAAGGCTATAGTATCAGACTTTTTTTTTTTAAATCAGTGTCTTGAGTTCATCAGGAGAATCACAAAATTTTTACTGCGATTGTCTCAAAGATGCTTTTTCAAAAGGCAACTGGACTGTTTTTTCCCTTGAGAAAGAAGAAGAAAATTGCTTCTCAACCAAAAAGCTTCATCCGTTCTGGCAGGATGGCGGGGGCGATAGAAGGATTAGTTCTGACAGGATTGGAAAGATTAGTTCTGACAGGATGGTTAGCACAACCAGATGACTGCAAAGAAATATGATCCTTCCAACCCCTCCCCCATCCTGTCAGAACTAATCCTTCCATCGCCCCACCATCCTGCCAGAACCAGTGAAGCTTCTTGGATGAAAAGCGAAAAGTTTTCTTCTTCCTCCTCAACAGAAAAAACAGCCCAGTTGCTTTTTGAAAAGGCACCTTTGAGACAACTATTATGTGGATGATTGAAAATCTCCACAGACATTTTATTAAGATTGCATCATCGCCAGAACTATTTGTGCAAGTTGAGCCTGTATTTTATTGTTTACTTATGTTGGATTATCCCCCCCCTCCTTTTAAACTTTTTTTCTTCAGTTTGACTTTTTGGGTATGCTGTAATCTTTCATCAAAGAAAAGCTAGAACAAAGCATATAGCACGTTTAATCATTATATTAAAAGACTTTAAGACGATAAAAACATTTTTTCTGGTTTCCAAAAGAATATAACATCAGTACCAAGCATCAGTACCAAGCATGATTTAGAAAGATATGACAAAGAGGTCCACTCCCAAGAGAGCTAGTTTGGTCTAGTGGATTAGACCAATTCATTGAAGGCATGGGAATCAATCCTATAAGCCTTGACTGCCTGTGATGACCAATTGGGTTTCTTGTGCAGTTGGTCATTATAAAGACAGACTGCTGGACTGGAATGGGCCAGGGGTCCAATCCAGCAGTGTACTGCTTATGTTCTCATAACAAAAGTTGATGCACATGTCCTCCTGTACTTTGTCAACCGTGTCACAAAAAATATGGAATCATCCCTGTTCAAATGGCCTGTGCTTATGCTGATTTGGGAACAGAACAAAAATTAATAATAACTTGTTGAAGGTATTCATTAATCTGGAGAGGGCATCTGACTTTTGAATAATCTCTGGTGGAAAGAATTAAATTTGTGATTATGAAAAATTATTCAAGTGAGATACCAGAGATCAAATTTAAAAGGCTGAATTATTATATGCCTCCTTAGTGGAGATTGAAAGAGCAATTGGAAGATCCAGAACTGAAGTGAGATGAAACACTGTTTTTCAGATGAAGTCATTCCTATTGCTCAGAAGAATTCATGACCTGCTGCTACCTTTGATAGGAAAAGGGACCTCACCCTATAATTATATGAAGAGACATGCATAGCTAAGGAAATTCACAGTTCTTTACCTTGCTTTTGTTACCCTTTGTTTTTCATTTTTAGCTGTTAGGAATTGCTATAGCATAGTGCTTTTGAATTCTAAACTCCAGTTCCTCTATGGCAAACTGGATTTCTTTGAGGGCCAGACCAACATTTTAGTTCTCCTCTGTGGGCTGGCAGAGGGGGAGGGGGGGCAGGCGGGACGGATGCCTCCTGCAGCACCCTGCTGGCCAAAACGGGGTACCAGGAGTTTGCGCACGGTCCCCCTGAGCCTCATTTTTGCCCCCCATGGCCTTCTGCAGCACTCTGCCAACCAAAAACAGACCGTGTGGTCCGTTTTCGGACCGTTTTTCATCCATTTTCAGCCCATTTTTTGACCTGTTTTGGGCTCATTTGAGCCCATTTTTCAGCCCAATGTCAGTTCATTTTTCAGCCCATTTGGACCCATTTTTGGCCTGTTTTCCAGTCCTTTTTTGGCTCATTTTCAGCCCAATTTTTCAGTCTATTTTCAGCTTGTTTTTTGGCCTGTTTTGGGCCCATTTTTTTGCTGGGTTTTGGCTGGCAGAGTGCTGCAGGAGGCCATGGAGGGCGAAAATGAGGCAGGCTGGCCCCGTGGACTGGATTTAAGCACTCTGTAGGCTGGATCCAGCCTGCAGGCCTTGAATTTGACACCCTATTCTATGGTGTAAAAATGCAAGCACATGTGAATATTTTTCTAGATCTGCTGAAAATAGATTTTAGCAATATTTTTAGCAATCAATTGCCAACTTTCTTGAAATAGTTTAATATGGGTTTAAAATATCAGTAGTCCTCGACTTACGACCACAATTGAGCCCCAAATTTCTGTTGTTAAATGAAGCATTTGTTAAGTGAATTTTGCCCCATTTTACAACATTTCTTACCACAGTTGTTAAGTGAAGCACTGCAGTTCTTGAATTAGTAACAGAGTTGTTGTGAAGCTGGTTTTCCCATTGACTCTCATTGATTTTAGCATCAGGTGTGAAATTTAAACTGGGTAAAATCTGAGGACGAGAATATCATCAGGCCTCAGAAATTTCATCAAACTATTATTTCTTAACAGTGTGCTTAATAATATATTGACTGAGAAATTCTGGGAATAGAAGTCCATAGTTGCCAAATTTGAAGAACACTAGTCTAAATTATATTTCGGTCTTTTACCCATAAGGGACATTTCAAGTGTAAAAAAAATACTTTCATTATAGACTGCTCAACAGAAATATGCAGGACAAATAGAGATAAACTAGAAATTAAGATGCAGATAAATTGAAGAAAAGGCTCTGTTGCTATTATGCGATAGAAATATAAAATCCATTGTTTACCAAAGAAGTTTAGTTTCAAGCTAGAGAAGTAGATGGACAGCATTCAATTGGTGGTCATCGCTGCCAGAAAAAAGAAATACAACACTGATAAATGGTTACTAGAAAATATATATATATATTTATAAAAATTGGAATATTCTGATGTTAACTCTAGATGCACATGTAAAAATAATTACAAAGATTTACATAGAAATTAAAATATCTCTCCTTATGATAGCAACATTGTGACTGGCAAATTGTTTTTCAACTAATGACTCTTGAAGGACAAATTCTACCAGCTTCCTCTTCATCATTAAACTTTATGCTTTCCAACTTTATGCTTTTATGTTAAAAGACATATACTCCTTTTGTCAATGAAAATAAACCAGTAGAGGACCGCTCATTGTAAAGTAGAACACAGAGCTTCTCTAACCCAGATGTCACATATAATAGTTGTATTTTTTAGGAGGGCGGGTCTAGCAGGTATAAAGGAGGGCAATCATTTGAAATCCAGAAGTGAGAAGTGAGGTAATGAGCCCTTCCTCCAATTATGTTCTCAACTCCTTCATCCTTTTATTATATAATAACCTTCAATCATTTTCTTTATGAGAAAGTAAGATAAGTTATTCAAGCGGAATTTGAGACACAAATAAAATGGCTTCAAAAACTCTTCTATATATCTTTTTCAGCCTGAAAAGTGCACCTTCTTGGACATAGTTTTCCTATACTAGGGGTGTCAAGCTCGTGGCCCAAGGGCCGGATGCATCAAGCACTGGGCACCCCTACCCCCATTTTAGCAAAGGGGGAAAAGTCATGATACATCACGTGATGACGTGACGCCACGAGTTTGACACCCCTGTTCTACACTGACTCAAAATTTGGGTTCATCTGATTCCTGGAGCACCAGGCTGGGGAAGGCTGTTGACTACCTAGAAGCTTCTACTAATTAGTTTGTTTTCATACCTGATCCGATTGGTCTACCCACTTCAAAAACGTTTCTCCGGTTGTCTCAGGAAGACATCCTTCCAGTTTTCTTTATGAACTTCTTCATGTAGGAATGTCAAGACAGCAACCTATAATTCTTAGTAAGTCAAGCATTGATCAATATTTAGGGTCTCTTTTCACACTTGTTATTCATAGGCAGAAATCCCCTTAATAGTGTGAGGGTTGATGCTTTGAGGTTTGTCAGAAGTTGCCACTGCTCATGACAGTTCCATGCTGCAGGAGCACACAATTTGTGTGCTCCTGCATTTCTTTGGAGGACTAACTAGTCTCCTGAAACTTCTCAGCCAATTATGCATTTATGTAACAAAGTTATGTATTTTAAAATAAGTTGTAATTCAGAGAAAATCTATAGCTCAGTAATACCTTCATTAGACTAAAGAATTGGCAAGTTCTTTTTGCTCTCAAAAATTCATCATGATATTAATTCAAGCAGTTTATTATACATACTACATTTTATGTCCATTTTTAGTATATTGAAAAGTACAAATGTGTACCTTGGTAACTTAGCTTTTTGCAAAGTTTGTTGTAATAGTTTGGGGCTGAGTTAGGAGATACAGTATTTTGTGCTTGCATAGAATGCCTGCCCCTCATTTGTTTGTTGACTGCAAATATTTTTTATATTATATTTGTACTTCAGAGTTGAATTGTGGAGTCTTTGGAGCTCTTTGAGCTTGGTTGTTTGCTTGCACACGTTTCATTTCCCAACTAGTTAACAACATCAATACCACTGGTGATGTTACCTCTTTAGGTAATGAAAGATCTGCAAGCAAACAACTCAAGCTCAGAGACCCTCAAGGACTCTGCAACTTCCATCTTTTGCAAGCAGGGCAACCTGGCTAGATAGGCGGGGAGGAGACAGCAGATCTTTTAGAGCTGATCTTTGTAAATAAGAGAAGTGAAAATGAAAAAAGGAAAAAACTTTGCCCAAATATGAGGAGTTATCTCAGTGGAGATTACAGACAGAGTCAAGACATTCTGAATCCGTGGAGAAAGTTGAAGAACACAAAGACTCACTAGACCTCACCCAACAAAAAGATCATCTCCTTTTCTCAGGGAAATCTGGTTTTTTGAAGGATCCTGCTAGCAGACCATTGGGAGAAAAATGGTTTTAGGTACAGAAGAAACATTAGAGAAGCTCTAATTATGGTTTAGGAATGATTTGGGGACTGTGTCATATATTGTCACACAAATTAGGAATTAACGTGCCTGTTTTTGTGTGAATATACTCTCTGCATGATAGATGGATGGAAATCTTCTGCTCTCACTTGTTAATATTTCTAGAGCATAAATTTATCATAGGTGACTTTCTATGCAAGCATATGTGCTAATTGTTGTTATTCATATGTCAATCATTAATCAGATTTTCATAGTGAAATAACCTTTGCACATGTTTTATAAGAGTTGGGTATGTCACCGTGGAAATAAATGATGTTGTGTCAAGAATTTTGCTTGCCATGAAAAAAACTATAGAAAAACCTGTAGTTATAAACAGAGGGTGGTCTTGTCTATCCCACGTATAGCCTATAATACAATTAGAAACAGATAGCTAACATGATTTGTTTATCTTCTAAACATAACAATCCAGGTATTTCTTTTATTTCTAATACTATAGCAAAATAATCAGAATCCAGTCAGCTCTTTATACAGGTAGTTCTTGACTTATGATCACAAATGAGCCCAAAATTTCTGTTGTTAAGTGAGACATTGGTTAAGTGAGTTTTGCCCCATTTGATGACCTTTCTTGCCACAGTTGTTAAGTGAAGCACTGCAGTTGATAAGTTAGTAACTTGGTTGTTAAGCGAATCAATGGCTTCCCCATTGATTTTGCTTGTCAGAAGGTTGCAAAAGGTGATCACATGACTTTGAGACACTGCATCAGTCATAAATATGAACCAGTTGCCAAGCATCTGTTGTTACATCCTCAAACCCCCAAAACTTTAACCTTAAAACTGTCTACCGTGGACTTCACTCCATTCCTAAGAGGTCTGTAAGGGGGCGTGCATAAGCACAGCAATGTGCTTACCATCCCTGTCTTACTGTTCCCATTTATTATATATATACTTATTCCTGTTTATACTTATATGTTTACATGTTATGTTCATACTTATACTTGTTTTCTCATACATGCTTGACAAACTAAAGAAATAAATAAAATTATTGTCCTGCCATAATGCATTCTGTCTGCTCACTTTTTGATGCTGTGAACAAAAATTATGGAACAATAATAGGACCTATTAAAGTCTGGATTGAATGAAGCTTAAAGTAGTTATAGACTTCAAACAAAAAGAGTCTGTGAGGGAAAACAAAGCACATAATCAGGGAGAGTGAAAAGATAGGAGGTATTTGAAGGGGAGGTCAAATAAACATTCTGCCCCAGTTCCAGATACCTCTCTGAGGAAAAAAAAATGTCCATTTTTGTCTCTTTCAAGACAAACAATTACAATCAAATGGAACAGTTTGTATTAATTCACTGCACCTGAAACAGGTGAGCCTGGTGTTGCTGTGCTGATTGGTGTTGCTCAGGAATGCCCCTTGCTTCCACAAATCATTTTAATAGCCAAACATCCTACCTTATCTGTTCAGTCCCCAGGTTTGATTTTTGTTCTTCCCTGGACATTCCAAGATCTTTATTTTTTTTATCTCTAGCTCTGAGATAGATTTTGCAATCTCCTGCAATTATTAGTGCTCAAGTGAGAAAGATTACTTTCTAATCTTCTCCATGCTCATAGCTATTGTTTCTAGGTCTCATTGAGGCATGCTTTGTTTCCATGCCTCTGTTCAAGGTCTACTGCTTCCATCTAGGGTTTCCTACAGCTTCTTTCTTTATGACTAGATGCCTATCAGATCTGATTGCCAGCTCTTCTGTGCTTTATTTTTTCAGGCAGATGGAAAACATGCCGTGTCCTCAGGCAAGAACCCTTGGTTACCATCTATTCCCCCAATCCCATAACCATTAATCTGTGATCAATTAACATTCCTCTGCCACATTCCAAGGACCTCAGCAGCCTCAGGAACATCAAGGCAGTAACAAGCATGTTTACCGTAACAACGGTAATAATAATAATAGATGTCCCACAATGTGCTATAAAGATACAGAGCCCTGTCCCAAAGTAAAACGTCTGACCCCCATATATACCATACATACAACTTTTAAAGAACATAAAAACTAACACACACTAATACAGAAGAAAGTTAGTTAGTTCACTTTATTGTCATTGTACCTCATACAATGAAATTAAATTAAAGAGAGAGAGGGAGAGGGAGAGGGAGAGGGAGAGAGAGAGAGAGGAAGAAGATAACAGTGAAGAAAGAAAGGATTAAAGGATTAAAAGAAACAAAAAGAATCTTTTCATTTCTTTTGTAGCAAATGCGAGCATGCATATGAAGTTATCTCTTACCCTATGATTACCAACACAGCTTACCTTTTTCTATTATCCATATTTTTCTGATCACCAAAACCACAAATCAAGTGCATTTTTATAAAATGTGCAAAGTTTATAAAGGGGTTGCAGCCAGCCATAAATAAGTTTCTTTTCTCCAATCAAAGAAGTTAATTTAATTATCTCTGCAAATTGTATCATCTTCTTCAACCATTCTTCCATTGTGGATACTGTTGAACTTTTCCACCTTTGGACACAGACTGTAATAACCTTCCTGAAGTTGTAATATCTAAAAAGAAAGTTCCATGACTTTTTTCTTAATTGTTTACTGCTTAATACCAAAAGAAAACCTCTGGTTTCAATTGTACTTTAGTCTTTAAGAACTCTATTTTTCATGAGTTATTATGATGAACCTGATGTATGACATTCCAAATAGTAGACTTGCATTAGCTAATAAAAAATCTTTTTATGTACTGTATATCTTTGTGAATAAATGCATATTTTCTGAATTGTCTATCATTTGTTACTGGGAATCAGCAATTGTTGTATATGCATTTTATCCATAAATGTGAAGAGAATTAAAAAGGATAGTTATATTGGTCTATCACAGCCTTATGTCTTTTAAAATGTTAACAACATTTAACAACATTCACAGTTCACTTCATCAGGATCATCTGCATCTTTTCTTCCAGCTCTTACTCAATCTGATGAATTTTTATTAGCTAATGCAAGTCTACTATCAAAAAGGGAAAAAAAAATTCTCATGGTTCAGGTGTGGCATTTTTTACACTTAGTAGAGCTGTGTACAGTAAATCTTTGAGAAGGTACTTTGCTTAGTCTGAGCAAAACACTCTTTTGAAATTGCTTTGATTTCAAAGTCAAACCTAACATCCTCACTTCTAAGAATGAAGGTGAAGCATCCGCCTTGCTTTCCTCCACCTGCTTCATTTACCTCTTCTCCAGTCTCTCCAATCTTTCAGCTTACCCCCAAATTACTAAAAGTCTTGGAAGATGCAATGGCAGCATGGAAGCAGAAGAGTAGAAATTCTGTCACTCTCTTATTAGACTGGTGTATGTCAGGAGCTTACCCTCACTATTGTAATTTTAAAGGTTTAAAGATTTCTATTTCCCAGCCATGACCCACTCCACTGAGTGGTGTTCATCTCCAATTCTCCACCTGCATTGTCTGAAAGATGCTTCTGTCATCATGTGGCCAGCATGAAAATACACAAAACATTAACCTTTCCTGCCAAAGTGGTACCTATTTATCTACACGGGTCTATGACAGTTCGCCACAGCCAACTCGCCACGGCCAACTCACTGTGGGACAACCTGCCATGGCTAACGCAGCACAGGACAACTTGCTGTGAGACAATAGCTACACTAATATATCAAATAAATGGTGGAATAGAATTGCTAAGGAAAGGATGCAAGAGGAGGGAGAGAATGAAATGTGAATGGCAAAAATTAGAAAAACATTTTTTTTAATTTTAAATAATTAAATAAAATTGTTAAATTGTCCTGCGGTGAGTTGTCCCATGATGAGTTGATCATGGTGAGTTGCTCTGCGGCAAGTTGGTTACAGTGAGTTGGCTGTGGCAACTTTTCCCATTCCATATCTACTCACATTTTCATGTTTTCAAACTGCTAGGTTGGCAGGAGCTTGGGTGAGAATGGGAGATCATCCCATCACTTGGCACTTGGGTCTTGAACCAGGCTGTCGGCTTTTCAGTTGACAAGCCCAGCATCTTGACCACTGAGCCATTATGCACCTCCACTATTGTAGCTACCTTTAATTAATTAGATTTTTTTATCCTGACTTCCATGCAAGAGCTTAAGGAGCTGTAGATCGAACTTCATCCTAATTTTCTCTACAACAACAAATCTGTAAGGTAGGTTGGGCTGAGAGAGTTACTATAATGACTATCCCAGAATTAACTAGTGAGCTTCCACAGCTCAGGGTAGATTTGAACCCAATGATCTCTGCTCTTACTCCAGTGACTTAACTACTATATCATAGTAGCTGGAAAACTCCTGGAAAGGCTTCTGACGTTTATAATGCACACATATTTTAAAGAAATAAAGCAAACTCCATGAACTGTACGAAAAGAATCAGAAATTTTAGGATAATTGAAATAATGTGATAATCCATAAACATTCTGTAAATATTTCTCTAGATCTAAAAAGGGGAAGACAAGTGAAGGCTTTGAGTTACTAGGAAGTAGATTTAAATGGAAGATTAGAAAACAGTTTCTGGTTGTGAGAGCAATGCCAGAGGCTAATAAGCTACTTAAGAAGTAGTAAACTCCTGGCTGGAAATTTCCAAGGCACAGGAAGCAGGATATCTTCCAGGAATGCTTTAGATTTAGGAGCCTTTGCTTTAGGGCAAAGGGCTGCTCCTTGGACTAATCACAAACACTAAACCTTCTGAATAGGAGTAAAACAAGATCATTAATGAGCACATTCTTTTCCCCTGTTTTCCCCAGGTGGCAGCCTATAGAGGACTCCTGCAGCTGCAACGTGCTGGAAATTCTGACTACTGTAATACATTCAGAAACAGGTTGTGGAAAACTGCCTTGCCTGCCACCCAAAGAGACACTGTTCGTTTCTCCAAATGTGGACTGTGAGCAATACATGGATCAGGTCTTTTGGATCTTGCACGGAATCATTATTTCCCTCTTTACCCACCTGGTATTGACAGTTTCTGCAACCAGTATCTATCCAGGTCCATCATCTCTGAAATTGACTGCAGTTACTGTATATTTGACGGATTAATCTGTAGAGGTTTTTTAATGTTCAGATACTACTTTAGGGCACAAGCTACTCTTTGGAGTGTGAATGCCCATACCCTTGAAACAGGCTCCCAAATGTTATTTATTTATTTATTTTATATGTCACCCATCTCACTTTCAAGATCAAACCTTCCGACTTTCTCTGTAGCATCTGGGAGCACTCTTCTCTCATTCAGCATCTTGTTACCTCTGCTGCTTCTTCCTCTTATTTCTTCTCCTTTAAATCTCCAGTGATTATTTTGAAAGAGCAGATCACTGTAGTTTACTGAGTCTATTAACTTCTATTAAATAAAATGCCAGGATATGCATTCATTAAATGCCAAGACTGACACCAAGTTGAACCCTTCATATCATTTGGAGAAATGGGATTATCACAATCTTTCCTATATATATCTTCTATAGACAGATATATATATTTTCTTGATGACCTCTTTGAACAACCTCTTTGTTGTCCTCCCTCCCTCTCTCACACACACATAAATAGAAAACATTTCTAAAAAGAAAAAACCGTCACTGAAATTGACTCACACCATACTGATGAGTGGAAAGTCGTACTTTAAATGTAGATTAGTTTCTTAAAGATTCTTCCATAGTTTAGACAGGTTGCTACTTCTTTCAAAAACACCAAAAAGAAGATGGTTGATTATAATATTTTCATAAAGCACGAAGGAAGAAAAATAAGAAGCCATTGGTAATATTTACACATATACAGTGTGGTTTAACATGTAAATGAAAATAAACACAGCGTCTCTCTTTTAATGGCAGATTTAGGTAATGTTGTCTCCCTGCTGAAATTTATTCCTGAAATTATAACTTTTCAGTCTCTTATGTGCAGACTATGACATTCATTTTATAATTGAATGTAATATTTGTTTATGATCTGGAAATGCTAAAGGGGGACTTTAGGACCACATTTGAACCCTGACGCCAGAGATTGCTATCTGCTGTCCTATCTAATAACTCCCTTGATCACTCATTTTGAAAAAGTTCAGAAACAAAAAAGATTCCATAAGAACCATTTGGGCAAAATATACTTGTGTCAACACAATGAAAAAAGGCAAAAACATATGAATAAAACAAAACCACAGGGAATTTTGTTGAAACAGTAATAGTACAATCCTGTTTAGTCATAGTTAAGTCACTTGAGGTTAAATTGGCTTTATTTCCAGTAAACGTACATAGAATCAGAGCTGATGAAAAAAGCTAATGAAAAAAGAACCCAAATAAGTATTTTTTGTTTATTCCTATAGCCCAAGAATCTCTGGCACATCATTTCCATGGATACCTGCTATGTATAATGAATAATAAGAATAATCTTTGAGGATTTCCTTTGTTCCACATTTTAAATAAGCCAACTTAATCTGCATCTCCTAGATTGATATACAAATTAAAATACAATTATCTTTCTATTTTTTTCCTTCCTATATATTTCTATAGCATTCTCAGTTCAAAAGTTAAACTAAAATGAAAATGAAATTAGGTTTCATAAGCTGGATAATAATAAGCTGGACGTTAATATTCATTGTTTGAGGAAAAACATTAAGAAGGGTACGTTTATTTACTTTCAAGTTAGATTCTTACAGAAACAAAATGGAATAAGCATATGCAAAATTAGAGGTTCCCTGAAAACAGGCAGATCCATCCATCCTTAGTCCTGACTCACTCTTTGGGAATTATTAAAATTAAGATGACTGGATACATGGGGTTATGGCTGTTATAACACCTACAGAAGATCTTTCAAGCTGTCTGCTTATTAGAAAACAAATCTTAAGGGCACACCACGTAAATGCATTGCAAAATTCCATGGTAAAATACTTCCTTGTGTATTCAGGTATATGTCATCCATTCCTTTGCCTCTCTTTACATTACTGCTTACTTGAGTGTGACTCATTATTATCCACTGAACTCTGTAATTCCTCTCCCAATCCCTTTCCTGTGCCACCTCTGTGTCTTCACTTACGTCCTCCACACCTCTTCCTTTTGCCCTAGTGATTTGAGAGCCACCACACACCAAGGTAATTAATCTGGTGGGTGGAAACAGTAGAGCTGCAAAACAAGAAAGTCAGTGTATTTTTCGTTTCTCCTTTATAAGCAAAGTTGGAGACGTTATAAAGGGTGACTAGACAAAAAAACTCCAACAGGGTGGCATTACATATATATTTAAAATATTAATTTTTTATTTAAGAATTTTATACTATAGTAAAAGCAATACAGATTAAAAAAAAGAATACAGGAAAGTGGTGAATATAGGAAAGAAACAGGAATATTAAAAAGTGGCTTCTGATCTCCTTTACAGCAATTACAAATAAATTTATCATCTCTCCTCCTGCTTTATGGTTACATCATGATTTTTCTTCCCATAATTTATCATTTCTGATCATCAAATCATCAGTTCATTTTTTTATATTTTCAACAAAAATCTATAAAGGGTCTCCCAGTTAGTACTGTAATAGATGTACTCATTGTCTTTTCCCCAAACAAGTCCATTTTTACCATTTCTGCAAATTTTGTCATTTTCACTTACTATTCCTTCCTGTAGATATTCCCAAAGCTTTTCATCGCTCTACATAAGGGATGTCCAAACTTGTCAACTTTGAGACTTGTGGACTTCAACTCCCAGAACTCTGGGAGTTGAAG
>JAOYMU010000001.1:103020660-103044441 GCA_025802295.1 Psammodynastes pulverulentus | reverse complement strand
GTATATAAATATAATAAATAATAATAATAATAATAATAATAATAATAATAATAATAATAATAATAATAATAATAATGACAGAATTACCTGTAGTGTAGTCATGAAAGACAATAAGACAAGATGGTATATGTTAGATTTCAGTTGCTGTTGATATCATCAGTGGTTTTAATTTGGTATATTATATCCCTGTGATTTCCGTATTGGCAAGGATGCATAGAAAGGAGAGATGAAAGGGAGTGAGAATGACCCGAAGGAAGTCATAAAATAAGTCCCAGAAAGTGTTATATCACTAGCAAGTTCAGGCTTGTCTTTTGCTCCAGGTGTGGCCACTGTTCAGTCTCTCTAGATACTGCAATGTGAACTGGAGTGACCCATGCTTAGAAGAAGAAGAAGACAGATTTGCTGAGTTGGCTAAGACAACAGCCTGATGAGAACATTATTCAGTTAGCTGCTGCCCCAGCCAAGAAATCCTGCCTTGAATTGGAGGCAATTAAGAAAAGAAGTATTTACACTTCACATTTATGTGACAGCATACGAGAATAAAAGAATAAGGTCATGGGAAGATGAGAAAGAAAGTAAAAAGATCACCAAGTAATAATTGAATGCACTTTTCTTTCCATCAATTTCTATGTCCACAACAGGAAACTTTAAAAGTAGCAGAACAGAAGGTAGCCTATTGGAAAACATGGTTTTCTTTGCTTGGAACAGGAGCTACTAAATCAAAAGAACCACAAAATACATTTGTAGGAACTGTATCTGAGCTATAGAAATAATTTTACAAATTCTGATCAAAGTTTGAACATTCAGACACGGGTCAGAATTTGAAATCAACTTTATTTGATTTCAAAACATGGTGTAATGTTTGTCACTCCAGTCCTCTGTCTATCAAATCTTTTGTTCAAGAAGTTAAGGCAAAAGTTGAAGAATTAATTTTTTTCATTCTACTTATCGACCCATGAAACTGCATCATGCTGTAGATGGAGAAGCCCGAAGACATCTTAGGTAGTTAATGACATCTAATGAGTTTGCAGATGAAGTTGAAATTAATTTGCAATAATATAAATGCTTTATATTTGGATAGGAAAAACAAAACTAAACCCAGATTCATATTTGCATTATTTTAAGAGGTGTGCCTCCCTTGTTATTAAGCAATTTATATTCTTAGTCATGGTGAATAATTTGTTGTCGTTTTTTTAAAAAAACCTTGCAAATGCTTAATGTTAATTTATATACATTTTTATTTTTGCAACAATTCAATTCTGTCTGATAAAATGTGGCTTAAAAACAAATTATATCTCACAATTGGTATTCTGCTTTTTATTTTGGAAAGCAGCATGGATGTATAATTCTTTAGCTGCACTTGCATGAAAAAAAACCCCCAGAGGATAAATTTTCATCGGGGGCAGCGCTGTCTGAGAAAAAAATAACATGTGACGAAACCTTATGAAAAAAGTACACCCGGATGATTTACAGGAGAGGTGCAAACATTTGCTTTAGCATATCTGGTTGTAGCTCAGTTCCTTATATCAGAGGTAAAAAAAAAAACTAAATTAACAGTTTGCACCTTTCTATGATAAACTGTGTTAACTGGTTTTTCCTACCAACTAAGTGTATGCCAGGGGAATAAGCACATAGTATGAATTGCGGCTTTGGTAGTCTGCAATCTCTGCTACAAAAAGACTCAAATCCCTCTTTTCCAAATATTGTTCACAGTCTGTATTTTACTTGCTTGCAGTGCCGCTCACCTCAAGTTAGGGTGATGTTGATTCATTACTAGACTGTGATGCAATTTCATAATGATGTAGCTGTGATTATCTGGCATGCTGTCATTCTGTTAAATCTCCTGTCTGTCTGATCCAATTTCCATTGGATTCTGTTATCCACCTGATAGAACTTCATCATTTTTTTTTTAAAAAAGAGTATTATCTGTGTCAACATTGAAGTATAAAATATAGGCTTCCTGAAAGTTGAAAACTACCTCATGAAATTGACCAGGATTTTCCTAAGCTTGTCAATTTCTTTGGGTGGAGAGCAAGAAGCTGAAGGAAACTAGTACTGATGAAATTGACCTGAAAGAAATTACAACACAGTAATACAGTACAGTGATTAAGTAACAGAGCAATATCTTTTAATAAAGAAGCATTCCATACAGGAAGGGGGATTAAAATGCAAACAGGTCACTCCCAAATGTATATTTTCTAAGGAACATGAATGAATAGAGGATTAAATGGCACTTAAGTGACACCAAAAGGCAGAAAAAAATGCAGTGACATTATAAGGTTGTTCTTCATAACTAGTTAAGACACGTGGAGAACCTAGGTGTGTGAAAGCTACCTTTGTGTCTTTCATGTCTGTCTAAAAGACATGCTAAAAGAAAGGAAGAGATGCACGGCCATTTTAAGTAGAACATACGGAATTTCTAATGTCAACTGATCAAAAGGCAGCCCGTTAGATTTTAGATTCAGAGGCAATAGTCTGTTTGGTCTGAATGGTATTGGTAGAAAGAAGGAAAGGTAGCATGAAATAGCAAGCAACTGGGCTTATGTAGAACAACATGTCGTTCTTGATAGCCATTATATTTTCTGTTCCATTGTTTACCTTTTGTTATGAGTCTTGCAAGACAGGCAGCCATATAACTTCATTAAACCAACAGCAGGTTGCCTTATGTGCCAAGATGAGATACATTCTGAAGGTACAAGAGAATGACATCATTCTGTTTGGACAAAGGAAACTTCCTTGGGAAAGGAAGCCAGCTAGTCTCAAGAAGCTCAGCCTTTCAGAGGGCACGACAGACCCTCAGAAGAAAATATAAGGTAATTGCAGAAGATATATTCCTGCTTCACTCTGCACTTTTGCTCGCTCGCTTGATTTAAATGCGACTGTTCTTCCATGTGCTTAAAGCAGCACTCTCCCCCTCAACTTTTCCTCATAGGACTAGCCCTGTGAACTAAATTGGTTTAAGAGACAGAGACTAGCTTAAAGCCACCTATGGAGCTTCCCTGAGGGCAGACTCAAAGCTGGATTTCTTCATTTCCTGTCCAACAATTTAACCATTAAGTCACACTTCACATTTGGGGGCTAAATCTGGGTGGGTGTTGAAGCATGCAAATGATCCTGGCCTTGTCCCCAAAGTCTCTATGCGTACCAGTCTCATGTCCTCATTCCCCAGAAGTGAGTAGGAATAGAATGCATTGTAATTATATGACAGCTTGATTTGGGCTTATAAATAAAAATAAATTCGAATTATATTTATATACATGAGTTAAGGTTCACTTGCCCTTTGAAATTTGTCCTTTAGCACAGCAGATTCAGCAGAAGATCAACACTGAAGCCCTGGGGGTACCCCCTACAGCATTTACAGAAATTAAAATATTTGTAGTTCTTCCATATAATTTGTGTTAAATTTAACAGGAGGAAAACAAGTTGTGGAAGGCTAATCTATTAAAATATAGAAAGGGGGGGGGGGGGCAGGAAAGGACTCAGCAAAATGTTGATCACCAATTCTTTTAGCTAAATTAAATTTATTGGCAAAAGAAGAGAATTAGCCTAAATTGATACTATTAATTTAATTTTAGGCTTGCACAGTGTGTGTAAGCACACACAGGTTTGGGCACTCAGTGCTGAAAAAGTTAGCCATCACTGGTGTGTGTGTGTGTGTGTGTGTGTGTGTGTGTGTGTGCGCGCGAGTGCTGGAGTGCCGGAAACCTGAAGACCACATGTGCCTTTTTTTGGGCCGTTTTTGGCATTTTTCGGGCCGTTTTCAGGCCGTTTTTTGGGGCCAGAAACCAGAAGAGCAGCTGGCGACAGCGCACGTGCAAACAGGGAAGGGTCTACATGCCACCCCTAGCACGCGTGCTATAGGTTTGTCATCACGGATATATACACATACACACACATATATAGACGGTTTTGTCATGAGAGGCTCACAACAGAGATATACACTGGGCATGCCAAAACTGAAGTATACATTTTAATGTAGTATTGTTATTGTGCTCACTCCTACAAAACTAGGAATAGCAAGTCACATACGAGACTTTCAAGGATTGTTGCAAAAATGAATTGACTGAGAAAAGGTTTAACAACATAAGTAATAAAGCTGCTTCTCTGGTTTCTGAATGTTGATGCCAAACACGCGTCTACTCCAAAGTCCTCCCAAAGTTCATAAGTAGAAGAACAGCCTGCCTTCTCCCTCCTCTCTGTGCTGTCTTCACTCTGCAGCAAAAATAGCAGGTTATATTGATTCTGCTTGGATGGATTTTAACTACTGTATATTAAGAAAAAGTGGCCGGTGGGAGAGAAAGTGGTTTACAAAATGTTTTATAAAGTCCAGGCTACCTTGAGATTTTAATCACTGCCTGTTTCAAGTCTCCTACCAGGGAATCTTTTGCAGATCTCAGGGACACCTTTAATATCAGCAGCCAGTCCTGCTTCTTCCAAAGCAGGGCCTGTATTGTACTGCTAACAAGAGTGAGGCTTGTTTCCTCCTTCTTACAGTCTAGGAATGGGCTCAAAATATGTATTTTATTCCAGCCCATTGGAATCTTGTTCATTTGGATTCGTGTTTTATCTTTTTAAGCTGCACAGATCATTTAGGAGTCAATGGAATATACTGCTGAATAATTACAACAGCTAACATTATCTGTTTTCTCTCGGGGATTGCAGGCAACCCAGCTTTTAATCAACTGAGACCAAATGAGACACAAGTGATTTTATCCACAAAGAACTGTGCAACAGATTTTCAAGTATTTCTCTCTCTCCAAGGGATAGCAGGACCACTCTTCCCTCCCCCAGCACTCATTGCTAGCTGGAACCGGCATGGGCCACACTGGCAGAAAACTTCTCAGTTTCAGATGTTTAGGAGACCATGAAAGCTTCTATGATCAAAGACGTGTGTGACTCTAGTACAGGTAGTTCTTGACTTACAACTGTTTGGTTTAACCATGGTTCGAAATTGTGAGGGACTCAGAAAAAATAACTTGTGACCTTTCCCCGAAGTTACAACCATTGCACCATCCCCCTGGTCACATGATCCCAATTCAGGCCCTTGACAACCAAATCATGTGTGCGATGGTTGCAGTATCTTGTGGGTCTTGTGTTCATGATTTGTGACTGTCCCAGCTGACTTTGGCCAAACAATCGAGGAAGCCAGATTTGCTTATTGACCACGTGATTCAATTAATGACCACATGATTTGCTTAATGACCATAGTGGTTGGTTTAGTGACCACTGTAAAATTATGTGTAGTCATATGATCACTCACCTAATAACAGCACTGATTAATGACCGAAATTCCAGTCCCAATTGTGGCTGTAAGTTAAGGACTATCTGTATTATGCTCCCATTCAGGCTTTCCATATTCATTTGTTAGCCATTATAAGATAACAGATAATCAGAGTTGGAAGGGACCTTGTAGGTCATCTAGTCCAACCCCCCGCCCAAGCAGGAGACCCTACACCATTTCTGAGAAATGATGATGGCCTTGATGGAGGATTGATCGGGATCCATAGGGAGCCCATGGGTGTCCTTTGTTCTGAGATTCTTCAAAGGCTTCCTGAGTAACAATTGGTCAGTTGCACTAAAGCCAGAAGACGTGCACATCTCTTCTATGCAAAGTATGCCGTAATAAGAGCTTCCCATATCACTTGCTTTCCGATGCTTTTCAAACTGGAAATACGCAGGATCTCAGCCCTTGGGACTTTCTTCATGCAAAGAATATGCTTGACCTCCATGATACAATCCCTCCCATGCCTTGTCCCCAGTATATCTTTAGGAAGGGAGGGAGGGAGGATCCTACCCCATTCAATTGTGAGAGAAATTTTTCCCCTTATTCATTTTTTTCTTAGGGGCAAATAGTTTTAGTTCTGCTTGATTAGAAACCAGTGGCGACACAAGTCTTGGAGAGTTTCCAAGAACAGATGATTCACTCAGGGACAGACTCAGTGTTAAGGCTAAACAAAGACAGTCATGAGTGGCTAAAGCCTATTAAACCTTCAAACTGAAAGGTAAAAAAAGAAGATTTTGCAATACCTTTGTTCAAAGTCCTCACCTCCCTTGATCTGACCAAATAATTATTTTTTTTAAAAAGCACCTTTCCCTTAGTCACTCCCAGGGTCTTTTTCCATAACTGAGTTACACTGCTATTCATTCTTGAGTTTGCAGAAAGCAAAGTTAACATAAGCTTTGTTGTCCGATAGATATGTGTATCCACCACAGTTTGCACAATGATGTCATGACACATGGATCATCACTGCGGTCATTATGTCCATTGCTGGTATCCATCCTGCCTCTGTAGTATCTCTTCTGAGTCACTCTTCTGGTAATGTTCTGATTTGTGAGTGTGTCAATCATTCCAGATAAGGTGATTGGTTTTCTGCTCTAGTTTTGTTGCCATGACTGAAGTTATGTCCTACTGACTTCATAACCTATCATGGCAAAGATCTGACTTTGGAGCTCTGCCCTGCCTTTTTTCAGCTGGTTTGCCTACTTCTCCTTCCATAACCTATATGGACACCTCTCGAATTAACATAATATAAAATCAAGAAAAATGGGGCTAAGCAGAAATTATCTAGATCCATTCTAATCATTGCTTCAGCCTGAGGTTAAGTATGGAGACAGCACTGGTTGCCTGTGGTCTGTGGCAGAGCCAGAATGGGGGTGGTACATCCATCCTGAGACTCCTTGATCTCTCAGAAACATTCAGTACCATTAACTATGTTATCTAGCCAGCTTCAAGGACTGGAAATGGGAGATACTATTTATGCTGCTTCTCCTCCTTTCTCAATAGCCAGTTTCAATCCATGTGGACAGGATTTATGGTGTGCTGGAGGTCTTGACTCTCCCTCCCCTTTTGTTTAACAACTATCTGAAACTGCTGGGTGAGTTCCATATAGGTAGCAGCCCTCACTTGGTGATGATAATTGGGATCCCACAACTCCTTGGAAAGGGACCCAGTCATAAAGCATGATGTCACAGGAGCACGCAGACTGACAATGTCAAGCATGGCAGTTCCAGTTGCAGTCATTTAGTGAATTCTGTGCAAAATGTCCCATGATCACCATTTGTGACCACCTACCAATTTCCTCATGGACTTTGCTTGTTGGAAGTTGACAGTGGAGACTGCAAATGGCAATCACATGACTACAGGATGCTATAACCATCATAATTGTGCAGCCAGATGCCAAGTGCCAGAATTGTAACCATATGACCACTGGGACACTGCAACAGTTGCAACTCCCAGCACCAATTGTAAGTCTCCTCATTCACTGCTGTTGTTGAATGTTGTTGAACAAGTAGGCATTAAGTGAAGACTACCTGCATGCTAATAACACCCAGTTATACATCCTGACTTGTGGCTCACCAATGCTATTGAGGTCCTGACTCAGTGCCTGGAGACCATGAGGGGCCTGGATAGGGAAGAACAGACTGAAACTCAATCCTGACCACGTCAAGTGCTTTGTTTGTTTGCTCCCTCCCCACAATACCCAAGACATTCCCCAGGCCTTGGGTTGGGGTGGATATTATGGGATGGTCTTCCAATTAGCCACCTTTTCTTTTGCTTGATATATGTTATTTTTCAATTTTATTTCATTGTGGGCTCCCAGAATCATCATGGAGTTGGGTAGCCTCAAAATTGGAAAATTAAATCACATTATATTTAATTAGCATTGCAGAGGAGGTAGGCAGACCAGGCCACCATTGTACAATTAGCTATGCCCTGTAGTGTAGGACAACCAAAATTGACTAGATCTGCTCAACCAGTTCTCTTATAGCCTAAGAAAAACAGTGGTGAAGGGAAGTAAACGAAATAAGGAAATTAGCAAATAAGCAATACAAAGTCAACAATCATTATTTTCTGGACACTGAATAAGGAAAACCAAGACTGCTGCATTTTAAGGTAAAGACATAGGTCAATACCTTTGTTTTCTCATTCTCACAAAATATATGTGATCATACCCAGAATTGATCACGCATCTTTGCCTTTAAAATAATTGGGACTGAAGCACTGATCTTATTGCCAATTTTCATATGAATCCACTGTGGAATGAGATGGTTCTGCTTCTGCTTCTTAGTGAGGAAACGTTTGATCTTGAAGGTCTTATGGGATGACATTGTCCACTGACTACCACAACATGGCAGACAAAGAAGAGTTGTATATGTTTGAAGACTATCCATGGGATGGAATGGGAATAAGGGTATCAGTACTATTTAAAGCTGTCACCATCATGGCTTGAGGACAAGGTGAGGGCAATACCTTAAGGTCAAGGGGAATTGTCAGGTTATGATTGTGTCATACTTAAATATAAGTGGGGAAGGGGACTCACCCTATTTTATCATATAATTTATTGCAATTCCTATTCATGGAAATACCCAAACCGCCATCTATGTCAATTGCCAACTAATGGAATGGTTTTCATCTAGAGAGTCATTCCTCTTAACCTTATACGGTTAGAGCACTGCCACGTAAGATCTTTGTCCCACTTCAGAATCAGGTCTGGGCTTGTCAATTTCAACCTCAATCTCCTGAGTTTGACTATGTCCAGAAGCCGAGACCATTTATTGCTGATGTGGCTGCAGTGTATCTGGAACCACAGCAAAGCTGCTCTTTTCCCTTGAAGAGTTGCTGCTCTGCAGAATATGTGGGTTGTTCCTCCTCCTAATGATGGAACTCCTGCCTCACCCAACCTCCTGGCTTCTTTCTCCTAACCTCCACGGAAGTTCCTTATTCTTGGTGTTTCAAGGTCAGCAGAAGTGAAGGCGATTGTGAACTAGTTCCAATCTGGTTTTGAAAAATTCAGGGGTTTCAGAGAGTAAGGAAGATGACTCTGATGGATGTTGCCAAGATGACCAGGGTAAAACATGTTAAATCCAAAATATCCAGATAAAATTTGGAAATAGATCAGAGATCTCTCTTATTCAATCAGCTATGAGTAGAGGGGGCATCACAATCAGACTTGCAAGATTCTATTATTACTATATACCCAATAAAAGTTGTTTTAGTACTCTCACAGAGCTGATTTCTTGGTCTGTCTATAAAGTGGGGTTGAAAATGGTAGTTGTCTAGTAATGCCTTCAATCATCAGATTACTTTGATTTAGGAGATTTTCTTGACTTAAGGTCAATGTTATATAACCCCCTAAATTTTGATATAATAAGCACATTATTATACTCACCACATTTCTTGCAGTCATAAGACATTCCTAGGGCTCAGCTTTAACCAAGGTTTGGCAGTCAAGCTTGTCTTCTTAGTCCATTGCTCCTTTTCTGAATAAACATTAAGCATTAACAGAATCTAAATACATTTTCTCACATTTTTTAATCTACCCAAACTGGAGAGTTTTTACTTCTCCCCAGAGATTACTCATCTGAGTGTCAATTTTGCAGACCACAAACAGGTCTACAAAAATACTCTAAGCCCATTAGAGTATTGGGAAAGGCCTCTAAATGTTTCATAAAATCCAGGATTTGCCCATTTGTGGTTGATATTGTTGGGGTAGCTTTTGTCACAAGAGGAATTTACTATTTAAAAAAAAAACACCAAAAAGGGATGCAAGAAATGAAGGTATGGGAGGTATATAACAGGCTACATTTACACCTTCAGTGTGGTGCAAATTTGGGGTCGGATAAAAGGAGCATATAAAAAAATCAAATATCTTTTCTTGTAGACTGCTAATAAATTACACCGTGATGTTTGGTGTGCTAATCCAACTAGATTTGTCAAATAGTTCCACTTGCAATATAGCTCTTTGGGACAGAAGCAGAGGTGGTATTCAGCAAGTTCTGACCAGTTCTGGAGAACCGGTAGTGGAAATTTTGAGTGGTTCGGAGAACTGGTGGTAACCTTCCCCCAGGAGTGGGGAGGGAATGGAGACTTTACAGTATCCTTCCCCTGCCACACCTACCAAGCCATGGCCAAAGAACTGGTAGTAAACCATTTTGAATCCCACCACTGGACAGAAACAGTATAGGATAATGTTATGTATCTGCAAGAACTGCAAAAAAAATTTTTCCCCAAAATCCCACTGTGAATGTGTGAATGTATCCTAAGGTTAAGTTCACAAAGCCTGATCTTCCTATCCTAATGATTAATTCATCTGTATGGAGTATAATGGAGTCCTCTATTGCAGAGCAAGAAACTTCTAATCAAAATATAATTAAATTTCAATTAGTGTTTCAAATACTTCGGTAAATATCATTACAACTCCCTCTCTCTTTCTCTGAAAGCAGTTAATAAACTTGCATAAGGTTGAAGTTTTTGTCCCTCAGTTGACTGCATTTCCTGGCACAGCTCAGGAAGGTTTTTGCGTATAGATCCCTTGTGGTTATTAAAGGCTTTGGGATTATCTGACGAAAATCTGCATTATGAGTGCTGACAGTGACTGAAGTCTTGGGAGAGTCTCACCGACTCTTTCTCTCTTCCTCTCTCATGAGTTTATTCCCATGAAAGGGATGATCTAAGAAGGTGTGCGACGCATCAGTGAACTGCCTGAGGCACTGTATTGACTCACTGGAAGGAAAGAGGAAAGTAGGGTTCCAACAGCCCTTCGTGACCATCTTAGGCTTGTATTTCTACAGCCGTCAATTGCAACATGTCCCTGCAGCCTTGTGAAGTGTGGGACCCAGACTCATATACAAATCTTCCCTCAGATGGGCTTTCAGTAGATATGAAAGAACAAAGGGAGTGCCTTTCAGTTTGTCCCACAGTTATGGAGATGTGTCCTCAGATATTGCCCCATCTCTTATTTCTCTCGCACATTTTCTATGGTTAAGCAATACATTACAAGAAAATCACAATACAATGAAGTAGTCAAGTGGGGAGGCAGTAAAGGTTGCTTTAATATATTATTATACCATTGATATGATTACCCAAATGGTGTTTGATCTTGAAGCGCAGAGTCCGTATTCACTTGGCACAGACATCCTTCCTGCCTTGAGATTCTTTCTTCTCTTGCTCTCAAAGCTGAGGGTTGTAATTATCTAAATGCCAGATAAGGCTAACCTACACTAAGTAATCTAACATTTAAAGAAAGTCAGACAACTAATCTGCAACTAAGCTTTTAATTCAACTGAATGGCCAGTTCTTCCTGACCCCCTTCTCCTTGCTTTCTCATTTATAAAAGATGAGCTCTTGTTTTTCTGGCTGAGATATGTTGAACAGTCAATCTGCAGTTATACAAACATGCTAACCCCACACTTAACCACATTGTGCAGTAGAGTGGATATAGGCATAGTTGCATTTGCCTTTGGTATACATACTCCTGTGTGTGTGTGTGTTTGTGTATAGAAAACAAGCAAAGAGGAGATATGAGCCTTCAAAGAGTTGGCAGCTTGGGTGCCCAGAGGGTATAGTAAAAACAAGTCCCGAAAACTGCCTCAATGGTGTGAATGCATCTCCACCTGTGATGCACATGAAAAACAGGTAGAGCTTCAATCAAACACCCCTGTTTGGAAGTATGAGAAGGGATCAAAATTAGATTCTAAGAAAATTAGATTCTAAGAAAACTGCAGAGAAGCTTGGTAAATTATACTTCCCAGCAGAATAGGTTTTAGAAAAAGAGTCTAAAGAACTAAGGCGAGTTATGACTAGGAATTAAGTTGTGTCAGATATAAGGGTATAAGTATTTAAGGGTAACATTCTGATAGGATTGTATATTTGCTGAGGATGTGAGTGGAATGTGTAGCAATGATAATTATCATAATTATTCCAGTATTGCTTATTAATCTGGACTTTTCAGTATAACACAACTTTTTTTCACAAAAGTGTGTCCATTTTTTTCCAATTTTTGCCAAGGGTGGCTAACAAAAATCAATAAAATGTATCATAGAAAACAACCTTAAGTCACAGTGATAGAACTGTTTCCAGGCCAAGGGCCACAAGTGCTCTTTGAGAAATGAGTTCGGAGGTACACTCCTTACTTTTGACGTATCTTCCCTAAATTTAATTAAAATATATTGATTAAATATAGCTAATATGATGACTCCCCCACCGTGTAATAATTTTCCCCTAAAATTATAACTTGATGGAAAATTTTTTGTGGAGTCACACTTAAAATATGAAGTCTCGGGTTGCTCCAGCACCTCCCCCTCCCCCAAAACCACCATGATGTTCTTCAGGTCTGGTGAAAAGCATGATCCTAACACCACTGTTGAAGTAAGATACAACTATAATTTGGGTCAACTTCTGTCAAATGGAGAAGTCTTGTTGATATAATAATATTGTGTGTTGCTGTGGATGCTTCCAGCAGTTTCATTCAGTCTGGCTCTCTCCTTGAGAAAATCAGGTGAGGGAGTTTTACAGTAACCCCTGGGAAGCTGTTCATTTTCATTATATTTCGATTTTGAGTGATTGCCTGCCCCGCCCAGGATTATCTCATGGGAACCAGAAGCCTAGCTTGTCGACATGTGGCGAAACTTGTTTAGGAGCCAAATTTCACACACCCGATGCACCTCCGTCGAAGGCAAAACCACATGTGATGCTTCAGGTGCACAACGCAGTCTCGGGAGGAGGCTGAAGGGGGGGGGTGTTGGTGGAAGGAAGGGAAACAGGGCCTCACAGCTGATCTTTCTCTTCCCAGACTGGCTAGACCAGTTTAGAGCTGGAGAGTCACAGCTTCCCACAAATGGAAAGGGAATGATGTCAGCCTGGGAATTGATATCACATGATGTGGTCCACGATTCTTCTCTCAGGGCTGAGGGCTGAATTACTTCTCCCTCCCCCCCGCCCTCCCTTTCTTTGCCTGCTTGCACAATTGAGCTTCACAATGACAAAAGAACAATAAAGCATTTATCAGTGTTTGGGAAGCTCTGCCTAGCGAAGAAGGGGCTTGCAGGTTTCATGAGTAAGCAGGTTTAATTTAAAAGAACATGGCCTTTTAAAAAGAACTTCCCTTCTCATAACCAAAGCTGTGCTACACACTGTATAGAACAAGCTTGCAATACTTGAAGAATTATTCTGCTCTTCCTACAGATGGTCATGTGGCAAACTGCTCAGTACCAGCTAGTGTTTCTGATCAACTAGAGCTTTGCACGGACCTCAGTTCCTTCCCCTTCTCCCTGTCAACCTGGTCTTTGGCTATTTCCCTCTACTCAAGGATATGCAACATTTTTGAAAGCAGTGTTTTAGAAGCTGATGATTACAGGGAATGTGGCAAAGGGTACAAATGATACACCACTCCCACCATCCATACGACACTATGCTTGGGAAAGATGATCTAGAAGAAACTCAATAAACTAGAAGCTTTTAATTCTATTAAAAGCTTTCAAGATGAAAATTAGGCAAATCAGAAACAAAAAGAAAAAAATAGAAATCAGAGATGAAAACATAATTAGCTAAGGTTAAAAAAATCCTAATGATTTTGACACAAACACTCTAGTATGCTGACTAGATTAATAGCAATATTGCTAATACCTCATAATAATGCTGCCTTTTCTTTGAATGGTCTATTTATAAGAGAATAATAATGTTCTTCACTGTTAATCAGTGAAGGCAATGAACCATTGTTGTTAAAAATCAGTTGCATTTTTTATCTCAAAGCCACAGTAATTTGCGCAGTTGTGTGAATTCTCTTGCGGTCTCATCAGCATTACTGAGTGAAGTGTTTTAGCTGAAGGACACAAGTCAACGTCATCATTTACAATTTTTCATGCATTGTAAATCAGACTTGAGCAAAGACAGTGAGATTATCTTTGGAAGGTGGGGGAAAAATTTTCAAAGCTTGCTTCTACCTTGGAAAGAAGAATCCCACTGAAATAGATAGGTGTTAACATTCCACGTTGAGATGAGAAGTGGAAAAGGAAAACTTCGAAGAGAACAAACTAAACCTTTAAAGGCATCTTTCCAATTTGGCATTTTTAACTTGATGGTTGGAGAATTCTGGGACTTGAAGTCCACATATCTTTAAATTGCCAAGTTGGAACGATACTATCTTAAAGCAATGTGCTGAGAAAGAGAGGAACCCTTGTGTCTGGTGGGCAGCAGAAATTGTGGGTGTTTTTCCATCATTGCTAATGCTATACTTAGAAGCATCAATGCAGATATGGCTTACTTTAAATGATCATCTCAGAGAAAAGAAAGCAGACGAGGGACATTCCTGAAAGAAGTTCTACCTGCCCATCTTTATCAAGTCTCAAATTGAATGTGTGAGGGCAGAGAATATCATAGCAAAGTTCACAACCTACAAGGCTGTTGGTAGGGTGATTCAGTGTACAGCTATTATTGTAGCAACCTAAAACTTATCTTCCTTACTGGTAATGTCACCACAGCAATCTCTGATTAACTATACATCTCTGGAAATGTATAGAGTGACCCAGAAATATGTTACCTTATTTCTCACTGTATGACATTTGTTCCATGGTTCAAATATATTTGAATGTTTGGCTTAAGGTGATATGAGAAATAATTGAAGTATGAGCTGCATGCAAAAAAAATGTTGAAAGAGGAAAAGAGAATTGTAAATTAACCCCCCTGGGACATAAAGTTATCAAAAAAAGTATTAGTCAAACTCAGACATTTTTCCAGGATGTGTTTAAATTCCAACACTAGTAAAGAAGTCAAAATTATCCCTTACTGTATATAAGGCTTTTGAAACCAATCAGTAAAAGTAGGTTTACATGTGTTTCATCCCTTATTTAGAGTGATGAGTAGTACATGTCAAGCATTTGAAATGTGTTGTGTAAAATTATAAGGGCTTAGTTCTGTAATAAAGATAGTAAGAGATTTTGCCCTTTTGTTGGAATGAGATTTGCAGTGAAATTAAAATAGATTTTGTGGAGTTCTTGGTGCGTTCCGATCTTGGTTGTTTGCTTACATTACCCAAGTAGGAGCATCATCAGTGCAAAAACACAGTTGAACCCTAAGCTATAGATAGCCTCTTCTATTGAAGTTAGATTTTATTATGCAATAAGGAGTATAGATATAAATGCTAATATAATACACTGAAGATGAAGATGTGCCTTAATAGCATGTTTATTAAAGGGGAAGAAAAGGATAGAGAAATATTCAGATATGCTGGTATAAAATTAATTGACATTATGTGATCTACTACAAGAAATGAATGTTCACTGAAGGAAGAGGAAGTAGTTGTGTATAACAACAGACTTTTGCCCACTTTGTTACGTGGGACTGAAAGTTGGGGAATATAAAAAACAGGTAAGTTATTGTAGTGGGGACAAATAAGAAAAGAATGAATTATGAATAAGTGAAGAATGAATGCGAACGGAATTAAAAAATCCTATATAGCTTACAAAGAGAATGAAAGAGATCTGATTTGCAAACACAAATATATATTAAGAGTAAATGGGTTGAGAGAAGGAAGATGACCAGGGCAATTCTGAATGGCTGGAATTTATTTTCCAAGCAGTAAGAGAATTTTAAAACCAAAAGGCAATGTGTAAATCTATATTCTGACATGGAAACAAGGATTGCTTGTGATGATAGAAAGGCAGGCAGAGATATAGTGAATTAGGTTAAATTGAAGTTTAAATTGAATTTAATATCCTTTATCTTATCTTCTGCTGATTTCTTCACTTTTTGTATGCTTTGCATGATATTGCTTACTCTTAAAAGAAATAGCACGATGGTCTGACAAATCTTCATAAGGTAAAGGTAGTGCTAGCTGCTAGTTGTTCCCGACTCTAGGGGGTGGTGCTCATCTCCGTTACAAAGCTGAAGAGCCAGCACAGTCTGAAGACGTCTCCATGGTCATGTGGCTGGCATGACTAAATGTCGAAGGTGCACAGAACGCTGTTACCTTCCCACCAAAGGTGGTCCCTATTTTTCTACTTGCATTTTTACATGCTTTTGAACTGCTAGGTTGGCAGAAGCTGGGACAAGTTAACGGGAGCTCACTCCATTACGCGGCACTAGGGATTCGAACCACCGAACTGCCGACCTTTCTGATCAACAACCTCAGCATCTTAGCCACTGAACCACCACGTATAATTATACTTCCCAGAAAGATTGATTGTTTGTAAACAGGTGTTCTTTGTAAGTACTGACTAAATGCCTCCAAATTGCTTTGGTGCAGGTCCAGGTAATATTGCTTAACCATGCTAACTCGTGAAATGTTGAATATTACAGTTGTTGTTGTTGTTGTTTTGGCTCTGAATGAAACAGGTGTTCTTCACAGATTGTATATCACTCGTGGTGCTAAGAAGAAATACAAGCACAACATCCTCATTATGAGTATTTGCAAGGTTTAGGGCCCCTGGAACATCCTATAGAGCAGAGCTGGATAAACAGAGCTAATAGTTTGGGGGGGGCAGTGGCATTAGTAGAATAAACAGAGCTTAATGTATTTTTGTGGGAGTTTGGAGATTTCTCAGAAGCACCTTGCATTTTATATTTAAAACAATGTAGCCTCCCTATTTCCCCCCTTCCCATTTTAAAAGGCAAACCTAGCTTAACGCAGAATTTGTCTTTTAAAAGCCCTACAATCCAAAAGAGCAAATATTTGGCTTTGCCCGTTCTGTGATCTCCTGGCACACTTGGCCACTTCTTCAATGGCAGCGATGAGAAAAACATTAAAAAGCTGCCTCCAGTTGCACAAATATGGATCCACATTCATTGTAAAGAAGAAGCATAAAAAGTACAATCCATTTGTGTGCTGCTGCACTAATGGCCAGGCAGATAGTGGCTTCTGGGAGTTCTAATTCAACAAAATCCAGAGACCCACAAATTGTCTTCTCCAGTGGTGGTTTCCTACCGATGTTGCCGCCGGTTTGCTGACTGTGCGCATGTGTGCGTGCATTCCCCCTCTGTGCATGCATGCCCTCCCCCTCCCTTCCATGCATGCGTGCGCCTACCGGCGTGTGCCTACTCTGCATGTGCGCGCCGATCATCTGAGAGGACTCTTTGATCCTCTCAGATGATCAGGGCACTGTTTTTAGCTACCAGTTAGGCCAACCGGCAGCTAAAAAAGTGCACCAATCATCTGAGAAGATCAAAGAGTCCTCTCAGATGATTGGCATGCACATGCGCAGAAGGGAGGGGGTGCGGCAACGCAGAGGGGTTTTTTAGCTACCAGTTGGGCTCAACTGGCAGCCATTTTTTTGCTACCAGGTTTGCTCGAGCGGCAGTTTTTTTCTGCTACCGGTTTGGCCAAACCAGTACGGACTGGTAAAATACCACCTCTGGTCTTCTCCTCTAAAATAGATACGTTGCATTTGTGCTGTTGTGCAAACACATGGGTAGAAGCTATTCAAAATCAAGATCTAGAAAAATATTAGTTTTGCAAACAAACCTTGCGTTTACTTTGACAGTAAATGTTTTCGGATACAATGCAACCAAAGGACATCAGATGAATGAAGTTCTACCATGTAGTTGAATTCTATTGCTTACTTATCTGGATTGAGCTCTAGATTAGTTGGCATCTTTTAGATAAATGGGACTTTTAGATAAATTGTCAGGGTATGGCTAACTTGGATGCTCTAATGCCAATACATTTGAAAGGCACAAAGTTAAAAATAATCCAAGATGGCACAGAGTAGCAAATACCTCAGATTTTATGTAGCGTTTCCCAAAATTTATTTCAATCAGCTGTTTTGATAATCAGATATTTTCTAATTACTGTCTTTTAGGGGAAAATGTATAAATAGCATCTATGAGTAGCCTGCTCCTTTTCAGCTCCCATAAAAGCTTGAGCTGTATTTTTTTCATTTGTTTGTCATATCATTGCAACCCAAATCACGTAATTATTCAGATACTATATTGTTACTTAAAAAACCTGCACACACTTTCACTTCACGCAATGGTGAGCTGCTTACGATATCCAGATTTCATCACACATTGGTAGACAGACAGTGTTTTTCCATGATTACTAAAGGATGCCTGGGTGCTAAAACATGTAGATGCCTGCCACAAGCTGGGGACTGACCATTTGTTTTTGTTTTCAGATAGTTGCAATACTTACAAGTGATTGTAGCAATAGTTCAAGGACAGAATCATAAAGTGTCTACATTCCAATCAGCCACCTAACTTCTATACAGATCATCTATTGACATCAACACATCTAATTCTGTGCTCGAGAGTGATCTTATTTTTGGAGTTTCTTTTTTCAGGTCTTGATTTTAGTTCATCACAACTAGATAGGTGCCGATTCCATGTAGGTTTTATAAACCACCCTAGGAACATCATAGGTTTCAGGAAGTTTAATTATTTAATTTCGTTGTACGAGGTACAATGACAATAAAGTGAACTAACTAACTAAGTGCTTATCTTGAGAACTTGTCAAGCGGGCAATCTGTTTTAGAGGTACTAACTGCTCTCTTTGCTGAACACATGATTTTGTGTTGATTTTTGAGAACATACGGATTACTGAGCAAACTCTGTATACTAATACTGTCAACAATTTGTGTGTATGCATAAACAGAAATGATGTAATATTTAATTTTAGCTTATAATATTTAGAACTTTAATGAGAATTCATGTGTCATGTTGTAATGACTTTTTTTAAAAAAAAATTATGGTGATCAAAAGTGATTTTTAAATATGCAATCTGTAACACCCGATATCTGAACGAATGGCTGAGTACAAGAGTCTGTGACTTGAAGTTGATTTCCTTGGATTTTTATTTATTTATTTGCATTATATAGCAGAACAGAGAAAATAATACAATGCAAACAATAGTTATGTTCAAATAGAATATATTTGATACAGAGAAAAGAATGGTATGCAATCTCTAAGGCAATAACAGCATGGATTAAGCATTCTTTCTTTCCTGTAAAAGAACATTGTTGGGTACCATCAATACGAATCAACAACCAAATATCCATAATAAATTTTGAATAAAAGGGGGGGGGAATAAGATGGTACCTATGAATTCTTGTTAAATTGGCACTACTTTTGAGGTCTGATCCTCAGCTAAGGCTGTTCAAGGACTATTTTGTGATGCCCATTGGAAATGCATAAAGACCACTTGTAAACATTTTCTTTTTATACAGAACTGAAGTATGCCACATTGGAATGAGCAATGCTCAATGGCTATTTCCGCAATGACACATTTCCAGGACATTGATACATTTCTGTGCAGACCACAAAGGTGAGTAGCCATGGCTCAGCTTCCCAGTGTACATACCTGTGGCAAAAAAAAGGATATAGAGTTGATGATCACATTTTGATCATTCGTATCTGGTTTGGATGCGATTCGCAATGACTGATATTTGTCTTCATATCTGGAGAGGATCTAAAATATGATTCAACTATTTATGTGCATTTATAGAATACCTAGGAAAGGATCCAATGTGTAAACAACTTCAGATGTCATTTCAAGTTATGGAAATAATTTATAGAGAACATGTATGATCAACAAGCCTGTTTCAACTCCAATATCCATGATGTACTAACCTTGTCAATGTTAACTATATAGCTTTCATTTTCTCTCTTTACCTGCCTTCCACCTTCTCTCTCCCTCTCCCCCTCTCTCTCAATCTCTCTGTCTCTCCTTGCTATCACTTACTTCTCCCTCTTCTATCACATGCTTCTTCCCTTTTTCATTTTCTGCTTTCCTCTCATATTTTATCTCTATTTTCCTCAAACCTTTCAAGCAGAATTTGTCTTGAATCATTTTAAATGGCAAATATTTCCACACCTGAATGCCATCAAAGGTAGCAATCTTTCCTTTTTGGACCATTGAAGTGGACACCCCGCTCCTCTTCAGTGACTGCACTGCGCATGTGCCAAAAACGGAACATAAATTGGTCAACTCTCTAGCACTTTGGAGTCAACATTATCAATGTCCGGGCAACAGTTTTTCCGCAATTAATGCTCTTCAGATGTGCTGGACTATTCTCCTATTATACACATTCATTATAGTTGGGCTATAGATTTATGGGCATTGTATCCCAATGTACCTACAGCAGAGAACTTCAGGGAAGCTGCTTTATAATTTTGGAAAATACTGTGTCATATGTTCCCTTTGAGATTATGCTTTTAATTCAGTCTTTTTGTGTGTGGTTATCTTTCCATCTCAGATGTAAACTTCATCTAGCTGTAATAGTTACACAACATAAATATTAATTGCTAACTTGGTAAACCTGATTATTCAGCTACAGGTTTCAGGGAGGGAACATTAAGCCTTCAGTATTAGCAGTGAAATACAAAGGAATATGATTTAGGGCCCAATCCCTGATATAAATATATAACAAGAATTGCTAATTTCCTTCCACCTAAATAGCATTAATGGCACAGTACTGGGTGGCATCTTATTAAAATAAACAATACAGTATCAGTTTGCCTAGCATGGAAAAATCTAAGAATATGTGAACAGGGCATAATTTAGGAAGGAAAAAGAATGCATACTCAGAGCTGCTGGACTTTTAATCTTGAATTTAGTTTGAACAGGTTAAATTTTGATTATGCTAAAATAATACTTTCTAAGGATGACTTTAAAAGTGAATCAGAAAATTTGTCCACACATAAAGTTTACATCAAAGCAAATCATGCGTCAATCTTTTCAGTGGATGCCTAGACTACATTCTTGTTGAAAATGTTCAGAAATTATTTCACACATATTTTCCACCATATTTTGTGGTTTGCTTTTCACATGTAAATCCAAATATTCTTAGAATAGCACTATATCGTACTTTTTTGGGAGCCATAGGCATTTTCCCACATAATTTCATTGGGAAATATTATGTTGTTTTAAGGATGTGACATAGCTACTCTTTACCCCAAGCATGGATTAATTCTCAGTTATATCTTGAGACCTTATTTTACTTTCTTTTACTTTTAAGAGGTTGAAGTGGAAATGTTGGTTCTACATTAATTCTCTGCATCAATCCTCTATTCATTATTATGACTTGAAAATGAGATATAACTCTCAAATTTATAACTGAAGCGTTAAATCAAGTTTCATTCAACCTTCTCTGCTCTCGTGCCCTGTAGGCAGGCTGGGATTGCTACTCACAGATTTAATTAATTTGTTCAATTAATATGCTGTCAAGCCTTCAAAAGCTGTAAAAACTGGTCATCTTGCCTGAAATATATGTATACATAAATTAACTTGGCTGCTGGACTCAGTACACAGCATCAGACCATCCCGTCCCAGATGTTTGAAGGTAGCATGGACCATTTGATGCTACACTTCTCCTTCTTGACTCCCAGGCAAGTTTTGCCATAATCCAACAAGAGATTGAGCTCCAGGCTACTTTGGCTTACAAATGTTTCTTACTGGAGTCAGTTTCAGACAAAGCAGAAGAATTTCTTCCATCGGCATTTAGAGAGAGTTTTGATTCCTTTAGCTGTCATTTTCTTTTCCTGTTGGGCTTTGTATTCAACTGCACTAACAATGGCTGTGTCAAAAACCTCCTTCAGGTTCTTTTGAGTCAAAGCCGAGCACTCTACGTAAGTCTGAGCCCGGATTTTTTCAGCCAGGCCTTCTGCTTGTGTTCTTGCCACAGGTTTTACATGGTAGCGATTCAGGCTGATTAATACTTTGACATCATCTCTCAGGTCAGCTTGGGTCCCTACTAGCACCACTGGTGTTTGGGGATTGTGAGTTCTTATTTCTGGAATCCATTTTTCTGTAATGTTTTGGAAGGAGGTGGGATTTACAACACTGAAGCAGACCAGGAAGACATCTGTGTCAGAGTAACAGAGAGAGCGAAGGCAATCAAAATCTTCCTACACAGGGAAAAGAAACACGGAGATCAATTTGTGTCAGATATTTACTATACTAATTAAACTTAATAGGCATTACAATCTCATCTTTTTCACAAAGCTCCAAAGCCGAACTTTTCCAACTTTCAACCAGCAAAATCATCCAAAGGTTAGAAATCATTTGAGTTTTCCCAAGAGCTTTTAAGAAGGAAATTAAGCCAATTAATAGCTACTAAAGTATAACATTAATGGTTCAGGTCACACATCACACTAAGCTAAAGCCAAACAAAACACATTTTGTCTCAACATGTTGGGTAACCCTACCATTACAGTTTAGGGCCAGAATTCCTGACTGGGCCAGGACATCAGTGTTCTTGTGGATGCTTCTTTTATTCTCCAGTTTTTATATTTTGAGACATTGACCATTAAAATAAATGAATACATGGGAAGCCAACAATCTTCATCCTCGCATATACTTTAGTTTCCAAAAAAATATCATTTTTTTATTCCCAAAAATGTTTTTAAACTCCGAGGCATTCTTAGAAAATAAAAGTGCCCTATTTGGATTGTGCCCAGCAAAAAGCAGGATAAAACTGTGATGTTAGGAAACATCCTCAAGGAATATGGCAGGTGAAGAGTGGAGGATAACTTCATTATTTTGCCTCCTATAAAGTGGATGTTTATAATCAGAAATATCCCGTGGCAGCCGTTCTCTGAGCATATTCAGAACACTTTCAAAATCCCATATGTGCCCATTGCTCCCAAAATATTAAAGTCTCCCAGTTAATGGCTAGTGTTATGTGTAAATGCAGCCACTATGCCTTAGTTAATACATGATGATTTCAAAAAACTAATTAGACCATTGAAGAAGTGAGGGACTTCTCAATCATGTAAACAATCAAATCCAAAACTCTTGTTCCAATTAATATTTCAGAGCTCATGCTTCCCTTAAAAAGACATGGGCCTCCAGACATAATATTTATAAAAGGAATTTTTGCTGCAAAAAAAAAAAAATAATCAATACATTTCAGCTAGCAAGCCGTAAATCACACAAACAAGAAAACTGTATCAGTTTGTTGGTTAGATTTATAACCCAGTTTTCTTCCAGGAATGCAAGACAGCATCCATAACATATTTAGCATATTATGTAACTCCAGGAATTCCCAATTCAAAGGTTATTTCAAATAAGAGCTCACTAGAAGGAAACACTGTGTGTCTCTTCTCCAATACTGAAATATTATTTTAATGTGAAGTATGCCAGAACTATGCTGTAGATTGCTACTGAATGTCAGAGTATTTTTTTTTACTGAATTTTTGCATTTTTTTTTCTGATATCATCCTTAGCATGGCATTTTAACCAGAGCTGCAAATATACTTTACTTTTATAGTCCTCACCTGTCCTGCAGTGTCCCACAACTGGATACGAACAGGTGCACCATCAACCAAGACTTGAACTGTAAAGAGAAAGAGAAAATGACATGTATGCCATTCAGCTTCACTAAGCATCAGTCTTGTTCTATTCCCCAGAGAGGGCTTTGAAGGTGGGAATTTGCACAAATATTATCCCAAATGCTGGAATGGGAATATTTGAAAATAGTGAGCAAATGCTGTAGATGTATTACTAAAACACGCCCAACTCTATACGCTAATCATTTTAACCTGCATTGAAATATTGTCTCTGTTTGGCCACCTACATCTTAACAAACGATTGCAGGAAAAGTATATATTCCATCTCAAAGTAAACATGAGCCAGTTTTTCCAGGTCCTGCAGTATCTATGTTCCACACTCCCATCTATGTTGATGTGCTGAACCAATAACCGAGAGTAGATGCCATTGTGCCTAAGTAGGCTCTAGAAGCATTATGAAACTCTGGATCACCCTTTCATAATCTGATGTTTTAAGATGATAAGTTTCTATCAACTCCAGCCAGCATGGCCCCTGAGAAGGCACCAGAAAAGTCATGCAATTTCAAATTTGGCTGCTCTTCTGCATATGGGGCAGTGTTGTTGACACCCAGTCAGATAGAAAGGTGGCAGTCAAACAATGGAGCATATTAAGCTAGCCAAATATTTAAACACAGAAGACCAGGATTAATGCAGCTGCTTCCTAGCTATTATTATTATTATAGAATAGTAAACACAGCAAATAAGATAATTATGCTGGATTTCATATCACTAATCACTAGTCG
>JAOYMU010000001.1:102997279-103007285 GCA_025802295.1 Psammodynastes pulverulentus | reverse complement strand
GCGCCGCCAGCCGACACTGACCAGCCGACGGCACCCGGAGGAGGCCCTCTCTGTGTGAGCGAATGGGTCTAAGGGATATACTGCAATATAAAATTCAAGCCACAGTTCACTGAACCACAGACTGTCCTTTGGTTTGCACATAGTTTGCTCGACAGTACAGGCCAAATCAAGCAATAACTTAAGTATTACATGTTCAAAATTAGAACAGCAGATATAGCACAAATTCAGCCTGCCCCAACCAACCTGGTCCTCTCCACATATATTGGGACTATAGCTTTTGAGTATTCCAGTTATCAGGTTGGAGCGAACTGACTTAGGCCTGACTGGACTATGCAGCTGATTGTCCTATGGGAGGCAACAATGGTGTTCATACACTGTGTGCTAATTCAGGCCAATAGTTCAGTAGCCTGTTCCAAGTCACTATTCTCGCTTCATAAACTAGAGTTAAGCAAGACACTCCAAAATGGGTGGGGCTATAACCCAAACTGAGTCTGTTTTAACTTTCTGGAACATTTTACAGGTAGTCCTCGACTTACAACAGTTCATTTAATGATCCTTCAAAGTTACAACTAAAAAAAGTTACAACCTTTGCAGCATCCCCAGCATTGTGTGATCAAACTTCAGATGCTTGTCAATTACTTCATACTTATGACCGTTGCTGTGTCCCATAGTCATGTGATCACCTTTTTCAACCATGTGACAAGCAGTCAATGGGGAAGCCAGATCCACTTAACAATGGAGTTACTAACTTATCAATTGCAATCATTCACTTAACAATTGAGGCAAGAAAGATTGCAAAATGGAGCAAAACTCACTTAACAAATGTCTCACTTAAATGTTGGCATCAATTATGGTCATAAGTCGAGGACTACCTGTACTTCTCAACCGCCCTACCCCAAATATTAAAAGCTCAAGTTTGAGGCTCTTGGTGCTGTAAAAGGAGTTCTGGCATTTCATAGGATTCAGATGCAATATGGATTTTTACACCAGGCAGGATGTTGGATAAAGTGTTCACAACATCTCTTCCAACTCCTTCGTTATATGATTCTGTGAATACATTGTATGAATATTCTTTACAACAAATGCTGCAAATTGATCCATATATATAGCTTTGGGATCCTATGTTGCTCATGGGAAGATAGATGCCATCTAGTGAGCTCATGTTCAAAATGCAATTTAGGTTGGGGTTATATGGAACTGTCATTTTAGTGCAATGGTTCCTTTTGCTTTATGATATAATGAATTTAAAACCATATGCAATAGACATTCCTACCCACTGCTTTAGATAGGTCAATCAAAATTTGTTTGTTCATCTTGCGGAGTAACATACTACAATTTTCAAAAGATACAGAGACAGCCTTTTTGAAAACATCCAGAGAAATTGTTTTATATTATCATCTAGCAGTTATTTGTTGGAAAGCAGTCTCAAAATGATTCCTTTCTAATCCTTAAAATCCCATGTGGATGAATTGGAGTAATTGCATTAATCAGTCAGTGCAGTTAAGGCACAACATCTTGCAGCTAGCTATTCAAAATGTTGAGAACAAACACCTACTTAGCTCTTCTCCCATCTCATGCCTTCCCAGCCAGCACAGGAAGCAGTATGATGATGTCCTTGAAGTTCAATGCTTCAGGAAGGCACCAGGTTGGAGATGGCTAGCCTATATCTTTCTCTGAAATGTGGGGACCAGGGTATATTTCAAATTCTTCTTTGGTTGTTAAGTGAGAGTTACTTAAAATTAAAAAAAAACTAATTCCAAAATTCCAATATTCTAGTTTTCAAGTAACCACCTTTGTAGCTATATTCTGTACTGTATAACAAACCACTCCATGTTTCTTACTTCCGAGGATTAAATATTTTTAACACTTCTCTAATGACTGTGCTATCTGGGAACTCTGAAGGATGAGTAAACCCATCCAGAGTACACCAGGTTAGAGAAAGTGCAACAGCAATTCATCAAAAAATATCAAGAACAGAAACTGCCTCAGCTGGTTCTAACTGCACTTCCTATTTCCCTCCTTACAAGGTTACGCTCAGACTGACAGAAACTCTTCAGATGATGAGATGTTTTGACTAACAGGAGCTTCAAGGAGCATTAAGAGATTGCTGATAGTCAGTTATCCTCATGTGATAGACAACCCTAGCACACTGACCAATCTAACATTATTGGCAGACAACTACTTCCTGGGGAAATAATAATTAAAAAAAAAACCCTGAACCTCTATGGTTTTTCCAGAGATGCCATCTTAATCTTAGAGTCAGATCAAGCTAGATCAACACTAGGGCAAAGGTTCTTAGATGCAGACGGTCAAACACAAATCACTGCTTTCTGTCATAATATAATTGCAATCACCCAATCTTAGCGCCTAAATCAGCCTCATGTTTATCACAGTTCCCAACTTTAGATGAGTCTTACTATGTTTAGATTGATCTAATGTTCTCTCCACGTCTGTCCTGGAAGGAACATAGAGGAAAAGGCCATATGAAACCCAATATTGCCCCTCTGATATGGGTACCATATAAACCACAGTTCATGTTCTTCTATATCGCCAGTTTGACAGTACATTCCCCACCAGTTGATTAACCCTCTTTTATTTAAGTTTCCAGGGCACTCTGATAGTTTTTATCTGCACTATTTGTTAAAAAATCAAAATCAAATTATTTCTCTAAAAGTCATTAAAATGTTGCATTATGTATAAGCTCCACCCACAAGTAGCTACTAATTGTTCTTGTTGATAGGGGATACTTTTGTGTTATTCATTGTATCTTTTATTGGCTAATGACCAAAATAAAGTTTCTGTCTGTCTGTCTGTCTGTCTGTCTGTCTGTGAGACGAGAACTTTGGCAAATGGTTCTTCTAATGCAAGCAGAAGTTTTATTGTTTTAATGTTACATTTTTTATTGTTAAATGTGGATTCAGTATCTAGCATAATAGAGTCGTCATAATTTTCAAGATTAGAAACAAAGTAAAATCAACTGAAAAATCTTTTATCTTCAAAAGCCATTTAAAAAAAAATCTACAGTATTTGTACGAAACGCATAGATATATAGGTTATATAGATGGTTATAATAATCATTAAATCAGTTTGGAGAAGAGTTGCTATGTGGTCAGTAAAGTAACACTATCTTGATGACATGTAATCAATCAATTGCAGACACTAGGTAAACTGGAAATAATAAAAAGAATGAATCAGATGGATTATCTATCCCTGCACACAAAAATCTAGCACCACCTTATTCTATAACTGCTACAAAAGTTTGTTTGGACAATCATCTTATACAAACTTTCTACGGAGGAAATCCCATTGATCTTAATGGGATTTACTTTTAAGGAGGTGTGCACAGATTTGCGGTGCTGGTTTATCAATTGCTACGTTTAGCCAGCCAATTGAATGTGTATCTTTCTTGGGGTGGAGGGATAATCTACAGTCATCCTTCCTGCATTTCCAGTTTAGTCTTAGGCTACATGAGCTGTAGTGTAGGTAGCTGATACTTTGGATAATCAACCCCCAAGTGCTATTGGAGTTTCATCCTTATAAATGAATTACTGACACACTTTCGGATGGCATACAATTATCTTCTTATATTTTAACTGGAAAAACAATTTAAAAGTAATGCTCTCTCAGCTTTACTCGAGCAATTAAAGTCACCTCAAACAAGTCAGACAGACTAGATATCTTGCACTGCTAGCTGAGTGAGAGAGTTACCACCCTTGTTGCAGGTGAAAGGCTATAGTAAAACGAACCTCTTTTTGAGTACCAGATGTGTTTGTAATAGTTGTCTTTTTGAGAACTTCTCAAGCTTATGAAATATCAATATTATTGGAATTATAGATGGAACTCTGTAAAATACAAAACCACTACATTTCAGGAAGGTAGAATGCCTATCTATACACATTTACTTAGGAGTGTCACATTTATCTCAACAAGATTGACTTCGGAGCAGGAATAAAACTGTACCATCAATGAAACAAGAATGCAGATCAGTTACTTCCCACTTGATGGGACATTTAGTTTTTCACAAAGAATGAGAAAACTTGTTCACTGTCAGTTCTCTAACTTTCCTCCTGCTCCAGCTTAACACTTTTTTATCAAAGTGTTCAAAAACTTTCCTTGGACATCAAGGTTACAAGGATCAAAACTTTTCCTTGGACATCAAGGTTACAAATCGATCTGCCTTTTCTTTGTGCAAGGATCCCATGTAAAAGGAGAATATATAAGTCATTTTTCATCTAACTTTATCTACCTCTTGAGAAAAAAAAAATCACCTGCTAAATTGCTGTTCGGAGCTTTGACAATCCTACACAGCAGACTTTGTACCAACACTGAAACCAATAGTTGTTTCACCCCATTATATTAACTGTTGTTATCTTTTGGGAAACACATAGGGCTAAACCCAAAAGACCTCACCCCCTCCTCCTCCAGCAAGCACCCTCTACCCTGCCTTGACAGGCTGGGATTTCTGCTCTGCCTACCTGAGAAGGTGTCTAGTGCAGTCGGTTGGTACTGGTCTGGGTATCCATTGGTTGTGTAGCTGACAATCAGGCTGGTTTTGCCCACGGCTCCATCCCCGATGAGGACACACTTAATGCCCAGCTCCGAGCCGCTGCCTCGGCTGGGACAGCTGCTTCTTCGCAAGGTGGGCGAGTAATCCAAGAGTTCCTGGGGCGGCATTGCTGGAGGAGCCGGAAGGGGCCCCCTTCGGCTTCCTCTTTGGAAAAGGGGGTACGATTTGAAGCACAAAATGTTGCAGTTGGAGATCGCTTTGTTTTCTTAAACAACCAAATCAACCCAAACAAAAAAACAAAACAAAACACCAGCCCAGTAACTTTCAGGTGACGGTGACACCCGAGTATCAAGACGACCTAAGAACCCCGCGTGGGTCAGGCACCGTTTCCCACGCAAAGCGGCAGTTTTTCTTTCTCTGGGTTACATCGCTCAGGTGTCCCGGAGCAGTGAAAGAGTAACCAGGACAGGTAGGTTTGTATCCTGGGCGGGAATTTCATCCTCTCAAGCTTTGCATTTAACTTCCCAGGTCTGTCAGGTGCTTTTGTTTTTCCTACGGCCTCCTTCATTTGCATAGGGCCACCTCCTTTCCCTGTAACTTGAGGCTGCGGCATCAGGATTTCTCCTTCTCTGGAACTGAGCGCCAGCTAGGTAAGGCGAGCCGGTGGGATGAGCAACCCAAAGGCTCCTTCTAATAAAAACACGAATATAAAGGGGGCAAGTCTTGTTCGTTCAAAGTCCCAAGCAAACAAACAAGGTGGTTTGGTGCAACTGTCTCTTTTGCAACATGAAACCCCCCCCCCCCAACAACAACAACAACAAACCCTATGTGATCTAAATCAGCCTTTCTTCTCCTCCTTGGTGATTTTAAGATGTGTGGATGTCAATTCCCAGAATTACCCAGCCTGGTTGGGGAAAATGTCTGGACATTGCATAGGCAAAATGATTCAAAGAAATGTGTGCAATTCTCTTCGGAGCGCTTGGAGAATTATGTTTTTTTAAAAAAATCAAATAATGAAGGCTTCAGAAAGTGGGTCACTTAGGACCTGATTCATAAACCCCAATCTTATTTATTTTTCCCAGCCTTAGCTGCAGTTCCCAGATACTTCCCAGCCTGTCTCTTGAGGGCACAAGGTGGGTTTTCTTCCAATTTCCTACACAGATGGGACCGAGACGCCTTCTCAATAATGACAATTTACAAAGAATTGGTTTTTAATCTCCCACCATGGTTAGGTGTGTGTTTTTATAATATATATACTGAAATCGTTTTACAGTTCCATTCAGTCACAGTGGAGATTGGAAATACAAGATATTCTTTAACCGATTTTTCACAGCTCAAATTCTATAATCCTGGCCATTTAACTTTGGCAACCATGGGCTTCATCTCACTATTTGCTTTATCCACAAGTCATTATTAGTCAAGATATTGATTGTGCAAGGCATTTGAAAGAGGTATTTTGCAACATTTTGTGGCAGAAATGAAGCTTTTTCAAATCAGTAAAGCAACTGTGCTTTATGCAAGTTTGTGGAGGCTGACAGAGTGAGACCTCGTCGAAACATCGCCAAGACATCCTCAAGTTTACACAGGACAAGACCCGAATATGCCAAAACCTACACATATATATATCCATATATATATCCATATGTCCCTATGGAAAGACTAATCACATCTTACCCACCTAATTTTTGCACAGAAACAATACTTATTTAAATTTTTGCTAGGGTTATTGCATGCAAATATAACTTAGCACGGTACCTCTGATTAGTACTTCTTTCCATCGCAAATTTATTTGCATAAAGGCATCTCTAAGCCATGCAAGTCAATGGAAACAAGTCTTGGCCTAAGCTGGGTCTTCCTGTTATATTGCAGACTAGCAGATCAGTTTCAGGGAATAGACATCATCCATGTGTCCGGCAAGTGAAGTATCCACCTGTATTCATACCAATTATTGTATGATTTAAAACGATGGCTAATTTATATGCATTTATATAGTGTAGGAGATTTGGGGTTGTGTCCACTGAAGTGCCCATTCTTCTGTCAGAAGATCCTGGCTATGATAGGAGAAGGGCTTAACTATGAGGCAGGAAGCAACAATTCTCAGGGCAGAGACAGAATTGTAAGGTTAGTATGAAATAGATATTTCTGGTTCTCAAGGACAGGGAAATAACACACACAAAATGTATGTTTATTTGAAAGAATGGGAGGGAAAGACCTAGAATTTAATTCTTGGGGTGTGTTCTCTGTCTCTCTCTCACACACACATGCAACAGGCAGATTCTGCATATATAGGACTTCCTTCTTGTCTGGAATAAAGCACCTGTCTGTGGCAAGTTTATGAAGCTTCTCCTGTTACCAGATGCAAAGCTGAACTTTTGAAGAACCAATGATTTTATTGCCATGCCTGGTGTGAAGATGGACAAGGGACAGTTGAATTTAGCTACTATTATATTTTCTACTGTGCCCAATTCAGTGTTTTCCCACCTTGTGTCCTCTCCAGGTATATGAGACTTCAACGCCCTTGGCTATCTTTTATGTGTGAGAATTAATGTACATCAAAGAAAGAAATCCATTCCAAACCATGATGCCAAAATTATAAAACATACTTGTGATGTCATGATGCAAGCTGTTTTTTTCTTACTTGAATTGCAATGTCACTCAAAACATGTAAGGGGTGGGGTTTCCATCATGGCTGCACATCACTTATCTCCTTCTGATGTCTATGTATCAGAGACAAGAATAACTAGTAGGACCCTGGAAACAGTCCAAGAATAAAATGCTATCATTGACTCTGCATGGAAACTGTCTATCCAATCCCAGTGGTAGTCCTCAGTTAACTGCTGCCCTGTTTAGCCACTGTTTGAACTTAAAACAGCACTAAACAAGTTTTACAACCAGTCTTAGTACTCACAATGGTTGCAGCATTTCCATGGTCATGTGATTGCAATTTAGGTGTCTGGCAATCAACACACAATTACAATGGTTGCATGGTCCTGTGGTCATACGATCCCTATTTGCAAGCTTCACAACTGGCTTCCAACAAGCAAAGTCAATGGTAAAGATGGCAGAAGGTCACTAGTTGTGGTCATGTGATGTTGCCAGTGTCAACTGTGGTTGTTAAATGAGGACTATCTTTTTGTTAAATATAAATCTGGTCTGCAAAGTGGGATTTCATTTCTCACTTGCCTTTACCCCAGAATATTTCCCATCTTTTTGCTTTCTGTAAAACAATGAAACTCAAAAGTCATGATATGCAAAGTATAGGAATTCAAGTAGATGTTACTCCTATAGGCATAGGGTTCAGAATAAGGCAGAGAGGGGCAAATATGTTGTGTTGAACTATACAGTTTACAAACAAGAAAAACAGAGGAGCAAAAGTTGTTAGTTTTAAAGAACAGAGAAGTTGCTCCACAGGTCAACATTTACCTTTATATGACTGATAAAAGGTCAAGATTTATTGACCTATTGAGCAGAACGCCTATGTCATCCTTTTCAAATTTTAAATGGCATCTTTGAGTAAAGAATGGTGACAGATTAAACCAGGTGAACTGACCAATTTGTTGGATTTTCTAACTGCTGATAGCCGAATGGGAAATTGTGTAGACAAAGAGTCAAGGATGCAGGTCTCTGATAACTAAGGCTATTGCAAGAGTAACAGAAGCTGTTAAGAATTCCAAGGACTGCCCAGTATAAAATACAAGCCCGCTTTATAGTAAATTTGGGTTTGATCTTTGGCTTTCTTGGTGGCCTGCTGTTATGGTCTTAAGCCTCCCTCTTCCTGGGGAGAAGTGTCCCTTGTTATGGTAATGGGCTAGATTGGCCTTGGGCTATTTACCTCTAACCCTGCTAAAACTCACAGAGAGGCTCTACTGATTGTAGGGACAGCCTTCACTCTCACAAAGAGTTGTAAAATCTGAACAGAATTCACTGGAGGAGGGTCACCAGACTGTGACTTTGTTTGTCACTTTGAAAATCCACTGCTGGTGAATATGCCTCAATGTATGGCTCCAGGCAGTTTACAATATAAAACAATAAAAAATAACATCCCATACAAAATTCACTGCAACAATCAACCATACTCATCTATACCTGGATTGCTTAGTATTTCCTCAAAGAATACAAAGAGCCAAGAATAAGTTATTTCATGAGAATCAAACAATGCAGCACTTAACCCACACCTAAATAACACTTTTTCTCAAGATGAAATTGTGGCTTTTTGTCTCAAAATGCTTTAATTCAACACTAGCAATCTATACACTGCTTTTTCACGATCAAGTGCCTTCCAGGTAGCTTATATAATTCCTTAAGTAGAATTTTAGTTTAATATATCTGCAGGGTGGTTTCTCTTTCTCAAAGAAGACACACGGCTCTTGATGACTGAATGCTCGTCCCCTTCTATCCAATGCAGCTATTGGAAGGAAGTCTGTTAGATAAAATCAAGAGTGTGCACCCAGATAGAAGTTTGTGATGTTTGCAACCAGTCAAGGATTAAAAACTTTGTGTGGGGTGTGTGTGTGTCAGGATCTCTGCAGATGTAACTGGAGAGGCAGCTCAAGAAAGGCAATCAGAACCAAGTGAAACCAAGGCAGATAATTTCTGGAGATGAAACATGTATCTCCCTTGTCAAGCCCATTTAATTATTTATTGACCGAGTCAACGAATGCTGATTCATTGCGCACTTCTGACAGCCTCAGCACTGTGGGAAAGAAAAGCCAACTCCCTAATTTCAAAAGGAAAAAAACAACAACACACATCCCTCCTTCTTCCAGTCACGGTCATTCTGAGAGAACTCAGATTATGCTGCAACGAAGTATTGTGTTAATCAGAGATGTGAAATATTGTAAGCTTACAATATTACACAGAATTCTAACTGTAACAAAATAGATACTGTATTGCTGCATTGCCAATAAGTTGACTGGTTCAGAATTATTTACCATTTCCAAAACCCATTGTCCCTGAGAAATAAGCATCTTATCCCTTTCTTCTGTTGCAGAAGTTAAACAGAATAGATCAAATAATTTATCTCTGTGGCAGACGTCAAACTAGAAAATATGAATACTGTTGCCTTGCAGTGAATACTGAATAGATGTTGGCACTGAACAACTGAGCACATCCACTATGTTCCATTTGTCAGAGACTGGGAAAGCTGATTTCTACTGATTTGCTACTCAATTTTCTGACAGCGAAATCGTAAAGTGTACAGAACATACTAGTTGTCTTTTCATATGCCAGATTAGGTAAAAAAGGGGTAGAAACTCCATCACTATCTTAGCAAGCATGTGAAAGAGGCTGTTGTGTTAAGCCACACTATGATTTATATGAGCAAACACATCAATCCTATAGTATTAACTCCCATTTTTCAGTAACTGGAGCTTTAAGGTTAAGCATCTTACGTGAACACAGCCTCTATATTTTTAAGATTAGTTATTTTTTTTTTATAATAAAAAGTTTTTATTGGTCACAAATATACAAATATATCACATAAAATATGTTGAATTTTCA
>JAOYMU010000001.1:102941601-102961433 GCA_025802295.1 Psammodynastes pulverulentus | reverse complement strand
AGGGAGGGAGGAGAGACTTTGTTGTAAGCCTCAATTTTGTATTAATTTATACATATACTATAAGTAATATTATCTTACAAAATTAGAAATAACTGATGCCAACCTGATTTATCCTTGCATTATGGCCTCAAATTCATTGGGGGATGATTAAGTGCCTACAGTTTACATTATCAAGAGGTCATATAATTCAAACAAAAATAAATGGCTTTTTGACCATGTAAATGTCATTAATACAAAATGGCATGGATAGAGTCCAGTCCAGATCAGGACTACCGTGGAGGGCAAAGAACTTCCTAACCCCATCTAGCTTTTGAATAGGGCAGGGAGATGAAAGGGGACTTTTAGCCCGGTAGCTTAGAGAATCCATGTTCAGGCATCCCCAAAAGCTGTTTAACCCATTGCACCCTTCCTTGACTTTCAGATGTCTTGTGCTACATTCTTCCTTGGGGTGGTAGTTCAGCTCATCTGAATGGCAAAAGGGTGGAAAAGGCACTATGAACATATATTTTTCCGTTGTCAGAGGGTGCTGGTGCAAACAATGTCTAAGGCAAGTGAGCAAGGATCTAATAAAGCTGGTTCAAACCATCTAACCTCAACTCCATTTCCTTGTGAGTTGCCGGCTAACAGAATTCTGAATTACAGGTAATCCCCAAGTTACGAATGTTCCCTTAGCGAATGTTTGAAGTTACGCAATAAGCGCCTCCTAGAGTTTACGAACAACACGTCCCCAAATTACAAATGTTGCAGCACCATGGCAGTTGTTTGCCCTTGCAAATGACCGCAGAGGCTCTGCAAGATTTTCCCTGCTTATTCCCCTCCTGCTGGGACTTTACAGGCACTCCACCTGTAGAGACTCACTTACCTTGTGAAGATTTCCTCTCTGTCGCGCTTTCTTTGTCTACTTTGTTGCTTCAGGCTTTCAGTGCATTCATAGAAGAACAGAGGCCTAACGTACTGCGAGATCATGTGGGATCAGTAACGCAAGATATCATGCTACTGATCTCGTGTGACCTCACACTTTAGGCCTCTATTCTCTGCGAATTGAGGCCTGGATGTTTGCAAATGGAGAGAAGGTTTCGGTCCTTCAGGCCTTCCCTCCATTTGCCATTTCCTTGCTGAAGACTGCAGGGAGATTGCGTCCTGTAGGCTTTGGCAGCCCTTTCCAAAAATACTTTGTTGGCACCAGTGGAGCTTGGGAGGGACAGGTGTGTCCTTCCCAAGCTCTGCTCCTACCAGCAAAGACTTTTTGCAAAGAGCTGCTGAAGTCTACAGGGATGTAATCCTCAACGGTTTGTTTGGTGGCGAGAAAGGAGGCCCAGAAGGGAGCATGCATACCTCCACACCACATTTTTAGTCACCGAATGCTTCATCAAGCATGTTGGCAGTGAGAAAGGGGGGCTGGAAGGGAGCGTGTGGCCCTCCGCGGCTTGTTTTTTGTCACTGAAGTCTTCATCCAGCACTTTGGTGAGGAGGAAGGAGGCCTGGAAGGGAGCACGCAGCTGTCTGCACCTCCTTTTTCATCACCAAAGTTTTCATCAAGCCCTTTGCTGACAAGAAGGGAGGGAGCAGGCAAAGAAACAGGCTGGAGAGGAGGCAGATCTTCATAAGGTAAGTGACCTGGAGCGGCAGGGTGGGGGGAGAACAATTGTGGGCGCCCCAGGAGAATGAGGTATCTCAGTGGGTCAGGGGAGGCCTTGGGTAGTCTGAAGCGGGTAGCCTGTTCCATCACTGCACCCCCTATGACCTTCCCCACCCAAGATACCTCATGTGCACTTAATGAACTGTGCATTCGATTAGCAAATGCGTGGGCGAAAGGAGAGAGTGATTGCATTCAAATTATGCAATTCACTCCTATGAATCCTCAGGTTGTGAATGGAATGGGCAGGCTCCATTACATTCGTAACTCAAGGACTATCATAATGGGATCCTTGAAGAGTCCTCGGGGGGAATCCAAGCAGAAGACAGATAACTGTGGCTCTAAGTGCTTTTCTGTTTTCTTCCCTGTTGGAAGGGGACAGAGTCATGGAGATAGGAGAATCAATTCAAAGGGAAGCAAAACTGCAATCTGCAAAACAAATTATAGAATATATCCGCTGGACAGGGGAATCCAGGGCGTATGGATTAAGAATTTACCTATAATTAGGGGATAACACAAAGTAGAAATGGGAGTCAACTGCAATTTGATATCTGTCTTAGGCATACTAGTGTTTCCAATGTTATTACATCACCTTCAAATTTGGCTGTCCAGTCAGGGTTAATGCCCCCAAACTTGAGACGGCAGGAAACTGTTCTTCTTATAAAACTTATTGGATTCCCCAAACATGAATTCTCTCAAATTCACCCGGAAAGTCCTGTATGCGCAAGGCCCAGTGTGAACGCAAACGAATTCCAAACCAGTGTAAATATTGATGCAAAAAATGTTTGCTGAGATTCCAAAATTACAAACAATTTAATGGAGAGAAAGATAAATGAATGGGAGTGTCATTGGTTCTTAAGAACGAACGATATTCCGGGAATTGACAAGACCAAAACTGGAACCAGTATGCTGGCAGCTGGAGCATTTTGAAACCATAGCATGGGGGCTTTATTTCATTTTCCCACTCCAACTCCCACCATCTTTTTTTTTTTAAATGAGCCTGAAGTGGGACTGAAAATTAAGCCTCTTGCAGCATTTCCCCTGAAAAAGGACTTATATAGGAAATCTTGTGTATTTAGGATGCAAGGTACTTTTTTTTAAAGACTGCGCCTTACTCCTGCTGATCTTAGCTCATCTAGAAAGTGGCAAGATATGGGCTAGGCTGGAAAGTGGAGGAAAAATCCTAGAAGGCAGGAAAGGGAAACCACTTTGCTACCATTACTGAAAAAAACATATGAATCACTGTGTCCACGAAGTCACCAGGTGTCCAAAGTAACCCACAAGAGACTACTTGAAGTTATATTTGTCTTCAGTTTTAACAAGACTCAGAGCTGAAATTTTTGTGCAGACAGGGACCAGATTCTGTCCAAACAAAGCAATAAAGAAAACATGCCTTGTTATTCATAATAATTTATTTTTAATAAGTACGTATAGTTAAATAAATATTGTCTTATCCCGCATTGGATATCATGAAGCATATTCCCTGAGCTATGAGGAAAAAAACAGAGTGTGATAGTTTAATTGAAATATTAAAATCACAACCAGGATCAAATGCATGCACACTCCATTGGGGATGTCCATACTTTTGTGCCTTTTATGGCGATACGAAAAATGTTTGCCAGTACAAATGTGTGGAAAAGGAATATTGGGCTGCTTGCTAAATGCATTGTCTATGTTGGTCATGGTTGCCTTCATTTTGGTCAATCAAATCATTTTGGCCTTAGCACTTGTTTGCAAGTATCCTTCCCCTGCCATGTCCACCAAGCCATGCCCACCAAGCCATGTCACGCCCACCCAAGCCACACCCACAGAACCGGTAGTAAAAAAAAATTGAATCCCACCACTGGTCCCAATCTGATAAACATTTCTCCACCCTCTCCACATCACACACACACAAAAAAACCCACTTGCTTCCTCCCACAAGCCATGTATTTTTCTAGTATGAACAGACTACAAAGCAATTGGAAGCAATGAAATTGTGAGAAATAATATGGTGTGAACTCAAGAATTCATGGACCAAAAAGAAACAATGGTTTTCTGTCAACTGGTGAGCCCAATCAGCTTTCTTCAGAGTCATCTAGCAGAGGAGATCGAAAGGAGATCCCAGAAAGAAAGACAAAAGAGAGGGGGCGGGAGCACGTCCGTAGAAAAACATCTCAGAAAGCAAGGGTGGCATTATGAAATACCCTGACATTAATTATGGGAATGCTGGGAAATAAATGTGGAAACATTACTTTGGAATACAGAAAGATAAATGAAAATCCGGTAGAAAAATATTGGAATGCTTCCCCTTTAATTAAACAATTATGAAATGACAAGGGCCTGGACTTTATTCCAGTGACAAATAAAATAGGTTAGAATGAAAGTTTGCAATATAGATTGGTCAGTAGCAAATTAATGATCAAATGAAAGCATTGCTGGGAGTGGGGAAGAGCTGGTGGGGAAGCAATACCCAAACTGGCCAAAAAGAGCAGGAAACACTTTTCATAAAGAATGCAAATTTTGAAAAGCAGAATTAGAACCAGCCCTGTTTTCCTTTGTTTATGTGTACTGATTACACAGACTAATGATGCAACAGGATTAGAAGAACAGTGGGTTTCCCAAATTTAGTACAGAAAGTAGTTAGAAATGCTGACGAAAAATACATCCGAGAAAGGATGAGTTTACACATTCCATTTCATTCTGACTTTTCCTGTGTTAGCCCTAATATCCCCAGGTTGTTTTAGTATAGATGGACTTTGCACCACATATATTTTGGCCCTCATTTTGTTCCATTTATTAATACAAAATCCATCTCAATAGGTTTTTTCTTGGATCCTTAAAAACACAATGTGCAAGTTACATAGTTGGATGAACATTCCAGAGTAACATCCTCATTTTAATCCTAGTTTGTAAATTTGGAATTTGACAAATTTACATAGAACCATAAAGAGTGTATATGCCTAGTCTTCCTTATTCCTTTAGTTGGGGCACCAAGTGACAAATTAAATGCCAGGTAGCCCAAATGGAAAGACAGAACTTGTACCTTCATTAGCCTGAGGACTCCAGAACCTGAGGATTTTCCTATGTTCCTTTTATTAACTGACCAAAGTTTTACTTTCTGCCTTTTAGCATGATCAAAGGTAGATCTGAGTTACAACAATCAACTAATTACTTGACATCAGCAAAGAAACAGCTTCTCTCTCCTCTAGCTTGATGTCTGGATTTATGCAGCACAGATTTAGTATTAGTAGACAAAAATAAATAAGCTAGTTGTGTTGTTCATTCAGGAGAAGGCAGTGATACAGAAAAGGCCTGACAATGTTTCATGAACTCAGTTCTGATTGGAATTAAGAGATAATTAATTTATTGTAAAAAGCAGACCATGAGTCCTCATAATGTGTCCAGGCTCAACTATTGCTAAATATCAACATCCTCCTTTTCTGTGGAGGACTCATCAATTTAGAACTGTGTTTTCAGGAAAACAATTCTTCATTGGTTTTAAGAGAATTCTAAATCTGAATCTTGAATCTGATCTGAATCTAGTCAGCACTCTTTTTGCTTTAGTCATTTCCATACTAGTGATTTATAGTGTGTTGTAGAGTTATACAAACCTTGGGCCAAAATAACAATCAGGCTTTACATAACTTCAGTGACGTCCAAATGAGGCTATAAACATTCTAGAACATGCTAGGCATTTGAACATCACCTAGATAAATATTTTGTATGACTGTTTTAGTTTTAATTAATATTAAAACTCATAAGCTATCCTCTAAACTTTCCTATGAGGATAGTCTTCATAAAAAGTAGGGTGCTGAAGGAATCAGTCAAATGAATGAATGAACTTTGCATATGAATGGTTGTTGAGAATTATTTTTTCCTGAACTTTTAGTAAGCAAAGGAAATCTAAAATAAAGTGTGCAAAAGCACATATTTAACCTTTGCGTTAGTTGATGCATGGTAATGGATTGATGGCAATAAATAATTATACCAGCAATTAAAGTATGAAACTTCTCACTGTACAACTTCCCACTTATGGATGGGAATTCTTCATCCATCTGATTTAATCAAAAATAATAATTTTCATACTGAGGGTTTACCATGATTTAGAGGATAACAAGGAGATCAGAGTTAAAATGGCAGTTGTGGCAGATTGGATGGTTTGGCATTCTATCAGGAAAGTATGCTGTTGTGTCATTGTTTATCATCTAATGTAATTTGATAGAAAGTGTTGGAAGAAATATCTTTCTGGGTTCAGTTCCAAGTGGGGAAGAAAGACACTGGAAAAATGGCAACTATTTGGGAAGATAGTTTAATGGTGGACAGGACCACATGGCTTAGGAGCTTCTAGGTGACAAAGGACAATCACACGCTTCAAGGTGTTGGGTGAAGAAGAGAAAGGGATGCGATGCTGAGAGTGCCCTAGTTTTATACTTTCTGTTGGGGCCCACCTTAGTGTTTCCTGTTCCTGTGTAAGAAATGTATCCCATTGGCTGTCAGACTCCCAGGGGGCGGGGGTCTTAGCTACTTTGCAGGCTTTGTCTGCGGGCTGATGGAATCTTACCTGTTGCCATGTGGTGAGGGGCTAATCCTTTATTATGTAGATTATACTGGCTTGGCCTTTAATGACTCATTCACAAGGGTGGGAGGGATGAGTTTCTGTTGAGATGCTGTTTCTACTTCTTTTAGGGGAAATATTCTGCCTTTTAAATTGTTTCCTAGGATATTTCATTTTTCTAGGAGAAGGGTGGGTGCTAATTTCCTACACCCACAAGAGCCTTTTTGGGCCACTGTGCCCCTCTTTTTGAATGTTTTCATCTTTAGATCCCTGAGCAACCCTGTTCTCCATCCAGCTTGAGAGGGCACTGGAAGTGGTAGCTAACCTGACCCCTTCCTTGTTATTTTCTCACAATGTCATTATTTTTCCTAATGATGGAAAAGAAATTTTTTTTAACAGCGAACCAACCAGCCAGCCACTAGATGGAAATGTGACCAAGTCACTTCTGTGGCACCCAGAAAGCGATGAGGGTGGCCAGTAGGGGAGTGGGATATGTTGGCAAAGTTGTGCATAGTGACTTCACTTTGGAGTGGAGGAGTTGGGAAGTAGGAGAAGGTTGGTGCTGGGAATGGGTGCTAAGCTTAATACCCTGCTATTATTCAGCATAGTTATAAGCAACAGCCGTGTAATATTTTCCTCCTTGGACTCAAACAATAACCCAAATTCAAGCAAAACTTATATTAATTCATTTTAATAGAATGGAATGGCGGTGTTATAATTTATCTGTGGCCAGCTTGCACTTTTTATCCACATTTGCTGCCATGTAGATGTTTCTTTTTCAATAGGACTGTTCTCTGATACATCATCCTGTTTTAGCCGGTATCAGGCAGTGGGAAGCTCTGGTTTGCGATGACTTCATCACACAAGGCTGTGTGTGGGGGAGAGAGGGGGTTGAAGGAAGGGAGGAAACCAGGAGGGGAAATCACTGAATGTTAAATGAAAACAGTGACCACACAGATATTATTCTTCAGGTTTGAACTGTATTCTAAAAAGAGGGAGCGGGGGAAGAATGAACTTCACAGATGTCTTCAATTTTTTTAGAGTCTATAGATTTTCCTGTTTAAGGGAAATTCGTTTATTCATATAAGAAACTACCTCATACCAGCCCAGTTTGTTGCTTGTTGCTCTGCAGGGTTTCAGTCAAGCAACATGATTCCCCAATCATCAGGTTTCTGTTTTTCTAAAGGAAAAGAAAACTAAATCTTAGATCTTCTGCAGACAAATCAGGTTCTTTACTGAGGAACCCATCCACATCCATATACTGCTCGCCTATACACATTTGACTTCAGTATAATATAAATAAAGGAGATTAAGATTTGCCAGTGTTTGCTAAACTGGACTGGTACAGCAGACACATAAAAACATTCTATCTGGACTCCCACAACAGACCTGCGTAATCAGCTCAATTTATGGCTGCTGACCATCGAGGTATCTATGGATTTTAGTAATAATGTAGAGTGGATTTATGACAGCAAATCCAGGAAGAAGATTGGATATTTATATATTTACATCAAAAAAATTAACTGCCACCAGCTAGCAGTTTGAATATGTTTAAACACACACATGCACACGCATACACACCCAATAAGGAGGGACATTCTCCAGCAATCTTTTTTTCCAACTTGGAAACCATCTTTGGATGGGTTGGAATAAATACCACTGTAATACTGAAGTAGGGACGATGGCTTCACAGGCGGGGATGAGATGAAGATAGTGTCATGGACATAGTGCAAAGAATGATGTGACTGGGACATCTTTGTGCAAGTGAGGTAAGGCTAACACATCTCTGGGTTTCAAGAGGCCTGGTTCACATATAACTGGAAATCAAAATGTGGTTGATTGGTTAGGGTTTTGGTTTATGTGATGTGCAAATCCATTTGTTGCCGTTTGTAGGCTATCTTTTTTCTTGGAATGAGTTTACATCATGCTAAACCAAAAACATACAAACATATTATGGCTTAGCATGATGTGCAATCAGCTTGGCATCATTTGCCACTTGAGATTGGTATGGGTCAGAGGTGGTATTCAGCAGGTTCTGATCAGTTCTGGAGAACCGGTAGCGGAAATTTTGAGTAGTTTGGAGGACCTTCCCCCAGGAGTGGGGAAGGAATGGAGATTTTACAGTATCCTTCCCCTGCCATGCCCACCAAGCCATGCCCACCAAGCCACACCACACCACACCCACCAAACCATGCCCACAGAACTGGTAGTAAATTTTTTTTGAATCCCACCACTGCTTGGAGATCTTCTAGTCCAACCCCCTGCTTGGAGGTCTTCTAGTCCAACCCCCTGCTCAAGCAGGAGATCCTATACCAATTCAAACAATTCTTAAAAATCTCCAGTAATGGAGCACCAAAAGATGTTTCTATTGGTTAACTGTTTTCACTGTCAGACAAATTTCTCTTTATTTCTAGATTGGATCTCTCAATTAATTTCCATCCATTGATTTTCAGAGATACCAAGTTTTGTGTGACAGGCTCTTTATAGCAGACAGTGGCTCATCAGGAGATCCGAGGAGCCAATGGGATTAGTCTGCCCTGCTTTCACCAGCAGAAGAGATTGCTATGAACCACACTCGTACCAGCAGAAAAGATTTGATACAGAATTCCAGCAGACAAGGTCAAGAAGAGCCTTTTCCTCTGTGGCCCTGACCCTTTTAAATATTATATCACCAGAGGTAAGGACTGCTGCTTCCTTTTTGGCTTTCTGGAAAAGTACTAAAACTTGGTTTTGCTAGCTGACTTGGGGCATCAAGGAGGATGTTTAGTGCTAGAGGTGGTTGATGGGATAAGATCTCATTCCTGTACTGACCATCTCCTGGTTCCTGGGTTTTCTTTTGGTTTTTTTGCACAGTTTAAAATTTTTAGTTTGCATAGTTTTAACATTTTAATGCCTTTTCTATTAATCCTTTTATGATTTGTAAGCCACTCAGAGTTGTCTTATCAGGGCAGCATATAAAATTTAAAAATAAATATTTTCCCCCATAAATAGCCTTTGTTCTACTGCCTTTCAATCAGTTATGTCTGCTGGAAAGGGGGAAAAAGACCAAATTAATCAATTGATGTAAAGTGGATAGCACAGCAGCAGTACAGCTAAGATTTTGGCAAGCAACAATAAGTATGTTATGGAGTTAAGTCACTTTCTGAATTTTGGTGGTGTTTGTAAACAGATGATAAAAGCTTTGGATATCTCCATGGGTATCAGGCTGTTCATGTGTGTAATTGTTTCATACATTTCTGTAATCCTTTATGGTTTGAGAAAATTGGGAATAATATTCTACTTTATAGAGTTTTTTAAAAATAAAATAAAATAAACCTGGATCATTAGTTTGACAGCAGTAATCATTTGTTCACTAAATGCTTTTCCTGCAGTGATTATATGGAAATAGAAAGAGAGAAGCACTACATGAAGAAAATAAGGACGGGGAAGAGGAAGAGGAAGACAGGGAAGCTAAAGATGGATTACAAATGGCATGATTTATATTTTACTGAAAAAAATATCCTTTGCAAACTGAAAACAGAGCAACAATACAATTGTCCTATGCTTCCAAAAATCTCCCATGACATCTTCCAAATAGCAAAAAACAAAAACAAACAAATAAAAAGAAATCATGTAAAATGTATATTTTAAGGAAAAGTGTGTCCAAAAATGTGTATATGAAACTAAAGCATGCATACACAGTAGTAGATATCATGTAGAAAATACATTCTAGAAAAGCGGAATTCACAAAACTGCGTACACACACATATTGTATAAGGAAAAATACATGCAAATTTCTAAATGGGGAAAGGTGCGCACACACAGATACACATACAGACATACAGATACAGTGCATATACTTGTACATATGATGGTGGGAAAATGGTCTTTAAAAATCATAAACAGTTTCTTAGCAAGATTCTAGAATTTTAAAATGACGATAATCCAAGATGCATTTATCCCAAAAAATTGGTTCAAACCAAAGAATTAGTTCTCTTCTCTTGGACTCTAAAAGAAGGGATATCCCTTCCAAAGAACAGATGCAGTACAACTAGAATTAGACAATGCAAAGTACCTCCCACGCACATTTGCTTCCTGGGGGAAGGTCAAGGAAAATCACCCCAGAAGAAGAAAGCCATTTCAAAGGGTGGGGTTTGGAAAAAGAAAAAAGATAAAGGAATCCATTTAGCCAATGCTATTAACCCAACAAGACAAAGGCAGTCCCAGAATGAATTCCACCTCTCTTGCAGCACAATGAGAAAATGAAGACATTTTTTAAAAGCATGAGAGGTTTTCTCCGATTGCTCAGATCAAGAGGCTCTGCAATAGTATTGATTGGCTCCAAGGCCATATTAGAGATGAAGGCAGGCCTCCAGAGGGAGAGGGTGGTCACCTTGACCTGGGGTCAAAGCCAGACTACTGACCCCTGACATCCAGAACTTCAAGCCCAAGATCTGTGAGAGCTTTCATGCTTGCCGAGTGTGTCAGCAGGAGGACAGGTGTCGATGTGGCACTTGCCAAACTGAAATTGACCGGCCTGCGGGAAGCTGGAATGCAGAGGGAAATGTGGGTTAAAGTATGTCAATAATGTTTCACAAGAACAATTTCTCCCAAGAATTGTAGCTGTTGGAATGTTTTGACATTTATTCGGTAGAGAAAATGTAGCCTGTTTTGCTAAGGCACTTCAAGAGAGCGGCTGCTAACTGCTGTGGTGTATTGATCTTCTGTTAAATTGCATGGGCACACTTGGGAGATCATTGAGATTCAGGGTAGAGGACAGAAAGGATAGGCTGCACCCGATGGTCACTAATGGTAATTGGTTTCGATCCTTGTACTTGACGAAGCCATGATTTACTTGGTTCACAGATGAATTGTAGTCACTAAATATTTTGAAAAGGAGGAGGGAAAAATTCTTTGGTTTCTTTTTCTCTTTGTTATTTTACAAATTGTTGTCTCCCTTCTTAGGCTTACATAAAGAGGAGAGATCCAAGTTTCTGATGTTTTTTAAAAGAACATAACATGTAATTCTGTGAACTTTTCCTTTTGATCCCAGTCTGCTGGAAATAATAAACATGCTTTCTGTTTTAGGCTGAAGTTGCAAAGCAGTTAAAGGGAGACAAGAATTTGGCTCAGATTCTGTTACCGAGGACTCCATTTGATGTCTATCTGCTGACAAAAGGAATCAATCAGCAGAACAAGAGGGAAAGTAATTTGAAGTAATTCTTCTTCACATTCTTTTTCTTCCCTTCCTGGCGCTTGTAGTTCCTTAACTTGTCCCCAAATTTCATCATTTTGCACCAAATTCAGGAGGATATGGGTGCTGATAAAAGACTGCATAATCAAAAACACCCTTCCACCTTCATGTCACTGGTGAATGCTTTCTGTGTGCAAAGTATCACCAATTGGATTAATCATCCAAGAAGTTCATGAAGCACTAGGTAATGCTGATTCAAGCAAAGGTTATACTCAATTTTCTATGCATTATGGGATGAAGATGGGAGCATTAATGTTGGATGTAAGCATAGTCTCTCTCAAAACTTGTATGTTCAAGGTTACTCTAATGGAAATCCTATGGATTGCCCTTGTACTCACTATGAAATCTGTATCTTTAGCATTGTGGCATTCACTGTAAAGAATAAAGCAATAAGCCTAAATTTATTATTATGAAATTAAGCGTAATTTAATTCAGTTGGATTTATTTTGTGCAGTTTAAGCCACCATACATTTATTTGGAAGTAAACTCTTTATAAGAATTTAGTTGTGTCTAAACATGCGTGGAATTGGATTATGCTACAGTATTATATATATGAGTGTGGATAAGTGTTAGTTGCCTGCTGCTCTCAGCTCCATTTTGCAGCTCCTAAAATCCCTCAAAATTACCCTGCTGCTTAAGCTCCTGGGGGAAAGTCAGAGTTAAAATATAACAAATAATACACCCACTTGGGATGATGTGATTTTTACCATTTGTTAAAATGGTAAAACCGAAAAAAAGACATGCTAAGCTTTTGGTAAAATTACACACTTATTTAGAGTGTCTTAAAAAAATAGACCCAACAAAACCTTAAAGCAAAGCAAACCAACTAAAAATTAAACTAAACAAAAAAAGAGACCCTATCAGTTCAGCTCTACCTTCCACAGTATTATTGTGATATTATTGTGGGAAGTGGAGCTGGCTCTCATAAACACCCTGAGCCGGAAAGTCTTAATACTTTCCCCAATACTCATAGTCATTACTATCATCTATCCTGATACAAAACATTGTCTAACCACAAAGTAAGAATTATACTTTCCATGTACTTATTCAATAAGTATATTACTGTAATTGCATGTTCCATAACAAGATTTACCAACTATATTTATTAAAATTTGCAATTCAGTTTTTTGCAGAATGTAAATTTTTTTGCAACAGAGCAGGTCCAAATAACATAGTCACTCCACCGGGTCTACTAATTTTTCCTGGGTTCTTTTCATCTTTGAGGTTTATGAACTTTTAAAACTTTCAGACCATGTTTCTCAATGTGCTGATTTTTCTCTTCAGATTTCTTTTTCTTTTATGTGCCTTGTATTTTAAACAGGTCAGATTTATCTGAAAATTGCTTCATCAACAACAAAAAAAGTTCTCTTTTTTCAGTAAATAATTACGTAAACAACAGCTAAACATAGAGATACAACAAAAAGCGCGCATTAATAAAAAGAAAGAAATATTTAGCAGGGAGAAAAATCAGCTGAACAGAGTCTTTTTAATAATATTTAGCTACTGATTGCTAAGCTGGAATGTTCAGTTTTATTTTTCCCTAGAAAAAAAAAAGAAGGAAAAGAAAGCAGTTTCTATTATCGTGAACTCATTCAGGGAAACCAGTATTTTCACATGGACCCCTGAATGCAATCCACATGCTTGCCTGACAAACAGCAAAGAATTGCCATTCATCATAATGTCTCCTAATGCATATTTGTTTGTCAGATCCGGTTCTGCTATTCTGTTTAGAATGCCAGCAAATAGATTGTGATTTCAAATTATAGTAAATCATGCATTATAGGATTTGAATCACTGAGAATGGTAATAGAGAAAATAATGGTGACTAAATGCTGTTGCACCCAGGTATAATAGCTGTGGGTGGCTTTTGAAAATGATTACTTGCACTCCAACTATCTGAAATATTTACAAATGTCAGGAAATGACAACCTGTAGAGAAACTCTAGAATACAGGAGGTGTACAGTATGTAGCTCAAGGCAATCAGCAATGAGGTCAGAACTTGACTGTTTCTGTGCTTTATATGAAAAGCATTGTGCTAAAGGAGTCTTTACATTTGGGCCACAATAGCAGACATAAGGCTATGTATATACTGAGGAAAGAAGGACGTTTATTAAATAGGACCACGATCCAAGGGTTCACTATGGATGCTGGAAGAAATGGGTATAATCTTACTACATTTACCCCAGTGGTTTAACAACACTCCGAGCAATGAATTCTGTAGATAACAATCCAATGAAGTCTTTCAGATTATAAAGTTCATGGGATCTCCTTAAAGACCTGCTGTGGACTAGCCAAGCAGTACTGCTACAGGCATCATAACTGACCCATTTCCCCTTTGTTTTTGTAGTTGGAAGTAGTTCCTGTTTTGTAAGAAGTAATGAATAAAAAAGTGTGAGAGAAAAAAACTAGGCCTGGAAACATTCATTTCTGTTTCAGTGTTTGCCTCTTGATTAGGAGTATTTAAATTGTTTTCTTCTCATTATTCCCCATAAGGAAACTGATTGTGCTGTGCTGATAATGATTCAAGTGGATCAACAATTTCCAGAGTATTTTCTTTTGTTTAAAAATGGATAAAATATGTTTATGTATTTGTTGTAAGGACAGAAATAAATTAAATCTGTTTTTAAGACCACAGGACACTATGTAAAGAACTACAATGAAATTAAGAGAATAATTGCTTCCTATTATTCAAATGAATATTGTAAATGAGTGTTGACCTGAATATTCTCAGTTTTAGACCTTTAATAGGATTTCAGGTAAGATAAAATTGTAAAAAATAATTGATTTTGTTTCCATATCATTCCATTATACTTTTGATGAAGAACTTCCTTCCTTCCTTCCTTCCTTCCTTCCTTCCTTCCTTCCTTCCTTCCTTCCTTCCTTCCTTCCTTCTTTCCCTCCTTCCATCCTTCCTTCATCCATCTATTTATCCACCTATTCACAGGACCATTAGGTTTTGAATTTGACTAAGGATGAAATAATAGAAGTGTTTCAATATTTGAGGGGCTGCCACAAAAAAGAGGGGTTCAACCTATTTTCCAAAGCACCAGATAGCAGGACAAAAAAGCAATGGATGAAAACTAACTAAGGATAGAAGCAACCTAGAATGAAGGAGAAATTCCCTGACAGTAAGAGCAATCAATCAATAGAATGGCTTGCCTTCAGAAATTGTGGAGGCTCCATCTTTGGAGGCTTTTAAGAAGAGACTGAGCAGCCATTTGTTTAAAATGGTATAGGGACTCCTGCTTGTACAGGGGATTCGACTAGAAGACCTCCAAGGTCCCTTCCAATTCTGTTTTCTGCATTCTTATGAAATTTGCTACATTCAAATGCAATAAATATTGAATGAGATGTACCAAAGCTGTTAGTTCTAAATTCACACAAACAAAAACAGCAAGAGAAAAACAGAATGATATTATTGTTATTGTCAATATCTTGTCTACCTTCCCATAAGCTGAAAAGCAAGGAATTGTCTTTTTCAAACATGAAGCTAATGGAGACTATTATTCCATAATGCAGACTGGGCTACCAGCAACAGAAGCTTCTGAGAAAGGAATAGATTTTCTCCTTGCCTTACTCTGTCTTCATCATCCACACTTAGCCGCAAAAACTGGAGAACATTACCATGAAACAGGAAATGAGACTTACAAAAATATATCACTCAATGACTACTATATTTTCACTCCAATTTATTTGGAAGGCAAAGGGAAAGCAACAACCCTCCCCCCCCCCAATTCTATGACTGAGGTATAAAACACTGATTATCTTTGCAGGATGATTCAGGTCAGATCAATGATAGTCTTTTGAAGCTGAAAAGTTGAAAAGGTTCTGAGGGTACAAATATTGTACAATCTGTTTTTACAGCATCAACTGTTTTGGCCTTCAAGAGCAATACAAAATAACAGCCCTTTTACTGGTAGAAATGCACCAGGAGGATAATAATGACACTGAAGGGTTTTTTTTTTCCTCAAGAAAAAGAATGAGAGGAAAAAATATGAGCTTGAAAGAGAATGCAGTTCAAAGAAGAGGACCTGCTTATTCTGATGTTTCCCTCTGGTGCACATCCATTCATAATGGTAGGCCTTCCTGGAGAAGTGTATTTTTGCGTGCGTATAATGTTTAGACAGCAGCTATCATTCTTTTTCAGTGAAACAGTTGAAATTCAAGTTGGAGCCTGATCTCACTTTTAAAACTGTTTTAAAACAGTGGGAATTTACAAACTGGCTTAGCTAAGTTATTTCCTTTTCAACACCCTATGGGTGAAATCCAGAGATGATATGTCATGTAGTTAAAGGGTAAATGCATAAAAAGACTTCTCACTGTCAATTCACATGACAGAATTTCCACATATATTCTGATCTCTAAGATGATTTTGATGACTGGATAATATATGAAAATGAATTACATGGGTGGGAAACAAATTAAAAGTTGTTTAATATCAGCTGGCCATATAGATGGAAGCACCATGAATATAATAGCAAAAACTGCTAACAAGAGAACATGCGTGTTAAAATGGTTCATGTTCTTTCTTACACTTCTACTTTTTATATCCTAATAGCCTATTCAGATTTTTTTTTTACTGAAGTCTATCAACAAGTAGCAAAGAAAAAGATAATGTCTACAAGGATAAATAACATTCTCCTGTGTGAAGCGATGGTCTCCAGATACGTGATGGGTTAGTCTCTACTATTGCTATCTCTAGACAGAGAGTGTGAAGACAACTGAGGACACGCCCCCCTCTCTAGCCAATCACCACCCAGTTTCGTCTCTGTCTCTTGCTAAAGAGGTTGTGTCACCTTTTTTCTCTGAATTAGGTGGCAATAAGGAGTGTGAAATATAGAATTTATTGTTTTATTTATTTCTATCCTTGTTACCAAATATTACTGGATCATCACTGAATTGAGGCCTGCTCACCCCCAAGGCTTGCACGTCAGGGGTGTTTTTTCTCAGGCTCCGGATCAATCGGCTACCTGTTTAGGAGTCCGAATCCTTCCGGTGAGGTTTTCCACGTTATACAGCTTCCCTGTAGGGAGTTCTGTGTGGCTGAAGAGCAGCGGTTTGCTCAGGAAGGCACAAGCGTGCCGGCCTCTTTCTTGTCCTCCGTTTTCCCTTAGGTGAGTAGCAGACCGCTGGCTCTCTCACTGAGAGCGCGGCTAGAGGGAACGGAGCCTTTTGGGCCAGGCAACTCTCCTCATTGTCTTATAGACGCTGTTTTTAGCCGTCGGAGAGTCGCGCATGCGCATTAGGACCAAGTCGGCCCGATCGGGTTGCCTGATAAGAGTTACGAGCGGCCGCCATTTTGGGAAGGGCTGAGTCATGCCCTAGGCGGCCGCCATTTTGAGTGTGTCAAATTAAGGGCATGCGCAGTTCCAAGGCTCTGAGTCATTGTCTGAGCTTCTTTTCAGAGCGTTTCTTACCGGAGAGCTTCCTCGAAGTGTCTGAGGTGATTTCTGAGCGGTTTTTCGCTGTGTATTTTGGAGGCCCTTATTGGATATTGCTGTGCTCAGGCAGGTGTGGTCAATACTCTCCCACCTAGGGCTCTTTGCTGGAGTTCTGCAGTTTCCTCTGAGAGAGTTAGGAATATGGAGCTGTCACCTGTATCTATGGGAGTGGCAGAGGGGTCTAGACCTGCCAAGACTGTTACATCTAAGGCAGCTAGGCTCAAGGCCAAGGCCTTTTCCCAGGCCAAGGGGACCAAGGCTCAGCGGAAGGCTGATGACAGACTTCAAGAGGCCATTGACAGACAGCTGGCCAGGGGAGATCAGGATATGGAGAGGGCTGGACTCTCTGTTATTGAGCCCCTCTCCATTGAAGTGGGGCCTTCCCTCAGCCTCCATCCTGCACCGGTCCTGTCTTCAGTAACATCTAAGAGGACACAGGAACAGGAGCCCTCTCCCCATTGCTCCCAGCAATTATTGTTGTTGCAGCCTACAAGAGATCAAGGGGCTAGTAATTCTTCCCTCTCCCCGGGGCTTCAGTCTGGTCCCTTGCCTGTTCTCCCTCCTGCTTGGCCTGCCTCCGTGCCAGGCCTTCCTCAGCCTCCTTCATCCTTCATCCTTCCTCCACCTACCTCCTCAGCTCCAGCTCCTTGGCCACCAGCAGTGGATTATCAATGGCTGATTTCTGAGTCTATGAGGAGAGGTTATGAGAACAGGATGCAGCAGGAGCAGCAGCAGCAGTTACTGGGGTTGCAAAAAGGGGGATGGGGTCCCTCCCCCCAATACCCTAGTGCTCAGGCCCAACCTTTAGCTCCACTCCAGCCCCAGCGAGAGTTTTATCCTCAGCATTTTGTCGATCCACTGGCTGAGGAAGAAGAGGGAGAGATTGGGGATGAGCTTTCGGAGGAAGAGGGGTTGGAGGAGGACCAACCTGTATTTAAAGGTTTATTCAAACCCCATTTGTTCAGGCCCTTGCTCGCCAAAGCAAAGGCTGTGACGGGCTTGGGGCTAGATACCCCGGGGGCCACAGAACATACTCGAGAGCCAGTTGACTTGCTATTTGCTGAGACGTCAGAGACCGTGGACGTTATCCCTACCTCAAAGTTATTTTTGCAAGTGGTAGGGAAGCAATTAGAGGTGCCTGGAGCTTATGCAAACCCCACAGCGTTTGACCGGAGGTTCTTTAACATGTCTACGGACCTCTCGTCCATGTTGAGCGTTCCGGTGGTGGACGAAGCAGTCATGGCTCTGGTCTCTCCAGCAGCCCCATTAGCTGAGGCAGAAGAGGTTCTCCGGCCGGAGGACAGGAAGAGCGATCTTTCATTGAAGAAGGTCCACCAAGCGGCGGCCTGGGCCGTCAAGTCCGCTGCAGCAGCGTCCTTCTTTTCAAGGGCTACCTTGCTGTGGCTGCAGCAGCTTCAACGGAGAATTCCGGCCTCTGATGTAAGGTCTCAACAAGACTTTAACAAGGTGATAGCCGCAACCGAGTTTTCTGCTGACGCCACTTATCACTCTGCTAAATTTGGGGCCCGTGCCATGGCTTCCTCTATGGCGGCCAGGAGGCTTTTTTGGCTAAGGCATTGGCAGGCGGACGCTAGGCGAAAGTGGCGGCTAGCAGCTGCCCCCTGCAAGTCAGGCAAGCTTTTTGGGGAGGCCTTGGACCCCATTCTGGTGGAGTCCAAGGATAAGAAGATGAGGTTCCCATCCCTCCCCAGGAGGGGATACCACCAGCCTTCCTTTCAGTATCGCCCCTTTTACCAACGCTCTCAGTTCTCAGCTCCCCCTCAGAGAGCTTATAGGGCTCCCTCCCAGCGCCAGGACTTTCAGCCTCCACCGAACTTTCGGGACAAGGGCAGGGCCCAGTATCAATCCAAGCGGCCCTTTCGTGGCGCTGGGGGCCGGCCCTATCGTCGGTCCCGCTGACGCCAACATTCCGATAGGGGGCAGACTGGCTCGGTTCAGCGACAGGTGGGATCTCTCCACTTCGGACTTGTGGGTCCGTGCTACAATTCGGTCGGGGCTCCGGCTGGAGTTTGTAGCACTGCCGGGACACCACTTCATCAGATGTCCCAGACCCAGGGACCCTTCCAAGCTGAACCTGATGACGGAGGCAATCGCACATCTATTGGACATTGCTGCCGTCGAGCCGGTTCCCCAGTCAGAGCACGGCCAGGGGTTCTATTCAACCCTCTTTTTGGTTCCCAAGGCGTCGGGGGGCTGGAGGGCAATTTTGAATTTAAAAAAATTAAACAAGTTCCTGGTTTATCGGAGGTTCCGCATGCACTCACTGTCATCCATTCTACGAGGCATCCGGAAGGGGGATGTGCTGTCCTCGATAGACCTCACGGAGGCTTATCTCCACATCCCCATACATCCGACCCACCGCAGGTACCTCCGTTTCTGTTTTGGGACTTTTCATCTACAATACCGAGCCCTTCCTTTTGGCCTGGCCTCCGCCCCCAGGACCTTCACGAAGGTGTTGGGCGCCCTGGCAGCTTCCCTCCGATCCTACCCGGTGAGAGTCCAGTGCTACCTGGACGATATCCTGCTTCAATCGTCGTCGGTAGCTCAGGCGTTACAGGACCTGGAGACCACCACGCAGACTCTGCAGGACCACGGTTTTTCCGTGAACTGGGAAAAGAGCCATCTTGTTCCCACCCACCGTTTGCTTCACTTGGGGGCAGTTATAGACACGAAGCTATGCCAGGTGTTCCTTTCCCCAGACAGGCGGCGGGACATCAGTGGGTTGGTGACGGATCTAGGGCGCTCCAGAAGGGTTCCTCTGGCCTCCTTTTCCCAGCTACTTGGGAAGCTGATCTCCTGTATCGGCATTGTTCCGTGGGCAAGACTACACGCTCGCCCTCTCCAGTGGTTCCTCCTGCCTTTCCAGAGGCAGGGGGTGGCCAACACGAGAACCAGGGTGGAGCTGCCCAGGGATGTCCGACAATCCCTCCTGTGGTGGGCTTCTCCAGCTATGCGGGCAGGCT
>JAOYMU010000001.1:102910744-102923757 GCA_025802295.1 Psammodynastes pulverulentus | reverse complement strand
GATATAAAGATATTTTGAACAAAAATGGTGAGCTCAAAACTAAACAAGAATTGGGTAAATTAGGAATAGACATGGTTTGATATTCATGTGTGCAAATACAGTCTAGATATGAAAAAGATATTAAATTATATGGCTTTCATAAAGAATTGACAGAATTGGATAAGATGAACAGGAACAGAAGAAAGATTGATTAAAAAAAGCTGTATAGCTATTATTGGGTATTAAAGAGGAACAAGTGAAGGAGACAATGATAGCATGGGCAAAGAATTTTGGTTATACAATAGAATTAGATAAATGGCAGAAACTGTGGGAAAGAAATTACAAGCTAAAAATGTCAACTGCATATAAAGAAAACTTGTATAATATGTTTTATAGATGACATTTAGCACCGGAGAAGTTGGCAAGGATGTTTAAAGACAAATCAGCTAAATGTTGAAAGTACCACCAGACACCTGGGTGATATTATCATATGTGGTAGACATGTGTAGAAACCAAAAAATACTGGACAAAAATACATACGTGGTTGGAAAAGATGACACAACAGCATATTGACTTAAAACCTGAATTATTTCTGTTGGGGATTTTACCTGAAATTTATAGTAAAAAGAATGTATATTTGATTATTCATGTATTAACTGCAGATAGAATTGTATTTGCTCAAAATCGGAAAAGTGAAGAGATTTCTACTGATGCAAATGTGATAAGAAAAATATTAGAATGTGCAGAAATGAACAGATTAACATTTACAATTAAAGAGAAGGAGCACACTGAATATTACTATAACATGTTATTGTTATAATATAAGCGGTAGCATGTATATTAATAATAATATGATAATGGAGAACTGACTTCAACGTATGATGGTAATTCTGATTGTTATTGTACCAGATATTTGTACCCAGACAACACACTGTTAAACGGAAGATTAATTGTTCGTACTTATAAAAAAAATTAAAAACTTAAATTAAAAAAAGTTGAAACATTTATTCTCCTTTGCTGTCTTGGTCTGACACTCTATCACTCTTAGGGTCTGCATATCTCTGGGACCACCGTCTCCCAGTGTCTTCTGCCCTATCAAGAAATGAGGAAGGATGACTTCTGTCATTCTTTCATATCTTAAAGAATCATATATCTTTAAGAATTGTAGAGATAGGTCTTCTCATTTCTGGACACTATTTTGGACAGCATTCCTCATGAATTTAGGTTGTCCCTCACATTATTTCAGAAAACTGTTTATTTTAGAACCTGCATTTTACAAACTATCTCAGAATATGTTAGCTATGAGAGGGAATGGATTTCAAAGCTGTTCCATATTTTAATGTTGCTTATTCATCATATTATATGGTATTGCATAATAATTTTGAGTTACAATATGGCACTTGTCAGGGTTTGATTCTTGAAACTTTGGCCACATTGTAAAGCAATAGTGTAGACCGGAAATGTCTTACTTTGGCATGGTGTGGGTATGAATTGTTTGTATGCTCTGATATGTTCTGATATGCTACCAATTTCAGGCTAGTATTCTACTCGCTACCTTATATTATGTTTTGTTTCCCATCCAAGAAGCTAGGCTGTACTACAGTAACTGAATCCATTCACTTTGATGGCCATCCTTGTCTTCCCTTTCCTGCCACCTTTCATAGAATTTTATTTATTTATTTAGTCCATTAGTTGGCTAGCTAGCTAGTTATTTGACTTTTATAGCCACCCATTCAGCAAACAACTCTGGGTGATTCTCAATTCAGAAACATCCAGATTTCTCATTCCAAAATATCATAAGTCCCTCTAAACTAGGTTGTGCTATCATGCTTCGGAACTTCAAGGGACTAGTGAGGTAGTGAGATTATTGAGGTTGCTGACTTGTCTTAGCCTTTAATCAAAATTTGAAGGCAATCTACTACAATATCCTCATGAGTAGGAGAAACCTGGGGCTTCTCCTAAACCCGAGCTTTTTTCTCCTAAGCCTATATTTGCTTTGAGCTGCACCACAAGTGAATCCCACTATTCATGATTCTATCCTTCTGAATCCAGTTTCTGGTATTAAGTTTGCCATTTATGGGTTCTAATTATCAGTTTACAAAGCAGCCCAGGGATTACCCCTCCCATCATGATCTACTCACTACTTTCTTGCATTGATTAGTCTTCAATGTTCCAAAAATGCTCATGATACATTGGACATAATATGATTAACCCACACCATTGAAATAGCAAGAGACACAAAAGCCCCTTCATTGCACAATCCCAAGAATAGTTCAAACTTCAAAGTCACAGAAACCTATAAAGATCCATCCACTCTTTCGACCAATTTGTCACTTGTTCCAGAACTGCATGTTGTGGTTCTGTTCATCAGTAAACATAGTTCTTCTTTTCAGGATTCCAACGGTCGTTCCAATTAAATCATGAGCCAGACTTCAAAAAACTCCAAACATTTAATTGGAAACAAGATGTTGGCAGGACTTGTTTGAAGCCAAATCTGACACACCTAATTTACAATCCCCTATGACTCTGTTTTCCCCCACCCCCTAGATGTATATTCTCCAATAAAATACATTCATGGCTGGATGTCATCAATCACATTCTCCTATAGAGCATTGCTGCAGCCAACTGCCTGATTGCTCCTGTTACTATCTTGAAGGTATTCCTGGAATGTACTTCTGAGTTCCTTAGTCAGAGGCTCCTTCAGGGCTCTCCCTCTTCTTTCTTTTATATGACAAATTGTAAATGGGGATGAGAATGGTTTTACAATTTGACATCATGTTTAATTATGTAATTATATTAATTCAACAGTTTCTTCCTTGACATACTATCTTTCTAATGTAAAAATTTGAAAAGGATTTGAAATATAGTTTAGCTTTTTGCTGTTACTTTTGTGGTTTTTCTGGTCTTGCTTATAATGACTAAATCTATTTTAAACACTACTCTACATATTTCTATTTCATAGTATGCTGTTTTTTGGGATATGTTTTACAGGATGTTTTTGGTCTTGCTTTCATTGCCTGTTGTCTTGAAAACATTATAAAGCAACTAATAAAAGCAATACATAAAAATAATTTCTTAGTGTCACATGTACTACAAAATGTCTTATTTTTATTCCTTATAGATATAGATTATAGATATTTAAATAATTACAATATTGAAATGTTGATTAGTTGTGTACAGAGACAACATTTTATTGAGGAAACTATTATTCAGGCTTCATTAGAATGCAGATATTTTCTTCAAACTCCAGCAGGTGGAAAAAAGGGATGAGTTGTATGGATTCCTAAAATAATTGCTTTACCAAATTATGTTCATAAACATTTTTAAAATGCCTTCATCTCTCTAGTTATTGAACCAAAATAAAAGCACCTATTTGGGAAATGGAATCACTGAAGCTTAAAAGGGAAAAAATTGCAACATGATAAAATATAGCTCCAAATGCATTATCAAAATTCCCAGATATACTTCTTATTTTATTGCATCTGTTACATATTATATTTCCAGGCTACTCCAAGGGAACAGAATTAGGTCTATTACTAAGAAAGCATTTTCTGGTCTGGATGCACTTGAACACCTGTAAGTACTTGAAAATCATCCTTATATAAAGTTACTAAAATGTACAGTGGTGCTAATATTAGAAAACTTTGCTTAGGGCTGGCAATGCACTGTCCATAAAGAAAATTTGAACACTTTTCTGGGTTAGGGATTAAAAATAATTTTATGCCAAACTTTACTAGGAACAGTTGAAGCTCACTGCAGTCCAATTAGCATTTATCCACAATTGGAAAATCCACATTATAGGTAGTAGGGGGTACACTTACTTTCTAAAATATCTTTATTTTCATTTTTGTTATCAAAGTAAAGTAGATCCTTGTATCTTTTTGGAGCTTTTAAGAAAGCCAAATATACCTGGAGCAGTAGAAGTTTTTTTGAAGTATTGATTTCTTTATGACATTGTATAGTCATATAGTCCAGGAAGTTCCAGGAAGAACTTCTTGGTTTATCAAGGAATCTACCATTGTTGTAGGAATGCTGGTCTTTTTAAACATTAGGATGAACTTTTGTCATTTTAGGAAGTACATCAATCATCTTTTAACCTTGATCCTCAACGGGATAGACTTTAAAGAATTAAAAAGGGCTTTTTCTAGAAAAAGAAAAAAGAAAAGTAACACACAAAGTGAACTTAAGATCTCTTCCTTTTTAATCATTCTTTTCTTCCTTCCTCTCTTCCCTTCTTAGGCCAAACAGGTAGTCCTCAACTTACAACCATAATTGAGCCCAAAATTTATGTCGCTAAGTGAAGTATTTGTTAAATGAGTTTTGCCCCATTCTCCAGTGTAAGGCAATGGTATCCAGAAAGTGTGGGTTGACTCTATTCGTAGCTCTAGACAAAGTGTGAAACTGAGGACACGCCTCCTTGTCAATCATCCCCAGTTTCGACTCTGTCTTTTGCTCTGAATAGACGTGTTGATCCTTCCTCCTGGATCGGATAGTGAGTGTGTTTGGTAATTAAGAACAGCGTTTATTTTTCCTTTCATTTATTTCTTATTATTTTAACTTCAAAACAGCGTGAAAGGCCTCTGGCCTGAGCTCGCTGACCATTGGAGTCGTCACAGGGCCGCTGACGGCATGATGGGCCGTCGGCTCAAGCCCACCGTCAGCAGGCGCCATTTTGAAGTAAGGCGCAATTGGAGCTGCGGTTTCTTCCAGCTCAGGCTCTAAGAGGAAGTCGCACTAGCCCCAGAAGCGGCCGACTGCCTTTCAAGGAGTTTCAGCGCTTAGTGTGTGGTACAATCTCGATCGGATCTCGGCCTTTACGCATTTTTAGACCCTTCTGCCTAAAAAAGAGAGGTCCCTGGGGGGGGAGCGGAAGCGCAGGAAGCCGCATGGGACGCTGATTTGAAGCAGCTGACCACGAGTGAGTGGACTATTTGCAACGGAGGCAGGCTCAGTTCCCTGAAAAAGTGAGAGTGTTCTGGGAGGCCCAACCACCCTGGGAGTCACCCTCATCCCATTTTCACCTTTTGTGGGAGGAGAAAGCAAAGGCCCATTAACAAAATGGCTTCTACTACTTTCCTTAAAGAGATCACAGAGGAGGCCAAGACCAGTAAAGCGACGAAGGCTAAGCCTGCTAAACTAAAGGCAAAGGCCATTTCTCATTCAAGGATCTCCAAGGCCCAGGAGAAGGCGGAACAAAGACTCCAGAGGGCCTTGGAGAGGCAGGTGGAAAAAGGGGCCAGAGAGGCGGAAAAAGCCAAGATGTTATCTACTGTGGTCCTACAGTCGCCCATGCCTAGCCCTATGGGAGGGCCTCTGGACCTGTCCTCCCCAAGGGGAACCAAGAGAAGGTTTGTGGAAGTAGAAGGGGATTCCCAAGCCCACAAAGAATTAGATCTCTTAGTGGCAGCAGTGCCTGGGCCGTCCACCAGTACAGGGTGGACTTCAGGTTTATCTCCTTCCCCTCAGTTGGCTGGATCTCAGATCAGACCAGGCCCAAGTCCAACAGCTACATTCACGCCCATGGCAGCTGGGCTCTGCCCGGCAGAACAGCTAGTAATGAACATGGAATGACTAATGTCAGAAGCGATGAGGTGAGGCTACAAGGCTGGTTTACAACAAAGCATATTCGTGCCTCAAGGAAGGGCGGGAGTGTTGTCAGCCCCCCTAGGTGGTGTGCAACATCAGGAATTATGACCTTCCGCTCAAGTTCCGACTGCTGTGCTTTCCTCAGGGGGGTCGGATGCTTTGTTTTCCCATGAGGAGGAGGAAGAAGAAGAAGGTCAGATTGACAGGGAGTTATCAGAGGAAGAAGGCCTTCAGAGAGACCAGCCCGTGTTTAAAGGCCTATTTAAGACTCATATGTTTAAAGCATTATTGTGCAAGGCCAAAGGGGTCAGTGGTTTGGGGATGGACCCAGCTCCGGACTCTTCTGTGGCTCCCGGGGACCCTTCCGATGTTCTGTTCTCAGAAACTACAGAGGAAACGGATTCCATTCCGGCTTCCAAGCTTTTCCTTCAAATCATCAAAAAACAGTTAGAGATGCCAGGACCTTATGCAAACCCCACTGCCTTTAATAAGAAATATTTCAATGTCTCCCCGGACCTGTCTGACATTTTGTGCACACCCGAAGTAGATGAGCCAGTGGTGGCACTTGCTACCCCGTTGGCCACTTTGTCGGATGCGTAGGACGTGCTAAAACCAGATGACAGACGAGCAGAATTAACGCTCCGTAAGGCTCATCAGGCAGCGGCCTGGGCTGTAAAGACGGCCACAGCAGCTTCCTTCTTTACAACACAGCCCTCCTGTGGTTAAGGCAGTTACAGGAGAGGGTTCCTGCCCAGGACCTTCGCACACATCAGGATTTCAACAAGATCCTGGCGTCCACAGAGTATACTGCAGATGCTACACTCCATTCGGCCAAGTTTGGAGCCAGAGCCATGGCTTCTTTTATTACAGCTCGACGACTCCTATGGCTTAAACATTGGCAGGCCGATATCAAGAAGAAGTGGAAGTTGGCATCGGCTCCATGCAAGGCAGATAAATTGTTTGGTGATTCTCTCGATCCTATTTGAGTGGAATCCAGAGATAAGAAGATTTTACCTAGTCTATCAAGAAGAGGGGAACGTTTCTCTCCTCCTACTTTTCGGGGTCGTTCGTCTGGTTCAGGCTACCCCGGTACAGGATACCAGAGACCTTTCAGACCATTTACTCCGAGGCAGGATTTTCAGTCTGGACAGGGGTTTAAAGACAAGAACAAGCCTCAGACCCAGTCTAAACGGCCCTTTCGAGGCAGAGCAGGCCGTTCCTTTCGTCGGCCTCGCTGACTGCATGCCGGTCGTCCCGATTGGTGGCAGGTTGGGTCTCTTCTGCGACCGCTGGAACGACACGATGGATGTCTAGGTAAGGGACACAGTAAGGTCGGGGCTCAAACTGGAATTTGTGGCCCCTCCGCCCAGACTCTTTATTAGGTGCCCCATTTCAGGAGACGCCACCAAGAGAAAACTCATGGAAGAGGCCATTCTCCATCTATTATCCATCCAGGCCATAGAACAGGTTCCTCAGGAATTTCAAGGCCTAGGGTTCTACTCGATGCTGTTTATCATTCCAAAAGCGTCAGGAGGATGGAAAGCTATCTTGAACCTAAAAGGGCTGAACAAATTCATAAAATACAGGAGATTCAAGATGCACTCCTTGACCTCCATCCTGCGGGGGATCAGGGACAGCGACTATCTTACTTCGATAGTAAGCCTAACAGAGGCTTATCTGCACATACCTGTCCACCCTGCCCATTGCCAGTATCTGAGGTTCTACTATGCAGGTCAATATCTGCAGTACAGGGCTCTTCCCTTTGGGCTGCCGTCAGCGCCCAGAACCTTTACCAAAGTTTTAGTGGCTCTGGCAGCAGTCTTGCGATCGAAACCAATCAGACTCCAGTGCTATCTGGATGATATTTTAATTCAGTCATCCTCCGCCCTTCAAGCGAGGCGGGACCTTCAAGTCACTATTCAAACTTTAGAGGAACACTGTTTCTCGATCAACGTAGCCAAGAGCCACTTCCTTCCCACCAGGAGAATACAACATTTGGGAGCGGTTATAGACACAGTGGACTGCAAAGTCTTCCTTTCTCCAGACCGGGTGAAGGACATCTTAGCCTTGGTCTCGCTGGTGAGGAGATCCAAGGTGGTCACTCTGGCTTCGCTTTCCCAGCTGCTGGGGAAACTCATTTCCTATATAGGAATCGTTCCCTGGGCGAGACTCCATGCCAGGCCTCTGCAGTGGTTTCTCCTGCCATTTCAGAGATCAGGAGGGAGCAATTCCACAAGAAGGGTCAGACTTCCACCAGAGGTTCAGGAATCTCTCAACTGGTGGTTGTCAGGAGCAGTGTCCCTGGGGTGCGTGTTCTGCGATCCAAAATGTCTGATGATTATGACAGACGCCAGTCTCCTGGGCTGGGGAGCCCATTGCCAATTGAAGGTGGCCCAAGGGGCATGGACTCCGAAAGATCTACAAAACAATATCAACTGGTTGGAGCTCCGTGCGATTTCTCTGGCCCTCAAGACGTTCAGATGGGAGGTTGCGGGCAGTCATGTTCTCATTCTCACAGACAATGTGGCTGCCAAGGCACATGTTAACCGTCAAGGAGGCACGCATTCGAAGAAACTCATGCAGGAGGCTCGGGAGTTGGGTCTCTGGGCAGAGAGGCATCTGCAGTCTGTCAAGGCAGAGCATATTTCAGGGGCCCTGAATATTCAAGCCGACTGGTTGAGCAGGTCCAAGGTGGATCAGGCAGAATGGCGATTAGACCCAGGATTGTTCAAGCAACTGTCCGACCGGTTCGATTTTCCGGAGGTGGATCTCTTCACCACTCCGACCAATACCCAACTCCCTCAATTCTTCTTCTGATACCCATCGATAGGTGCGGAAGGAGTGGACGCTCTTCGGTGTCCGTGGCCCTGGGGCCTTCTTTATGCATTTCCTCCAATCCCATTGTTGCCGGTGGTTCTCAGGAAGTTGCTGGAGCAGAAGGCGACAGTACTGTTGGTGGCACCGTATTGGCCCAGACGACCTTGGTTTGCCGACCTACTCAGTCTGTCGGTTGCCAGGCCATGGAAGATTCCGAAAGACAGCATAGTACTCAGCCAGGGACCAGTCAAGACATCCCGACCCCCAGTGGTTGCAGCTGACAGGTTGACTGTTGAGCGCAGCCTACTGATGAACGAGTGTTTTCCAGAGGGTGTGATTGAAACCATTTTAGTGGCCAGATGTCCTTCCATGAACCTGATATACAATGCTACCTGGAAGGCCTTTTGTGAGTAGTGTAGGAAGGCTGTCTGTGACTGTAGAAGTTTGTTGGTTGCGCAACTTCTCAGCTTTCTCCAAGACGGTTTGGTCAAGGGTCTTTCGCCTAACACTCTCAGGCAACAAGAGGCAGCTTTGGCATAGGTCCTGACTTGTGAGGGGACAGAGTCGCTGGCCCGTTTACCTGTTATCCGGAGATTCCTTCGAGGGGCTACCAATTTGAGACCTCCGACTATTCACTGGTATCCCACTTGGGATCTGACCTTTGTTCTGCAGACAATGTCTTCACCTCCATTCAAACCGCTGAGGACCATATCCTTGCAGCTTTTAACCTACAAAGTGATATTCTTAGTGGCAATAACTTCAGCCAGACGAATTTTGGAGTTGGCATCTCTCTCAATGAGGCAAGATTTATGTATTTTTCATCAGGACAGGGTGGTCCTAAGACTAGATCCTACTTTTATTCCGAAGGTGACCACGTTATTTCATAGGACACAAGAGTTGATCCTACCAAACTTTTGTCTGGATCCGGCACACTATAGAGAGAGACTATGGCATAAACTGGATGTCTGACAGGCTTTGCGTATATATCTCAAACGAACGGCGGAGTTCAGGAAGACTGAGGCTCTTTTTGTGGACTTTCAAGGGCCCTCGATGGGTCTCCATGTGACACCTTTTAAGATTGGAAGATGGCTTCGGGCAGTGATAGCCAAAGCTTATGACTGTCGGGCTTTGCCTAGACCGGAAGGAATTATGGCTCATTCTACAAGGAGTGCAGCCACGACAGCGGCGTGGTCTACCCAGGCGTCGGTAGAGGAGATATGTCGAGTGGTGACCTGGGCATCTGCGACACCTTTTATTCGAAACTATCGGCTGGATTCCTTTGCCTCGGCGGACGTAGCCTTTGGTCGGCGGGTTCTGCAGAGTGTTGTGTCGGATCGAGAAGGCCTGGACCAGTCGTCGCAATAGCTTGGGTATGTCCCACGCTTCCTGGATCCCATCGCCTTACACTGGAGAAGGGACATTTGGTATTACCTGATATGCTCCTTCTCTGTGTGGGCGATGGGATCCAGGCCCACCCTGAGGCCAGCTGGTCCAGGGTGCAACTGAGACGGATTGATGGAAATGTCAACACCTTTGCAGCGACATCGCCGAAACTGGGGAAGATGGAGGAGGAGGAGTGTCCTCCATTTCACACTCTGTCTAGAGCAACGAATAGAAGAGTCAACCCATGATTCCTGGATCCCATCACTTACACAGAGAAGGAGCATATCAGGTAGGACCAATGCCCCTTCCCTGCCTCTTCAAAATCCTGCCTGTACTTCTGGTAGTTCTCGATCCACATACTGCTGGAGCCTAGCTTGTAGGATTTTGAGTATAACTTTGCTAGCATGTGAAATGAGTGCAATGGTGCGGTAGTTTGAACGTTCTTTGGCATTGCCCTTCTTTGGAATTGGAATGTAAACTGACCTTTTCCAATCCTGTGGCCACTGATGAGTTTTCCAAATTTGCTGGCATATTGAGTGTAGCACTTTTACTGCATCGTCTTTTAAGATTGTGAATAGCTCAGCTGGAATACTGACGCCTCCACTAGCTTTGTTGTTGCTCAGACTTCTAAGGCCCATTTGATTTCATATTCCAGGATGTCTGGCTTGAGGTCAGTGACCACCCCATCGTGGTTATTGGGGACATTAACAGAGATGGTATTCAGCAGGTTCTGACTAGTTCTGGAGAACCGGTGGCAGAAATTTTGAGTAGTTCGGAGAACTGGTGGTAACCTTGCCCCAGGAGTGGGGTGGGAATAGAGATTTTACAGTATCCTTCCCCTGCCATGCCCACCAAGCCACTCCCACAGAACCGGTAGTAAAAAAAATTGAATCACTGGACATTAAGCTCATTATTATATAGTTCTTCTGAGTAATTTTGCCACCTCTTCTTAATCTCTTCTGCCTCTGTTAGGTCCCTGCCATTTTGGTCCTTATCATGCCCATCTTTGCATGTTATAATAGCAGAGATAAAAACAAGATCACTTATCATATGAATGCTCATGGTTTTTAAATGCACATGTTTTGCTAGATCAATTCCTGATCAGCGATTTGGTGATCTATGAAGTTATTCCAAGCATTCCCATCAAAATAATGGTTGGGGGGGAAAATGACTTAAATCTCATGAGATTGACAAATTGTTAAAATATCAATGTTGGAACTTGTTACTGTAACTCATGATATTTTGATGTTCTTAACTGACTTGAAGATCTCACAAAAGTTTGCCCATTAGTTTTTTAAAAAATTTGGGAAGTCATCCTGTCTCATGGAATTGGTTTGGAATCTCAAATGATACGAAGGGACAAGTGTGTACAGGAAGAGGGCCCTTCCTCTCAGGAAGGCTATTTTTGTAAACAGGAAGTATACTCTCCTACCAGATTTAATTTGGCATCTGGTCTAGTTTTTAAGTGGAAATATGTGATTAAGAAGAATATAATTACCAATTCTTGGTAATTCGTATTATTCATGTGTCAACTTTATTTTTCGAATGGCAGTGCCCTTTTCTTCAGGGTGGTTTCTCCTGCTGGACTTTGACACTTGAGAATTAAGGATTAAGAATACAACCCTCCCATGATGTTTCACTTCTGATTGGTAAGTAAAATGAGAATAAAAATCATTTGATCCAGATTCCTTATGCACCATGTTAGCACGAGTATACAATATCTATCAGAAGGTGGTTTTCCAAGTCTGGGTGGGAGAAGCACATAGCTCGTCCTCAGGGAAATTTTCTATTCTTGAATTAGGATTTTAAAAATAAGCCTATGGTCCTTTGATTTCCAGCAGTATAAAGTGATGTGTGGCCTCCTAATTATGGCTCCATTGCAACTCATTACTTTTCCTAACAGCTATGCTGGCTACAATGACTATGAGAGTTGCAGCTTAATAGCAGCTGGAAGGCCAAACATTGCCATCCTTGGTTTAATAACCTTAGTAAATGCTATAAAGCAGGGGTGTCAAACTGGAGGCCAGCCCAGCTCCGCAAATGGGGAAAACATTACAAAACATCACGTGACGGCAACGTGACACTGCGAGTTTGACACCCATGCTATAAAGCTAAGGGAACCTCTTATTTTACTGCATTTATTTGCTAAGAAGTAAACTTCCACTTATTTATGTCATGCATGCTGAGAAAAGAGCTGACAAAACCTTTCTTTTTCAAATGTTAACTAATAGGTTAAGCCAATTTCTTTGTCTCAAAGCTGATGATTAATGATTTCCCAGGTAATAAAATTAAGAGTGACTACATAGCAGGCCACATGGTCACTGGAGTACAGAAGACACCTCCCCCTATAGATGGGGTGGAAAACAGTTATTTACAGCCTTCCTGGGTCTAGGAAGAGGAAAGTCATAGAGGAAGAAAACAGGAGCAGATTATATTAGATTTTAATTTATGACTGCTGTATCTAGCTCATTTGTGTACCATATGATAAATTTACCAACTTGTAGTTTTGCTTTGTTTTGTTTTGTTTTGTTTTGTTTTGTTTCAACCATTAATAATGGTCTTGGGTTTATTGCACAGCGATTTCAATATGAAGTTATTGTTGGAAGCAAAGGTTTGAATTAAATAAAAGATTTGGCAACTTTATTCCCTAGAAAGACATTCTAGGCAGGAAATATGGTTTGCCCTTTATTTTTGGATAGTTGACCAAGCTGTTACTTAACCGCAGATTTAAACATCCAAACAATTGTGAATGACTACAGAATGTTTAATTTGTTGTTTGTATTTCCTGCTTAGCTACACAGTTCTGCATAATTGAGAAATCAACTTGGAGTGACAGATTAATTTTTACCCCTTTCATTCCTCTAAATAAATAGTTTGCAGTGTTCACAGAAAGCTCTTACATTGACTCCCTTCTCTCTTTCATTTTGCTTGCTCAAAAATCTGCCAGGAAGCTGCCAATTCAACCACATCCATGCATAACATGTGGCTATGCAGGGCACCAAGAAATGGAAAGGGAAAAGGTGTCCTTCTAGGCATGACAACTGGGATATCACAGCAGAAAAGCCATGAAGACTGTTTTTGGTGGCAAGTTAGAGTAGATTTTAGGGAAAGGGAAAAGCAAAAACCAATGCCAAGATTAAAAGCTCCCGCAGTATCTGGAGGAAACGGCCGACCTAGACCCGTTTCAATCAGGCTTTAGGCCTGGGCACAGCACGGAAACAGCATTGGTCGCGTTGGTGGATGATCTC
>JAOYMU010000001.1:102840511-102852034 GCA_025802295.1 Psammodynastes pulverulentus | reverse complement strand
CGGAACGCACCCCCCCTCGTCGCGCTAAAAAACCCGGAAGTGATAGCGCGCGATTGGTGGAGACGGACCACGTGATCGGGACTCCGAAAAGGATCCGGAACGCAGTTCCGCCCCGTTCCCACAGAAAAAAAGCCCTGGTATTAAGTAAGAATAGAGAATCAATATTAATACAATGAATATGTGTACATTGTAATTGTTATTGCACAAGATATTTGTACCCAGACGACGCACTGTTTAAATGGAAGATAGATTATTTGTTTTAAAATAAAATAAATAAGATGAAATGCCTCATATCTCCTTTTTTTAAAGTTTGTGTGTCTGTGTGTGTGCTAGCCTATGAATATTTTAACTCAATGATATGACCCCTTTTGTATTCTTTCTTTAGGCAGTGTCAGCTCTGAAGCTGTCAGATGGAGATGTTGCAACAGTAGTGTGAAAAATGATCATAAGTTACCTTTTCAGTGCTATTCAAACAGTCACTAAATAAACTATTGTAAGTTGAGGACTACCTGTACTGTGGTAACTATATTTTGTGTAACGTCTTCAATACCTAAAGCCAACAAAGAGTTTAAAGCCAACATATTTACCCCAGTTTTAGGTTCTGAAATGAGCTTGATCTAGCTGGAGACATGACAGGGAGGATAGACTGTTTAGTTCAGGGGTCTTCAACCTTAGCAACCTTAAGATTTGTGGGCTTTAACTCCCAGAAGTCCTCAGCCAGCTTTGCTTGCTGAGGAATTCTGAGAGTTGAAGTCCATAAGTCTTAAAGTTGCCAAGATTGAAGACCCCTGGTTTAGTTCACATATACAGCATGAAGTTCCATTATATTTGAGAAATGCTTGGCTTTTTATACTTTCTTAAGCTTCAACTTCCATCAGCCCTAGCCAGTATGGTCAGTTTGAGAGAAGATTGGAGCTGCCATCCAACAATTTCTGGATGGTTATGCTTTGTCACCCTGCCGCAATGTGAAATAGATTTATTTGGCTGGTAGAGACAAAATTATCACAACTGTCAAAGTCCTTCAGCACTAAAGAAGTTCTCTAATGTGAACCTTGTACTTTGAACAGCTATACAGGTAAGTCCTCGACTTACAACAGTTTGCTTAGTGACCATTCGAAATTACCACGGCACTGAAAAACATGACTTAGGACCATTTTTCATACTTATGACCATTGCAGCATACCCATGGTCACATGATTTACCTTTGGATGCTTGACAACGGACTCACATTTATGACAATTGCCGTGTCTTGGGGTCGTGTGATCCCCTTTTGTAACCTTTTGACAAGCAAAGTCAATAGGGAAACTGGATTCATTTAACAACTGTATTATTAATTTAACAACTGCAGTGATTCACTTAACAAATGTGGCAAGAAAAATCGTAAAATGGGACAAAACTCACCTAACACATTTCCCACTTAACAACATAAATTTTGGGCTCAATTATGGTCGTAAATTGAGGACTACCTGTACTGTATGAACTTTTCCAAACAAACTTGATTTTTGTGAAAAGAAACAATGAATAAGCCATATATTTTATCCCAGGTCCCTTGAATCTTGGGGATAGGGCCAGATTTATAATGGAGTAATTTCAAACAACTACTTCAGGTAGAAGGATTGTCTCATTCGTTTCTAACAGTGGCTGCATTTTTGAAGCCAACACAAAGTGGTGTCTCTGCAACTACATATACATATATTTGGGAAAGTCTTCTGTGTGGTCTCACCATTCTGTATGATTAATCATTCAAGTCAACAGTCAGATTGGTCATCCAAAGGCCAGTGCTCTGCCCCTTATGAACTTCAGCCTTCTGAGATAGGACTGTAAGAGTTTCCACATCTTTAATATGCATGTGACAGACAGATATTTGGGAACTTAAATATTCCCGTGATTGCATCAAGGCTGAAGTTGGTATCTCTGTTTTGTTACTACAGTATTATACCACATAAGATTCCAGCAATATTTCAGGCCCACAAAGAGAATTCTCTTTTTCCTCCAGTGGGATTACAGCTGAAAAATTAAAATCCTGTCACCCCACATGCATATTTTTTCACTTTGCAGCATCCAGTGGGTAAAACAGGGATAGATACCTTGTTTTTTAGGAGCCGTGGTGGCGCAGTGATTAGAATGCAGTACTGCAGGCCACTTGTGCTGATTGCCAGCTGCCTGCAGTTCAGCAGTTCGATTCTCACTAGTTCAAAGTTGACTCAGCCTTCCATCCTTCCGAGGTGGGTAAAATGAGGACCCCGATGGTTGGGAGCAATATGCTGACTCTGTAAACCGCTTAGAGAGGGCTGTGAATCAGTCTAAGTGCTATTGCTATTTTAAGTAAATATATATCATCTCACACACAATACCTTTCAGCTAAAAGAATTCATACTTCACTGCATCAAATGGCAAATTACCAAAAGAGGTGACTCATCCCTAGTGCATGGGAACATAAGCACTGGTTTTGCAAATTAGTTATGCCAATGCATGACACACACATACACACACGTGCTGGGACTAGGTTACTAGCAGTGTTATACTGCAATCCAAATGGTATTATGTTCTGTGATCCTATATCCTATATTGCTGAAATATTGAAGCTTGAATAATAGTCTCTATATCTGTTCTTCTGAAAACCAACCAGTCTAGGAAATGCTGGCTGGCATGTGTTCAAAACTACTTCTGCTTCTGCTGTGAGTTGTAGGGGTGAGGGAGGGAAATGAAAACCCAAATGATTGGGAAACAGCCTTTATAGAAAGGATTCTGTGTTTTTCATGTTGCAGAAGTTTCTTTATTAGGCATTCCTCTCAAAGTAAACTAATAGAAGAAAACAGAATAATCCTCCTGCCATCTTGATTGTAGATTGTATTTGAACTGAATCAAATCTCTATATTTCTATTCCCTTTTTATCTTAACGCTTATGAAGTATGCTTAAGCATACCCTGTACATACATAAAGCATAGTATTGTACACATTGAAAATGTGGAAGGCTCTAGATCAGGGGTGTCAAACTCGGGTCGTCATAGCATCATCATATGACGTATTGTGACTTTTTTCCCCTTCGCTAAACCAGGTGTGGGTGTCGCCAGCATGGGCTGCACATTTGACAGGCCTGCTCTAGATTGTCTGTGAAAAATTCAGTATATAACATAAACATTAACTAACAAAGTCTGTCTATATATGCATGCACAAACTTGAAGAAATAGTTATTAATAACAGACATGACTGCATTTTTGGCTGCATAACCTGTTTTGGCTGCATAGAATGTTCATTTCTATCTACGGTACAAAAGATACCATTCGTATTTACAAGTCTGCTTCCAATTGTTGATCATGAACCATGACAATTTTGTTTTACCATTAATCATTACCAAATGAGTCTGTGATGTATCAATATATAAGAGCAATGGCATATATCCTACCAGATAAAAACATTGAAACTCTACAACTCTGTAGCTGTTGCACATTTGCTCCTTCAATCTTCTCCTTCAAGTCAGCTTTAACAATTGGTTTGCCACTTTTGTCTTTAACATCATTTGTGAACCAAGGACTTCCCTCCCCTCTAAATAAATAAGAGAAAAAAACATGTGTCATAGACTATGCATCATTGTCCTGCCTTTTGAGGCCTTCCAGCTCTGAAAAAAGATTTAAGTGTCCATCAAAAGAACACTATCCTTTTGATAAAGAACTATGTCTGATAGGACTTCAAATATAGGCATGCGATCTCTAAAGCAGGACTCCTTTAAGTTCCACAATAATTCAACACACACACAGCTAGCACAGGTGCCTATTTGCCTCTACTGTGCCTCATGAAGTTTCCATGTTCCTGCTTGTGACCCATCCACCACAATTATTCACTGTATATGCCTTTCTCTCCCACACATCCAAGTTCCCAGCCACCACCTACACAGCTGGTTGGTTAAGAAGTCCAGATCATGCTGAGGAAGAGGATACAGAAAATGGAGAGGAGAGGTGATCTCACCATACATCTCCAATAGCCCATCAAAGTTTGATAAACTTTAAAATGTTTGTAATATTGCTTTGGGAAGTAGTTATGTGAGTTGGGATACTCCTGTGTTTTATCCTTTCCATCACAAATACATTCCCCGTTGCTCATAGTTCTCTTTTTTGAGCTATGGGGGAATTGTGTGTGCTTTCTCTCTTTGCATACATCCCCAAGTATAAGGTTTCATAGATGTGTCTATGTATACAATATATCTTTGTTATATGGCAAGAATATAAGCCTGTATGTGTGCTTGCAGAATGTAGGCCTTGGGTACAGAAACACTGTCCATCTTTTTCTTAGTTTTCCTTATTCCCCAAAATAGAAGGGCCCAGGATTAAACTAAATGTAACTTAATTACATATAAACTTAATTTGAAATCCAACTATATTGAATAATACAATAAACATGGATTTCCCTCGTGTTTTGGTATTTTTCCCTTCTATGATATAAGCATTACAATTTCCAGGAAACCTTTAGAATAGCTCTGGGAGCTGTACCAATGGCTTTCTGGAACCTGTATGCAGCTCTATCATCTCCTGTTCTATGTTTTTGCCTAAGGTGGAAAAACAGTAAAACCTTCTGAGATATCCATGAAGCCAGAGGTGGTTCAGCAGGTTCTGACCAGTTCTGGAGAACCAGTAGTGGAAATTTTGAGTAGTTCAGAGAACCGTTGGTAACTTTCCCCCAGGAGTGGGGAGGGAATGGAGAATTTACAGTATCCTTCCCCTGGAATGGGAAGGATAGAGATAGGAATAGAGATTTTACAGTTTCCTTCCCCTGCTACACCCACCAAGCCATGCCACACCCACAGAACCAGTAGTAAAAAAAATTGAATCCCACCACTGCATGAAGCTCCAGGCAGCGTTTGCTCCAGAGGTGGTATTCAGCAGGTTGTGACCAGCTCTGGAGAACCGTTAGCGGAAATTTTGAGTAGTTTGGAGAACCGCAAATCCCACCTCTGACTGGCCCTGCTCCCATCTATTCGCTGCCTCCTGAGTCCCAGCTGATCAGCTGGGTCTTCTTTTGTTGCCCTGCACAGGAAAACAGAGCTGGAAAGCAGGTTAGTGGAGTGGGGAGGGAATGGGATTTTGCAGTAACCTTCCCTCAGGAGTGAGGAGGGAATGGGGATACCAGCTGAAGCAAACTAGTATCAGCCCCACTAGGTGGACCAAACTAGGAAATCAACTCCACAGAAAGACTAAAACTACTTTTAGAACAGGAAAAAATGAATTTACTATATATGATTTTGATGACTAGGCAGGATAGATTATAGAAAGAAGAGGTTGTAACCAGTGATGGGATTCAAAATTTTTTACTACTGGTTCTGTGGGTGTGGCTTGGTGGGCGTGGCTTGGTTGGCATGGCTTGGTGAGCATAGCAGGGGAAGAATACTGCAAAATCTCCATTCCTACCCAATCTGGGACTCAGGAGACAGAGAATAGATGGGGATGGGGCCAGTCAGAGGTGGTATTTGCCACTTCTCCAAACTACTCAAACTTTCTGCTACCGGTTCTCCAGAACTGGTCAGAACCTGCTGAATACCACCTCTGGTTGTAACTTTAGAATAAATAGATTTATAATTGTACTTTATCTGCTATAAAGAATATAGAAAGTTACTTCTTTATAACTCTTTTGTTTCTTTTCTATTTTTTCCTTTTTCTCTCCTTTTTTCACTTTTAGCTGTTTCCTGATTTCTTTTTTTCCCTATTATTCTTATTTTATATTAGTTTGTAATAGCTTTTATCTCCTTTTTTTAATATATATCTTATACCCCAGTGAATCGGGGCGGTATCTGCCTGAGCCACTCCTAAATGTTATCTCACTGTTTGTGGCTTAAAACCTCATGAAGCTGACATTCCTATAGCTCCATCAGTAGGAACTTTCATGCACCTGGTATATATCTTTCCTCCATGTGTGATCTGGTCTTCCTTGGAAACATCCAATCTTGAACTTTACTTGCTTTCTCTGCCTCATTTTTCTGCCTGACTCTCTGTCTCACTGCCAAGAACCATAGATAGTTTCAAATGTCTTGATGCCAAATATACCGATCAATTTCCATATTTCCTATCACCCATGAGCAGCCGCTTATTTCTTTCACTCCTTGCTATCAACAGGCTTCATTTATTACTTCAAGTTGTGAAGTAGTGGCTGAAGATGGTCAGGGAAAGACAAATCTACACCTTTTTCTTCCTTGGCTAGAAGTAGGTTCTTAAGGCTGTTCCTTTCCCCAACATGCATCCACCTGCCCTCAAGATTCCTGTGACCCAGACAATCTAAGCAAGTACTGTATTTTGGACCTGTTCAGTCAGAACAGAAAGACCTGCACACAGAAAACAAGAGTCACAGCAGTTTCATCTGCAGTCCCCTGAGCTGTTGCCCTTGTGCAAGGACATCATTTCTGCAGATCTTGTTCCAGAAGCACAGCAAGAACACTGCAAGGACAGTATCTCCCATTAATATAATTTCCTCCCGTCTCAAGGTCTGGAGGAAAACATTGCAACAGGCATTACTTCTTGTACCTTCTGTGTTCATAGAATGGGCCTAGCAAACAGGCTCTGTTGGAGAGGATGCCCTTGAGGAAGCCATTCTTATTACCAGCAGAATTTTTTTTCCTAAATGTTTTTTCCCCCCTCTCCATGCCATTGTCCAGCTAGGAAAGAAAATAGATGGCAGCTCAGCTCCCATCTTGTTCACATCAACACTGACAGAAAACTAATATTGTATGATACAGGAGTTTCTGACTTCCATCCATTCTAATATGTTTGGTTTGTCTCTTACTAACCCAAGTTTTGGATATTATAATTTGATAAATATCAGTTCAGCATTCTTGCTGCAGTGCTTTAAATAGCACCCATTCTGTGTCTTGCTTTTTGCAAAGTTTTCATTGCAAAAGTCCTGTCACTGTTTTATTTTCAGTTTGAGAGGTCAGCTGATGTTTACATATGAGTTGTGAGACAACAGCTTTTCTACTCTTGCAACATTATCCTCATTTTCATGTTTAATTCTTCTTCTTATGCAAGAACACATGCAGTTTTTGCTGAAACCAGTTGAGGGAAATCAGTAAGAAGGGGACATTTCACAGCAGATTGACTGTCACATTTGTACGATGACAGCTATAGTTCTCCCTCAAAGCAGTAGAAGCAACCATTTTTTTAAAAAAAAAATCAGCCACAGAGAAAGGGGGTGGGGGACATGAGAGATAGGATCTTTCTTTTTAGATATTTAATGTTGTAGTTCTAGAATACTTTTTCATTGGTCAGATTTTCTTCTTGCCTGCCCCCTTTCAGAAATGGAAGATTTTTCAGGTTTTAACACTGCAATTCAGCTGGGCCTCTTTTAATTCTAAATAGAATTGATTTATGTTACTGCTGTTGATTACATTTTTCTTAAGATAGCATAGTTCTTTTTGTTTCCTGCACTGCATTTTTTCTATTCTGCATACCAGAGTAGAAGAGCATGTTACACATTTACATCTAGATAGAAGCTCTGTGGCATCAGATCCAGTGGAGAAGCTAACAAAGCGACATTATTTTTTTGCTTGCTTTTATTTTTGTTTAGCCTCAACAGTATCACACTAGCACAGAATGAATATTTGGGAGGTACTTCAATGTGCCTCTATTAGCCACCAGCTTCCAACATAACAATGAGCTTATAAAAATGCTTGCATTTCCCTGTTGTGGAGCAACACCTGCTGTGATGCCATTCAGAGAAGCTGCTCGGGCAGCTGGAGACTCCAAGGCACGGGTGTCAGTCAGCAAGGAGCTGAAAATGTCACCATTGTAAATCCTTTGAGAGGACACGCGTCACGCTCTGCTACCAGATGCAGGCAAGCCTATCCTTCCCGTGGCTTCCCCTCAGCCTACTGACCAGCAAAATTGCATCATCCCCTGAGCCCTAGCCTAGGAGTGTTAATCCCCCAGCGGGTGGAATCTGGCATCCAGTGAGTAACCTGACGGTCTCTGTAGCTTCCCTCTTCCCTGCGTCTTGGGACTCAGGGGACTTTTACACAGAAGGAGAATGAATCCTTTCAGCAGGTTGGCTCAGCACAGACTTGGCTTTCTAGCAAGGTCAATCACTAGGATGCCTGGAGATATAGATGCTTTGCAAAGGTTGGCATTTGCCATCAGCCTTTTCTTCGCTTCCTTGTGGCTGTGCGTTGTCACAATGACAAATGAGAGAGAGAGAAGGGAGAAACAGTTCTATACACTGTCCAAGCGTGATTTGGGCCCCTCGGGGGCTTCGCAAAATACTGCAAAGCAGCAGCTGATAAAATGGACGCAAATTTAATTAGGGAAATTTAATTTAGAGGGAAAAGCAAGGGATGGCTTTGCCAAAGCCATATGGGGAAGCAGCGGTGTCCCTATATAGGAGAAAAGGAAAACTTAATTTACAGAATGAACTCGTGGGTCTTCATCATTCTGTAGCCACCCAGGAAGTGGTCCTGATTAATTTTATACACAGCATGGCAAGCACAGGTAGAAGGGCAGACAATTGGGCATCTCTGGCAAAGGGAGGTGCTAGTTTCAGTCTAAATATGAAAACCCAATCCAGGAAAGCGGGGTGGGGAGGCAGGCAGCGTGGTTGTTTTAAGATGGTTCTATAAAGCAGTGAGAGAGTCTTTTCAGAATTTACCCCAGTCTGCTAATGGAGGGATACTTTGCTAATGGCTTTAGAAGTGGCTGAGAAAAATGGTTAAGAGGCAGGCTTGGCTTATTAGGATTTCAAGCAATTAATGATTGTTACAGCCCTATATATACAAGAGAATTGCACTTCCAGTTACAGCCCTACTTGATACAAGAGAATTGCACTTCCTTTTCACAAATCTACATTTTAGCTGATGTTCTTACAGCTAGCTAAAACTAGTCAAATATATATTTGACCATTTCAGTATTTCAAAATGTATAATTTCAATTTAAAGTTCAGTAACTGTAATTAAACAGGATTAAATATGGGATGTGATTGCATTTCTCCCTCAACTTCCCTATCTTTGTGAATCCTTTTTCCCAGTAAAAGAAAAGTAAAGGTAGGATTAGATTGTACTTGCTTTAGTTCAGTTTGGTATTTACTCACAAAATATTGTTTCCGTTATTTTACAAAACGGAAGTTGTTTTTCCTAGAAGATTCCATTCCTGCAAAAGCTTTCATGATCTTTTAGTCCATCTTTTTCATTGTTATTTCTATGAGGAAGATTAAACAGCTGTCCTCTGCATTAAGCACTGCCCATGGTGACCATGAAGCAAATCTATGAGGATGTGTAGAAATTTGGCATTCTGCAATCATATTATCTATTTGTAGAGTGCTTGAAGACATTAAAGCACTCCATTTGCATTAACTGATCTTGAGTTCCTAAAAACCTTAGGAATATTCTCCTCCATGACTGAGAATGCTTGCAGTGGCAGATGAGCGAAACCAAGAAATCCCCTTGAGATCATCTAATTGTAAGAGCTTTCAGTAACATCTGGTATCTGTTCTATGAAATCACATGCTTCCACCATCTTCTAAAAATTGGCAATCTTCACATTACTGTACAAACCATAATTTATGAGCGAATACATTGAGAAGAAATTATCTATGATATTTTGACTAAGTAAAATTAATAAAATATTTAATAGAATTATACGATCATATAGCTGAAACCAGTTGTATAGCTATTGGGTCCAATTCAGAGGTGATATTCAGCAGGTTCTGACCAGTTCTGGAGAACCAGTAGCAGAAATTTTGAGTAGTTCGGAGAATTGGCAGTAACCTTCCCCTGTAGTGGGGAGGGAATGGAGATTTTATAGTATCCTTCCCCTGCCATGCCCACCAAGCCATGCCCACAGAACCAGTAGTAACAAATTTTGAATCCCATCACTGGTGTGGGGGAATGTGTATCTTACCAAGTCTCATTTATCCTCGCTATGAAGGTCACTTTGTCTACACCAATGTTTCTCAACCCTAACAGCTTTCAGATGTATAATACGCCTGAAATTTGCCAAGGTTGAGAAACACTGATGATTTTATTCCACTGTTTTTTTGATATCAGTATAAACCTTGTCCTGTGGTCAGTTGCCCCATGTCAAGTTGACTATGGTGAATTGTCTAGTGGTGAGTTGACCATGGTGAGTTGGTTGTGGCCTGTTGTTTAGCTGTGGCCAGTTGTCTAGTGGCGAGTTGGTCATGGTGAATTGGTTGTGGCCTGTTGTTTAGTGGTGAGTTGGCCATGGTGAATTGGCTGTGGCCAGTTGTTTAGTGGTGAGTTGGCCAAGGTGAACTGGCTGTCACCTACCCTGTCACATGACCAACTAGCCACTCCTACCCAGCTAGAGAACCGGTTGTTAAGTTATTCCAATCCCACCACTGGGCCAGTTGGAAATCACTTGTGTTGTGGGCGCCTGTGGTGGCCCAAGCACTCTGCCAGCAAAAACGAGCTCCCGAGCTCCATTTTTGGCTGTGACAGCCTCCTGCAACCTTCTGCCAGTGAAAAGAGAGCTCAGGAGGGCTGCTCCGTTTTTACTGGCAGAGGCACTGTGGACCGATCCTTTGTGGTTTTCAAGGCAGCCCTGCAGGCCAGATCTAAGCACCCTATGGTCCAGATCTGGGCCCCAGGCCTTGAGTTTGACACCCTTGGTCTACAAGTTACAAGAGTGGAATCCAACCCATGCCAACACTTTTCATCTAGTTGTATTCTATGGCAATATTTAGGACCACAATCTGCAACCACATCAGCATCAAAACTGTTCTTCACACAGGAAAACCAAACAAGTGATGTTTGTGCAATTGAGATTTATTTGTTTTTATTTCACAAAGCATTTTCCCACACCAAAGACAGAAAACTACAGAAAATCATTAAAATCAAGCCATATATTGTATCTACTAGCCACCGTCTCCATCAAGTGTTGAGTAGGCTGGATCGTTGGATGTCCTTGTTCATGTTGTGGATATGAAGAATGCTGTTGGATCTTTCCAGCCAATTCAGATATTTCCATCAATTCCAGTTTTGGTCTCTCTTGTTTCAGGTTGAAATGAAGTGAGAGAAGGGGAAATAATTACTAAATTCAACTTTTGAAAAGATCATTGCTGGACTGATTATAGGAGATACACAAGATACACACAAAAAATCTGCCAGAACCCTTTTGAGATTAACAATTGTGATTTAACCGGCACAGATTCTTAATGCATTGCATCTGTTAATTAATAAGTACTTGTAATTCTCCTTCCAAGGAATTCCATCTGCATAATCTTCCCCTTTTCTTCCTTACTTCCTTCTCAATGAATCTCACACTCTCAAGCCATTCCGTATGGTATGGAAGTTACAGCTCATGGATATTTCAATAAAATGTCTATGTTTAATTTCAGAAGCTGTTACTGGAATGTTTTTTGGGGAGGGGGATTCCCTTGTATATCCCTGGAGGTATTAGTCAATATTTTTAAGATATGTTTTTAACTTTAAAATGTGTGGACTTCAGGTCCTGAATTCCCCTGTCATCATGCTGGCTGGAATACTCTGGGAATTGAAGTCCACACATCTCCGCGATCGGCTCCTGCCCTATA
>JAOYMU010000001.1:102722228-102733135 GCA_025802295.1 Psammodynastes pulverulentus | reverse complement strand
ATCCCTGGCCTAAGCCTAATCAGAGTTCTTTTGGAAGGGAGGGGAGAAGGTTTAAAACCAAGTAATTACAGGTAGTCCTCAATTTGTGACCACAATTGAGCCAAAAATTTATGTTGCTAAGTGGGAAATTTGTTATGTTAGTTTTGCCCCATTTTATGACCTTTTTCACCACATTTGTTAAGTGAATCACTGCAATTGATAAATTAATAATATGGTTGTTAAGTGAATCTGGTTTCCCCATTGACTTTATTTGTCAGAAAGTTGCAAAAAGACCCTGGACATTGCAACCGTCATAAATGTGAGTCAGTTGTCAAGCATCAACATGTAAATCATGTGATCATGGGGGTGCTGTAATGGTTGTAAATGTGAAAAATGGTCATAAGTCACTTTTTTCAGTGCCGTTGTAACTTTGAATGGTCACTAAGCAAACTGTTGTAAGCCAAGGACTACCTGTATTTTGAACTACCCACCTTGTTTAGCTGTAGGAGAAAGGTGGAGAGTGAATTGTATGGGTGCAACTAGAGGTTCTGTAATTCTGTTATTTGACCTGCAGCAATTGTAATTCAATTGTAATTATCCAATTATCATTTGGATGAGTGATTATTTGGTCAGTAGAGTATTGCTTATCTAGGAGACCAGCCAATATTTGTGAATATAATTTAAATGGGGGGAAAAACACTCAGATCTTGACAATTTTGGAGATGATAAGGTAGCAACTGCTGAAAAGAATTTGGCACATGGCTATGATACAGTGGGTCATGCTGGCCTGTTTGCAAAAGTTAATAGTATCAAATGCTGTGTGGACAACTCATTTGGAAGAATGAGTAGCTATTTTAGAACTCTGCTTTTTCATCACAAGCCTGACTTTTAACCTAACTACCTGATACTGTTTAGAAATGTGATGAAACATGGCAGATAACATTTTTTTTAGTTTTGGATTTGCTTATTTGTATAGGTTATGGAGATAAGTAATTATTTAATGAAGCAGACATCAGTAAGTAACTTGTAATTTGATTTCTGATTGCAGGGGTGCACCTGGGGTGTTGGCTATGAACTTCACGGGCTTCAAATTGCTGCTGTCCTTAAGTATTTGAACATACGGGAAGCCGTGCTTGGAGGCTATGATACCAAGCTGGTGAAGTTTTATCCCCAGGAAGAAGAGACAGATGAACCTGTTCTAGCTCTTGTTTATATTGCAACCCCCCAGAATCCTTCCTATCTGGGGCCAGCATCTGAAGAGGATATTGCAGCTCAAATCATTGTCTCCAGTGGGCGGGCCGGCCACAACATTGAGTACCTTCTGCGGCTGGCAGACTTCATGCGTTACCGTTGTCCTCAAGTAGAGGATGAACATTTGTTCTCGATTGAGGAAGCTCTGATCTCTATCCTGCCCTGTATATATCCTGCGGAGGAGCCCTTGGTACAATAATGAATTTGACAGTATTCACCAAAATGAATTGAACACTTTTTAACCAAGGACGACATGCATGAATACATGAGCGAATGCAACTGAAGTCAGGTTTAATAACCTGTAGGTGTAGACCTTGGGAGAGAAAAGTAGTGGAGGCACTACAGTTTAAGTAGCATTGGACTCCAGCCACATTTCTAGCCTTGAGTAGAGATTGGAGAGAGACCCATTGCAATTCTACCAGCTGCTGGTGATACAAAGCTGGTTGAAAAATACTTCCTAGTGTCATTTGTACACTCCAGAGGTTTAAGTCCTACTAAATTTAATAGGGCTTACTTTAGAGTTCAGGCAAGTGGAGCTGCTGCTGTTTGCACTTTTAGCCAAATTAACAGTGTTTAATTGTTGAAGGGAAAAGGGGATGAAGATAAAATGTTTTTCTTTGCATGTTTCATCCAAAGCAGGGCCATGACTATAAGGCTATGAGCTTTGCTCTACCTCACAAGTTGATGCTGCACATGTGAAGTTGTGAAGGTTTTCAAAAGTTCCTCCAGCCGTGGTCATTGGTATCCTCGTGTTTGCTCATACGCTGGGCTTTTAGTGGAAAATGAAATTGATTTTAGACTTTGGTGGGTCCAAACCTTATGCAGTGAGTGTACGATTATTTTTCTTTTACTATACTTGAACATGTATTTATTGTAATGAAGATGTATATTTCATGGAGAGAAGTGTCCAAATGTCCTGCAGAGCGGGACAGATTGCTAGCTTGAAAGTTGGCAGGGGAAATGGGGTCTTCTGGTTTTAGTTTTTTTTTCTCTCTTAGAGGGGACCTTTAGACCAGGACAGCTGCTACAGGGTTACTTGTTTGAGGCAGCTTTTGGTAAACAGAACTGTTGCACTACCTACACACAATATAGATGCTTTTACACTACAATAATCTTTTGTGTCAGCTTATGTAACTACAGGGTGTATGTCTCTTGGCATACCATGCTCAAGTTCTACCTGCATTTCAAATAATGAAATGGGCATTTAATGTCTGGCTCTCCGAAAATCACAAGAAATTAAAAGTTTCTGAGAATATTAAATGTGTTCATGGAAAGAAAGCTCTGTGCTGAATATTGTAGTCTGAAAGACACGATTCAATAAAACTGATAAGAATAATTGCTTTCTGATGCAGCCTTTGGGAGAGACTTCATCCTGGAATTACTTTGTAAACAGATCTTAGAACACAATGGACAACTACTGTTAAAGGGAACTGTGTATCTTTTATCTATAAATAAAGGAGTCTGAAATATTGTTTGAACAGAATTTTCTTTACTTTGGTTTTGCATTTTAACTATTACAATTGTGGAATTTCATGTAAATGTGTAGAAAAATGAAATTAGTTTAACAACAGGAGTTGCAATTACCTTCATAGTGAGTAACTGTCAATGTTTATGAAATTATTTCCAAAGCTTTGCCTTAGGAGTACCCAAGTCATAGTTTTACAATCCGTTAGGTGCAACTTCCTATGTTTTTTGTGAACAGGATGTAACTGAATCACACTAAATCAGAGGTGTCAAACTCACATCGTCATGGCAGTGTCACATGACGTATTGGGACTTTCCCCCCCTTTACTAAACTGGGTAGGGGTGGGGCCAGCACATGACGCATCCAGCCCACGAGCCGGGAGTTTGACACCCCTGCATCGTCAAGCTTGCTTCTAGCTGCATCGTCACTAACATATCTATTAGGGCTGTGCAATGCTCTGGAAATTATTTGAAGGGTACAAGCTTAAGTAGCACATTCTTGCAACTTTAAAGAAGTTGCATGTTTCCCCAGAGTTGTGTAGCTCTTGTTGCAATAGTCTGCACTGCAGTAGCATAAATGCATCTTGTTTATGCTGACTTCAGGCTCTCCAGATGTTTTAGACTACATCTGAGCTTTCTAAATTGAAACCTGGAAGACTGATCAGAACTAGTGATGAAAACAGACTCCTGCACATGCACTATGGCCTTTGGATAAAGCAACGGCATTGCTGCTGTAGAACAGTAACACCTACTGCCTCATTCAATCTTGGAGCTGTAGTTAATCCTCAAGCTGTTGGCTGTGCTGCTGCTGGTTGATCACCTGCCCTTTCCAAGTGTGCAAGCAGTAGAGACAAAGCTGCCTCCTTCATCTGGCTGAAGTACCCTTTGGGTTCCAATTACCATGGCATTCTTAATGGTAACTGGTGGCCATGCTGGCTAGGGACGATGGAAGTTGGGGTTGAACATTGGGGTGGAACTGAGGTGAGGCACACTGCTCAACCTCAATTGAGGTCTTCTGGAAGAAGAGCAAACAGGACACCCAGGGACATCTTACCCAGAGGAGCTGACACTGGCAGGAAGCCCAAAATGGAACCAACAATACCTGCTTTTATACTATTTAAAAAATCCCTCTCCTTTTAGAGCATTAATAAAGAGGTTGGTGGTTTTTTTTTTTAGCATTTTGAATGTTGGAGGCAAGGACAGGAGCTTCTCTTTTTTCTAAGCATTTTGCAGGTTCAGAGTTAAGAGCTTAGAGAAGTCATCCTCTTCTGAGGCCCATATCACAATAATGAGGTCTGTCTCACTAGCTTATTCTGGTCCCTAAATGTCCTATGGCAGACCTGCTTTGACCAGGCTGACATATATTAAAAGGAGGTCACTGGTGTGCAATTTCATACTTCCCTCTTAAAATATTTTAAAACTACCCCCCCCCCCATTGTGTATGTCAGTTATAATTCAATGGAATGATCACAAGGTTGTGTTCTTTGAACCCCTGCCCAAAGAAACTTATGTGACTTCCTGATTATTTTGTTTAATTTTTCATACGAAATATCGCAGATGTAACCATAGGTTATTTTTTTTATTTATGTATCACATTTAGAGATTGCCCCTCTCCCTGATAGCTGCATTCTCAACTGTCTGATTCAGGATTCCAGCAAGTGCTTTCAGGAGTCAGTTACTTGAGGACAGAGGTCAAGTTCAATCACTTACTTTCATCCTGACAAGGATGCCAAGGAAGGTTTGCAGGCGGCTGACGAGGAATTTCCAAGAAACAAGGGTGGGGGGAGGGAAGTGCCTTGCTGTGCATCTTCCTGCTTATGTGAAAAGTGATACATCTGTTTTCCCAAACTCTAAATGGTAGGCCCACAAAGAGCAACTGAAATCACAGTAGAACAAACCGCCTATAAAATCATTACAGTATTTATTTTATAGTCTACAGGCAGAAAATGAGTCCTTAAAAAAGTTTTCAAGAATTAAAAGCATACAATTCACAAGCTTCAGCACTGATATGAACAACCTAGTCAGCCTATTAAGGAATATTTACCATGAAGATGCTGGAGCAGAAAAAAGTTGCCAAACTGGGGAATGGGATAACACACACCCAAACACACCCATACACCCACACATGAATAACAGGTGTTGAAGTCAATCTTCTTCCTCTTCTTCAGCTGTTTTGTACAAATAAAACAGGTACATACACAACCACAAAACTCTGCCCAACAATTATGCTTTTATATATATGCATATACAGTATATATGTGTATGTAAAGGTGTGTGTATAATTATAAACCATATACATGTAAACTAAACTTAAAGAAAAGAGAACAGAAAGGAGTAAAAGGTGCAGGAAAAAAAGAGAAAGAAGAAAAAGAAATATAGGAAAAGAAATATATAAAGAAGTGACTTCCAACCTTATCTCGACTATAAACAAATTTAATGACTCTTCACCCCCTCTAAGGCTATAAACATTTGTCTGCTCATCCTATATCCCATCTCCTTTTTGTAAACAAATGAATAAAATATCACCTTCTCAGAACTGGTATGAGCAGAAAGTGCATAGGGCTGTCAGAGGAAACAATGTATTTTGTTTTAAATTTGATTATATAAACCAACACCATATATTTCTTTTTACTTCTAACAGTTATCACCTTTGGGTCATTCAGTATTGTCATAGGATTTGATTTAATTTCTTCTTTGTCCTATTGCAGAGAGCTCTTTAAAATTTTAACAAGTGTCTTTTGTAAATCCAGTAGGAAAAAAAAATATCCAGGTCATTTCTTTGGTTTGTCATTTGTATTTCCTTTTTAAATTTTAAAGACTTAGACAATTTCTTCAGTACATCCAGCAGAACACCTTTTCTAAATTACTCTTTTGGCCTGTAATCCCACTGTCAACACTACTGCTATTTTGTCAGCTAAAAGTTGTTCTACATCTGTCATTTCTTCAATAACAACTTTTGTACAAAATCTATCCACATTAGCTGACATCATTACTGACATTGTTGATATTGTGGCTAGTATTTTCTGATTACATTCTCCAAAAATCACCTTCAATATTTTCATTGGACAGTATTTTTGCAGGTTATATACATCTTTCTTCTACCCAAATACTTTAGTCCACTCTAATGTCCAGTTGTTGAAATCATGAAATTACCGATCTTTGTTTTGTCTTGTAAATACCAAAACAGAAACTATTTCCCACAAGAAGTTGTGTATTCTTTGTAATTCATTCCAAACTCATATTGTAAAAGTTTCAATATTTCAATCTTTACATGGATTTTTAATCTGTTTATAACTTTATAAACTCAAAATCTGCTTTAGCTTTTTGCTGTTTATTTCATTAAATAATTCTTAGGCTTAGGATTAAAATTTTATTTCATCTAGGACTTATGACAGACTCACTTGGCATTTTCAGACTTATCAGACCAATAGCATAATAGCATAGAAGTAGTTAATGAACCATTTTAGAGTGATTAGAAAGTGAGCTTTGCAAACTTAGTACCTTTTAAATATCTCTATCATGGTTATAAGCAGGATGGCTAATTCTGCCATTTCCCAATGCTCAAACCCACAGCAAACCACTGTCCTGCCGTCTCCTCATGAAAAGCAGCCTTCTGGAGCACACATGAATGATCTTCCATGCTCTTTTTATTCTGAGATTCTCCAAAGAACAGTTCTACTCAGCAGTTCCTTGTTCTTTGTTTGGTCATTGACTCTGTTTTCACAGAGCCATCTTTAATTCACCATACCTCCTCTTGAATTTCCTGCCCAATAACTATTCCAAGAAAAAGAGAGGCAGGATTTGTATTACAGATTCATTGACAAGGACTGATACGCTCCTGCTTACCCACATAACTTCCTGCCTGCCCAATAGAGAAGAGGCCATTGCTAATGGTCTACTGGTACAAGGACTCATGGGAGGCAAGACAAAAGTGGGCCTGTCTTCCCTCAGACAATGTCTCTTCATCTATTAACATGATTGTATGTTGCCAAACCAAATTATTAGGAATTTCATGATTTCAACAACTGGACACTGGTCAGTGACTGATTAGATTAAGGGTTCGTCCTTGAGGCAGAAGGAAACCATCCCTCAAGATATTTTTTCTTGTTTTCTTCCCAGGATTTTTATTTCTTTACATCAAACACAAGCCAAATAAGGTAGCAAATTGAGGATGAGGGTCATAAATAAGAACTGGACTCACAGAGGAAGTTAGCAGTTTAGCAGATCTCTAAGGAAAACCTGTCAACTACTGTAGGTTTCATTTCTTCTTCTTCCTAAACATTCGAAACCAAAATAAGATTTATGTGCAGAGCAGACTCTGAGTCATCCCATATAGGGAACATACAGTCCTTGGAGTCCTTGACTTACAATGGTTCATTTAATGACCGTTCAAAGTTACAACGGTACTGAAAAAAGTGACCTGACTGTTTTTCACATTTATGACCATTATAGCATACCCATAATCATGTGATAAAAATTCAGACATGTGGCAATTGACCCATACTTATGACAATTGCAGTGTCCCAGGTTCATGTGGTCACGTTTTGGCACCTTTTTACAAGCAAAGTCAACCGGGAAGCCAAAGTCATCTAACAACTATGTTACAAACTTAACAAGAAAGATAATAAAATAGGACAAAATTCAGTTAATGAATGTCTCTCTTAACAATAGAACTTTGGGCTCAATTGCAGTCATAAATCAAGAACTATCTGTACATGTTCAACCTACCTGGATGAAGAGCGATAGAAAATTCATGCTTTATTTTATTATATATTTTATAGAAACTACAAGCACACCTAAAATACATCACACCTTTCCCATTTTTCCCTATTTCACCTTTTCTTCCAGGCCAATCAGTTTTAGGATTCCCTACAATTATCAGACAGAAATTACTTCATTACAATGAATATAATGTCACAAAATGTTGTGTAATAGTATGTAGAGACCAGCTCAAGAATATCTAAACCACTTTTTTGAACCACCCATTTGACTGTGGACTATTCAAATACAATCTAATTTTTATCCTGTTTTAGAGTGCTTTTAGCCTATAAATGTTTCTGTCCAGTTATGTACAGATTGTGTTGGTATATTCTTTAATACACCAACACACTGTTTTTATATTTTTGCTCAGTATTATTTGCTCAGTATTATCAGGGCTGGGCTTTGGCTGTAATAGTAATATTTTAACTCAAGAACTCATCCACATATCCTGCTTATTCTGGTGTAAAAATGCTGCAGTATCCATTTTTTGAGTATATGAGTGCACAATTTCATCTTCAACTCATCCCGGTCCACAGTGAAGGCACTTTCTGTCCATCTTTTCTTGCTCCAAAGTTTTTCAGCTTCTGCCAGCCCAAATTGTCTCAAATAGTCAGTTTACAGTGAATTGTTGTGAAGTAAGTAAGTAAGCTGGGGACTCACACTGCTCTTATTGGTTACTTGAAACTAAGTGCCACCCCCCCAACCTCCCACTCCACCTCCGATCCATGGCCTCTAGTTTTCAAGGCTTTTCACTTTTTGTTAAGGAAAGACTAGGCTCTTCCAGTGGCCAAAAAGCCATCTCTTTTCTTGACAAAACATTTACGGTAACAAATTTGGGATGAGAAGGAAAAGGGTTCCTTGGATACCAGGTCTTTTGGCATAAGAGGTTGGGGTGGGTTTTAAAACTAATTGTCATCTGAAAAATATTATTTTTAACTAATAGAGCTGCTGCTGAACAGACACTTTCCATTATTTGTTTGTGCCAGAACTAGTTCCAAGAAAAACTTGTTATGTCTTGGAATGGGAACATTGGAGGACATTTAGTTTTAGTGCTTTCCAAGAACAATTCATTCATATTATCTCAGGATATGTGGGGTTTTTTTGCTACCACTCATTATTTTCCAATAACTATTACTAGTATTGCATCCTTAACTATCTATAAAATATTGCTGGCAAGATTGACACTAGAACCGCGATGGCGAACCTATGGCACGCATGCCTAAAGTGGCATGCAACGCCATCTCTCCGGGCACGCCAGCCGTCGCCCGTTGCTCTTCCAGGTTCTGGCACATGTCGGCCACCTGGTCTTCACATGCGCAGGAGCACCAGAAACCGGAAGAGCAGCTCCTGGTGTGCGCATATGCACTGGCCACCTGGTGTTCCAGGTTCTAATACACATGTGTGCAAAAAGACCAACTGGTAGGCACACATGCACACATGAAGACTAGATGGCCGGCATGCATGCACACACGAAGACCAGATGGCCAGCATGCATGCACATTAGAAACCCTCTGACCACTTGGTCTTCCGTTTTCTAACATGCATGCGGGCGCAAAGACCAGCTGGCCAGTGCGCATGCACATTAGAAACCGGCCGGCCACCTGATCTTTGCGTGTGCATGTGTGTTAGAAGCCGAAAGACCAGGTGGCCAGTTTGCATGCGTGCACCGGAAGCTGCTCTTCCAGTTTTCGATGCACGCACATTTCAGCACTTGATTCCTTTTCAGTGTTTGCGCACTCTGAAGATTAACCACCACTGCACTAGAAAGTAGTTTCACCTGTTCTTTCATGATATGCACATGAAGAAGAGGTTCATCTCCAAAATATAAAAAAGATTTGTATTTTTGAGTGGATTTAACTTAAAACAGAAGCTCCCAAAACCTCTCTTTGAAAGACATTGCTAGAAAAATGAAACTACTGCATTCTTTCATTCTAAACCAAATGAATTAAAACAACATAGATCCATTTACATCTTTTGAAGATGGACAAAAAGGAAAATAGAAGATCCACTCACGCATTTTTTATATACCCAGGTGATTTGAGTACAAGGATTGTGTTAAATTCATCTGTATGATCTCCGAGTTCAAAGATTTGTCAGTCAGGTGGCCGAACAGTGGGCAGGCCCTTTTTAAATCTATGTGTCCGTCCTTTTCTGAATCCAATCATATAAGTTTATTTGTAGATGTGTGTATATGAAATAGAAGGGTTAATCAATTACTACTGTGAGTTAATTCTAACAAAATTAGAAACAAACAGCCTGAAACCAAAATTTGAATTTGCTATGAGTGAGGGTTGTTTATAGTCATCTTTACTAATTGATTTTTCTTCTCCTCCTCCTCCTCCTTCTAATTTTAGTGGTTTTCAAGAGAAGACTTGTACCTGTCATGGCCCAATTCCTTCTGAAGTGTCATTGTCCATATGCCTCCAAGATCCTTTAATCAATACTCAAAATTCTGCAGCATCCCTAACAAACTGTAGAAGTAACATTCCAAAAAACAGGGAGATCAGTGATCAATCCTGGTATATCATGACAGCACCAATATTTGTTCCAAGTATCAGAGTAGGAAGGAATGCCACACACACTTACAGTGCTGAATTTCCCAATGACAGAATATTGCTATAAACAAAGATGAGAATAAATATTTACCACAATTAAGCAGCAAACCCCAGACTCTGATGAAGGAGATATATCTGGGATAACAGGAAATGCTCTAGAACCACAATCTGATTAAGTGATTAAAAGAATAAATCGCCTGGGGAACTAAGGAGCAGTATCCTGACAATGCTCTAGAACTTGAGTTATGTCAAGCCTGAGTTTTATAAAATTTAAATTTTCTTACAGTCTCGGCAGTAAAAAAAGAAATATACAGATATGAAGACAAATGGTTCAAAATCTGTTTAAATCCTATTAATATTTCTCAACACTATTATTAATAGGGAAATTGGTAATTAAGAAATATGAAAAATAAATAAATAATTCCAGAATTTACTTAGAATCCTATTTGAAAATTCCACTTTTCAATTAATGACAGATTGCAATAGTTAGTCATTATTGGTATATGTTCACATTTTCCATATACTTTTGAAAATTATGGGGAAGACTTGTTCACTCCAGTGAAGCAATAAGGAGACGGACACTGAAGATGTGGAGGCTGCTAGCAGCAGGTGTCTGTTGCTGCAATGTTGATTAGTTAATCAGTGTTTGGTGGTCAGCAGTGTAGAAACTAATCAAGGAGAGAAGCAACCTGGAACTAAGGAGAACTTACCTGGCACTTAGAACAATTAATCAGTGGAACAACTTGCTTTCAGATGTGGGAATGAATTTACAGCGCAACTGGCGCCATGACAAGATAAGGTCAATCACGTATACATGGGTAGATCACTGGCGGCGCAAAGGAATTTCCCTGGAATGTAGCATAGGCAATAAAACCTTATAAGGCAAAATGTACCAGG
>JAOYMU010000001.1:102710269-102722128 GCA_025802295.1 Psammodynastes pulverulentus | reverse complement strand
AGAAATGAAACAGACTGGAGGGAAATATATAGTTCTGATAGGGGGAATCCTAAACCATGCTTTTAAATGATTTCAAAATGAATCGGATGGAAGTCAAGGAAGATTTCCATTCATGTCTAATGAACACAAGCCTTTTATAACAATTAACAATTGTAACAAATATTAACAATTAAAATAAGGAGAACAATACACAGATACTTCCTAGTCCAACAACTGAAGAAGTAAGCTAAAGCCAATGTCTTTGTTAGCATATAGAGATCCCAGATATTTAAAGCTTTGGTAGCACTCCAGGGAGTGATACACATACATTCCAAAGGACCCACTGAGTGTCATTTAAGACATTTCCCATAAATTGAAGGGACATAGTCTGGATATTCTCCTTTTTCATCTGTAATTCTCTTAATTTGTACTTTATGAAAAGTTTTGACATTCACAATATCTAAGAAACCTCTTATAGAAGGTGAGACAGTGTAAAAAAATAGTCTGTGACTAAAAGTAAGATTATGTCAACAGGCAATGCTAACTCAATGCAACCATTAAAGAAATTGAAATAGTTGAAAGTTAAAAGACAGGCTTTGTCTTTCTATGCTCCAAAATTTACAGTGATGATAGATATCAAATAAAGAATTGTCTGCTACTTGGGAGAAAGATTATGAGAGACACAGATATGCTATTAAAAATACAGAGAGATTCCACTCACAACAAAGATATGAATTGTCAATGATAACATATGGCTTTGAAGGCTGGAACACTAGAAAGACCAAATGAAGAAAAAAAATGCTATCTTTGAATTATGGTGCTGAAGAAAATTTCTGACTAACTTGAATCAAAAGAAGAATTATTAATTCAATATTAGATGAAATAAAACTGGAAAAGTGCTCATCGGAAGCACTAATAAAGCTAAATATTTTGTGCACATAATGCAGAGTCATTGGGAAGATTGTGATGCCTGGAAAAACAAGGACAATTTTGAAAAAGATTGACAGACAAAATACCTAAAGTATTAGGTAAATGGCACAAGCATGAGCTTTTAATAACTCAAAATGGTTATGACAGATAATTCTAATGAAATAATATCCCACTGGATCACGAAGATTTGGAAGCAACTTAATGACTGAACAACAATAACAACATAACCCGTCTGTTTCAGGTTTAATTTCAGCTTGTTTTTCATCATTCAGCTCATTATTTAGCAATGTTTATTGGTACTAATTGCTTCCTTGGGGTTATGGTATGGAACATCAGCATACTGATGGCATCCCATTTCTCTGAATGACCTCCCCCAGCAGGGTCAGGTAGACTTAAACATTATTGAGGATAAGGTAGATTCTTGTGGGACACCATAGATGAACAACCTAGATATTAAAACAGTAGTTTTCCAGCATCACCTTCTGGATACATTCCAACTAAAAGGAATGAAACCACAGCAAAACAGTGCACCTAAGGTCATCTCTGATAGACAACCAGAAGAATACCATGGCTGACAAAAGTCCACCATGATTGATAGTACTGAAAGCCACCATGAGGTCTAGAAGAATTAACAGGGTTACATTTTCTCTATCTGGTTTCCAGCATAGATCATTCACTAAGGCAAGGGTTTCTGTGGCATCATGACTAAATGAACCAGGAAATTCTTGAAATGCAGTAGAAAACCCTCCAGGCACATGGGTTCGACTTTTAACTAGCCCTACAGAGGTTTATAGCAGATGCCAATCCAAGACTTAGAGAATGTTTATGATACCAGAGTTATAGAGAGCTTCCTGTCTAGCTAAACCGAATACCTAATTCAGTGTGTGGGACAAAATACCAGTCATGATTCCCATGAGAAATGTGACATCTTAAACCACTCTTGACTGGCCAAGCTCAGATTGGGCTTTTAAGTCCAGAAGGACAAGATTGGGTAGTCTACCTATCACCATTCTGACTAGCTCAGGAAGACAGACAATTGTGTAATGATTGAATTGTACATTAAGGGAATCTTTATTTTGTCCCAGCCACAGTAATATTTAAAATCAGTACATCATTAGTTTGAACTTTTGATTAGTGAAATGGTATTCCTAAAGATTACAGCCATGCCATTTTTTTCCATCCACCAGTCCTAGCTTGCGGTGAACAAAGCACATCTACATAGTCCCCTCTCAGTCAGATCTCTGTAATGCATACCAAGTCAGCACTTTCATCCAGGAGTAAACCCTGTATAACAGATGTTTTTCACCAGCAATGGATCCAACACTGAAAAACCAAACTTTCGTGCTGTATGACTCACTTCCACTGTCACCTTGATTTCCCTGACAACCAACAGTCAGATTGCAGAGAGTTTGTGTGGAAGTGCCATCAGCTAAGCATTCTTCTTCAAAACAGTTGATGCATATTAAAATAAATGAATGTTTGTGTTAAACAGCAAGCCCTTAAATTATCCTAAAAAAACCTTGGCCTTAAGGAGGATCTCTTTCTGTGTGACAGTTTGAGATAAGTGACAAATGCCTAAAATAGATTGTCTCTTTTTGTATTTACTGTAGCTTGGGTAGGCAATACTTCATATAATACCCTACAAAAGATTGTAATATCAAAGCAAAAGATGAATTAAATGCTTCTAAACCTAGAATAGATATCTTCCTTCAATTGCTACCATGAATTCTTTTACTGTAAAGGATTTGGAGGCCTGCACCATTGCATTGTGTTGCAAGAGAAAGCATGGCCAAATATTTGTATTTGCTGCAGCAAGACAATGCTGGGTCTGCTTTTGGCAATGGCAAAAGCCATGTAAGAAATCAAGATTTCTGGAGCATTTTCCTACACACACACACACACACACACACAGGAAGTTCCCCAAATTTGGAATTGAGGTTGAAAGGGGGTAATTTCTTTCACTCCCTTGTCATCTCTCCAGTTGCTCATCCATTCTGCCAACTGAATGGCCAGGCTGTATGTTTATACTCTGCAATTCCTAAAATGTACTGCCAGTACCTTGAACTTTGGAAAACTAAAATAGAAGGTCAGAGAAACTCAGTGACAGGGAGATGTTTACTAAGCATCTGAGACTTTCACCCTCTCCTGGGGACACCAAAACAAGGCATTTCTCCCCTTGTTCTTTTATTTAACTATCTCTTCTTGTTTAAAGGGATTCAGTACTTGCTATGAACACAATGAATTCATCAATGCAAAACAACAAAGTAAATAAACAATGCACAGATTTTATAAGTGCTATTCATAAAGACAGCTGCTAGAGAAGATGGCATAGAACCCCCTTAATAGAATTATATTAGTACTGTTGGGAGAAACAGATCTTTTAAACATTAGTCTTTTGAAGTGAGCATCAGGCAGAACCAGTGTGGTGTAAAGAGATTTTACCAAGCCACTAAAAGTAACAGTGCAATCTTCAAAGCATGTCTATTCAATGTCCTAATTAAATCAAGTTTACTTTCCAGGAATTATGCTGTGAATGGCAGCCTATATTTAATTAAATCACATTAGAATAAACTAAGTATCTCTTTACCCTCTTAAGGTAATTTTTAATCTTCAATAATTAATTTTTTGAGAATAAAAACAATGCATTCAAAACTAAAGCTATACCTTCAAGAACCCAAAATTGCTGCAGAAATCAGCACCTTTCCTTGAATCCTCCTTGCCTCTCATTAAAAAAGGCAGAAGAACTTGAGTAAGTTCACCTTCTAGCACAGGGGTGTCAAACTCGATTTCATTGAAGACCGCATCAGGGTTGTGTTTGACCTCAGGATCTGACAGCGTGGGCAGGGTGGGCCTGGCCAGCTTGACGTCTCTCATGTCGGGGAGCGCCTGTGGTAGCCTGAGCGCTCTGCCAGGGCTCCTGAGCTCCATTTTTGGCTGCAACAGCCTACTGCAGCCCTCTGCCAGCAAAAATGGAGCTCGGTTGCGCCGCCCTGGATGCCATTTTTGGCCATGACGGCCTCCTGCAGTCCTCTGCCAGAGAAAATGGAGCTCCATTTTCACTGGCAGAGGGCTGCAGGAGGCCATCGTGGCCAAAAATGGGGCCTGGGAGAGCCACATATGGCTTCCCAAACTCCATTTTCACTGGCAGAGGCATCACAGTTTCCAGGGCAGCCCTACAGGCCAGATCTAAGCACCCCTCGGGCGGCATCTGCCCCCAGGCCTTGAGTTTGACACCATTGTTCTCCAACCGAAATAGTCAATAGAAGAAGAGACTGAAAATAGTGAGTTAGCAACAACTGGAAGGCCCAAAGCTTCCCAATCTTGCAGTAATGTCTAATACAATTTCCTTGAATACTGACATCACTGTAATTTGTTTCTCCTTGCTTTTTTCAGAAGTGGTTAATGATATGGAATAGAAGCCATGGAGTACACATTATCAGCAAAATGAAAAGTTGAATAAATCATAGGAGGAAGAGAATAGGGTTACCTTTTAAATGATGTTATAATTCTGTATAATAGTGTTTCTCTCCCCCCCCCCAGAAATCAGGGAACCAAGAGTTCTAATCCTGCCTTAGGTTCAAAGCTGGGTGACCTTGAGTCAATCACTTTCTCTCAGCCCCAGGAAAGAGACAATGGCAAACCACTTCTGACAACCTTGCCAAGAAAATGGAAAGGACTTGTCAAAGGCCGTCTCTGAGAATCAGACATGATTGAATGAAAGAAAAAAAAAAGTATAGTGAACAGATATCTGAACAGGCAGAGGAAGACCTGGATAGCGGGAAAGGAGAACAAATGGGAGAACACACTAACTGTTTAACTGTCTTGGCATTTGCAACAAACATTAGTGAAAAATTGCAAAAAAAAATGTCTTACATGTATATAAAATGACTCTTCCAATACCAGAAATATTTTTTTCAATTATATTTTTCCAACAAATGTTTATTTTCAAGAACACATGCTAGTCATACAGAATCAATAAAGGCACTCTGTCAAATGTCACCATAGAAGCATATGACAAGTCATGTGATCTATAGATTTCAGTGATGATGAATATGAAGTGGTTGCATTGAAGGTGACAGCTAGAATGAGGAAATAAATAATGCAAATCTAGGCTGTTGAGTATGTTGACGGATGAAAGAAAAAAGCAGACAATGTACAAGGTAACAATAAATAAACATTTTAATGACTTTTTTTTATAAGACTGCAAATATAAAACTGTAAAGGCAGTTTTAGGATAACTTACGCCATTAGATGCTAATTTAAAGATTATCCTTTCAGGGAGGCTTATGGTCTAGGCATAATTAAATAAGGAAGTACTAATAAGTGATGTGAGATCTGTGATAATTTATTTGAACATTGTTCCATAACAATGTTCAACTTCAACATTTGTTCCATACTTACATTCTATGTTTTTATACTAAGGAGATATACATGTTTCCTTTTCCAAATAATCCCCACAAAAACCTGGTGATATAGGTTGTGCTGAGTAATAATGACTGGTTCCAAGCCACCCAATGAATTTCTATGGTTGAAGGTAGACATGAATTTGGGGCCGTCTTTTTCTAAATTAGCATTCTAGCCATTAGATTACTATGGCTAAGTTGATTCTACACAGTGGTTTATAATTGTTAAAAATTAACTTCCATCCGATTTTTCTAAGTTGAGTAAAAATTGATTCATTAGAACTGTGGTTTAAGTAATTCAGAAATCAATAACATACTTCTAGGATTGTTGGTTTTCCTAATTTCACTTTGATCCCAGTTTGAAGATTTATTATTCTTAGGGGCTTTTTGTATTATTTCACTGCACTCCCAGAAAATAATTTCTTGTTGATTGTTTTAATGTTTGCATTTACATTCCTAAATTCTATCCAACAGGCTTTTCAAATATGATGGAATTGAGATCATATCAAAGGCAGTTTTAGTCAGGCAGGGAGTGTTTTTAAGCAAGGATCAAGGATAGATGTTTTCCCAGGTCACTGAAACATAGACTTCATGTCTTAGCACTTGGATGATTGATGCAAAACCTCTATTTGTCTAATAGCTAATAACACATAGTTAGTCAGAATAGATGTGGTTTTGCCATTAACTCCCCAACCACTTTATTTATGTTGTAAGACTAATCAACCTCCTGTGTGCCTTTTCAACACCTTCTCATGTTACAGAGGGCCTCTTCCTTAGAATAATGAAACTGGCCTTTATCAGGCTGGAAGACAACATCTTCTGTGAAATTATTGCATTAAAAAACTGAGAACAGGAAAGCGGATAATGGGAAGACACAAATCTCTTAATTTCTGAAATCTAGAACTAGGAACAGTAGAAGTCTGAAGGTCTGAACCTAAGTATATCCAATATTGCATACATCATTCATTTTCTTCCAATTTAATTTTAATTTTCTGATCATGAATAATAGTTATATTTTTAAAGACACAAATTTATGGCTTATACATTTTTCATTTCTCTATTGGCATGCCTTTGGACACATCATGCAAGGAACTAACTCTCTGGAGAATCCTCTACTGTTGGGAAAGGGAGGGAGAAAGAGAAGAGGAGAACCAGCAAGAAGGTGGATGGGCTCAGTTACAATAGTTATCCCCATTGCTAATCGTTATCCTGGTTCTGTGGTGCAATTCCTGATGGCTGCTGAATTATATTTTCCTATGTTACAAAGTGATTTGTTTTATCCCTTTTTCAGTCATTAGCCAATAAAGGACACATCCATGAATCAGAGATGGATTATGTCTCTCTTCAGGTCACTGTAAAACAGCGGTTCTCAACCTGGGGGTCGCGACCCCTTTGGGGGTTGATCGGCTGTTTCCCAGGGGTCGCCAGGCATCCTGCGCGCTCCCCATTTTGGCGCCATGCGTGCCGTATCCCGCCCCCGCGCCTCGCCATTGGCCGCCAACACTCACTCTTGCTCTCCATTGGCCAGCGCGGGAGGAGGCTGCGCAAGCCAGCAAGTATGACGTAACAACAAAAATGATTGGGGGTCACCACAAGATGAGGAACTGTATTAAGGGGTCAAGGCATTCGAAAGGTTGAGAACCACTGCTGTAAAGTCTTCCTTAGGCCAGCCTGTGAATCCTGCCTCACATTCCCTGTTGCATGGCCTAAATTAAGAAGCAGTGAAAGCCTGATTTATCAGATCTTAGTGCAACAGTCTTTCATGGGATGGTCCAAATTCCCCTGTAATTTATTCCATTTAAATAATGTTAAGCAAATAATGCAAATTACTGTAGATAACTGCATCATCTAAAGGATGGTGTCATCATGCAAATGATACTAAATTGCTACAATAACAAACAATTCAATTTACTAGGCACTTCATCTACCCGTTAGTCTATTATAAATGCAGATTTTACTAGACAGTATTGCGAAATAAATCCATGGAAAACAAATAGGGCAGGAATAGCCCAAAAGGAGGAGACCGCAGCTGCAAAGATTATATAATCAAATACGTCACGTAGAGTGGCTGACTAAGTTGCAGAAAAATACCTTTCTTACTTCATAGAAGGGGAGGATAATTGAAATGGTATAGAAGCAGAAATGTTCCTCCACTGTTTCCTCAGAGGAAAGAATGAAAGGCTTGTTCTTCTCTGCTTTGAGGTGTCATGAGTTGAGAACAACCTGGTGTCATGTGATGAAGACAATTTGTAGGAACAAGATAGTAGGTTGACCGGGGGGGGGGGGATTTACCATTTTGATTTGAGGAATCTCTTATTTTAAGAATCAAACAACGTGGATGATTATACAGGACCTTACCAAAACTCAGTGGAAGAGCTGGAAGGTTAAGTGGCCTGTATTGCCTACTTAGATCTAGGTGAGGAGGATCAGACATCAATGGAATCTAGACATAGAATATTATTCAATAATAATAATAATAATAATAATAATAATAATAATAATAATAATAATATTCCAACAATAGAATATTATTCTATTATTATATTTTTCCCAGGCTTGACTCTAAGGATGGAAATAGCAACCTTCAGCAGTAGCAAGGGAATGGGCCTTTTCAATGATGCCTCCACTGGCATGCCCTCTCCAGTGAAATACATCAGATACCTACTTTACCTTTTTGTTTTTCCATAGCATGCATATTAATATGCAAAATTTATAGATATGTGTTCATGGATATTCATTTACACAAGCACACATGCCACACACACACACACACACACACACACACACACACTATAGTTGAGTCCAAAAGATGAGCTGCTTCAAAGAAATTCTGATGCCTCCCTGTGGTTCCGCTCTGGAATCGTATCACGTCTGCATGAGCAAAGGCTTTGATCTTATCACAATTATCATCCCATGGAAGTGATCAGGAGAAATCCCCACTCTGTTTAAACCCATTTATACTACAATCATCTGAAAAGTTAGGATAGTTCTTTTCGGGTTTTATAATGTATGAGCCTGCAACTTGAACACACATTTCCAACCCTCTTCCCTATTTGATTTTCTTCCCTATACAGTACATTTCTGCACAAGAAATCTTCTCTGACTTAACTCATTTCTGATGCTGAAATTCAACCAAGGCAAAAAACACAATGGAGAATAATGAATCCACATGCAACCAATAGGGTTTCATAATATTGCTCTCCATCCCAGTTTTTATTTTATGGACTTATTTTGTCATGTCTTTAGTTTGGCCTTCACATACTGGTTAGGTTAATGCTTATTTGCCAAAGGGACACCATTTCTTGCATTCATCTGTATTTCTGATCACTGGTGTTTGCCTGGCAGAATTGCTCATGGTTTAAAGTTTGTCCTACCAACACAGAACCCAGTACCATTCTCAGATAAAAATGATTCCACTTTGCAATCTCAGTAAGTTGTAATGCAAGCAAGGTTTCAAAAGGAAGCAGAAAATAACAGTAACATCAACATAACTAAGAGGATAAAATTAAAACATTTAGACTAGATACTAATGAGTAATTATAGTTACATTAAATACTGTACCTGCAACTTGTCAACACCAAAAGTAACATAGATTTAAAGCTGGCTCAAGAAGTCAATACATTATTTATAGACTGAATATATATAATTACACATGACATGGGTTGCTGGGAGTCTGACCTACTGCTGGCAAACAGTTTTAGAGACAAAGTTGTTGCTGCTACAAGTGCAAACTAGAAAAGGTATTACAAGTTCACAGAATATACTGAGTCAGGAAAAACAAGTATTGCAATAACACTATTTCTAAAATTAGAGAGCAGCGATCCAAGGGAAAGGAATGAAATAAAACAAGAGCTTGAAAATCCCTATACTATGTTTATCTTTTGTGTACATGGGATGAGCAGAAGTACAAGTTTCTCAATGGCAATTTGTAAAGGTTGAACTTGCCAAGATGGCAATCAAATCAGTAGTTTCCAGGTTAGAATGGACTATGGTCTGGTTTGGTTTAAAAGTCTTCTCCTGAGTAATCCAATTTCTAAATAAGATTTTAAGTATGTGCAGTGTCTTGATGTAAAACTTGATACAATCAGTAAAAAAAAACAAGGATTGAGAAAAAGCTATTTCTAACCTGCTTTTGAAAGAGTCTCTAAGAATCCATTAAATCTTTACAGCACAAATCATAAATTATCATCATGATGCTTATAGTCTAAGCAATATAAGGGCCCTAACGATCCTTATATGCAAATTAGCTTTCTCTAAATTGCACCCTGCAGGTCTATAAGAGTTATACTTTCGAGAATTATCAGTCTAAAAATTTAATCTCCACACATTTCAAAGGCAATAATATGGGGAACGGTTGCTAAGGGTGAAGTGAGGTGAGCTAATGAATTAAGAGGGACTGGGGCTTTCTCGGCCAATAGTCAGGCCCAAATACTTTTTCTGTACTTCCTGCGCATATCATCAAATTTTGGTGATGTGATTGCTAAAAATCAGTAGGTAATCAAAATGTAGACGATGAACTTCACATTTTAAACATAGGCTAAATAATGAAAGAACAGATATCCATAGTCACCAACCCCCCAAAATCTTCCTTGCCCTTTCTGTGACATTACCAATTTTTGCATCTTCAAAACATGTTAAATGTGACCCCTGGACAGCAAAATGATTGCCTTGCCTATTTCCTCCTCAGCTTAGAATATTTTCACTTGGAAGCCCAGTTTTCTGTGACAATTCACTGAGCTGTTTTATCTTACAAGCCTTGCCTTGATGTCACAAGTACCTGCGTGAGAAATTGAAGGTGTGCGTCTCCAGGCATTCCATTTAATGTATTAATCCATGCCAGTCATCAACATATGAGGGAGTAATTAGTCACATGAGAAGCTTTGTATCATTTTAAACCAATTACAAACACTGAACAGTCACAACATTGACACTCAATGGTTCCTTTTATAGTAATAATTCAAAGGAATTCCAAGAGTCACCAAAGTGACAACTGCTAATTTAAATGGTAATTGGACACCAGGAGAAGATCTCTTAGGCAGAAATGTGATAATATCCATAAAAATAGGGGCATGTGATATGAGCATCTGATTTATACTAAATAAGTATGGAAATGCAAAGATGGCATTTCACTCATGTTTTAGCCAATAGTAAACATCTGAAATTAATCAGTAAGGAGCACAAATTGTATCACTGCTTCCATCTTCAACAAAAACTTTACAGAACAGGAAATTATAATGGTGTTTTATTTTTTTCTATATATTTTATCAAGTAGAGGATTAAAAAAATACATTGGAGATCAGACCTAGTGGCTTTTACTATTTTTGCAATAGTCAAAATTTGTTGTTTCTGTAATGAGAGTAATATCTTGTATATAATCAAAAGCATTTGTTTTTAAATTGAGCTTATTTCCTATTAAGTATAAAACTACAGCCTAAATTTTCTGTAATTTGGAAGCAACAAGTTTCAAATAGGCATGCTTATGACTAGATTGTGAGCCCTACATCACTCAACCTTTTCTGAAAAAAAAAATCAACATATGAATGTTTCTTTTGAATGTTTTAACAGTGCAATCCTAGATATGTCTATTTAAAAATAATTTTCACTAGTTCAATAGAACTTAATTCTCAAGAGTATTTTATTTTACTTTGTATCTTGCCTTTTTATCCTGACTAACAATTAAATTGTTAATTTAATTTAATTCAATTTTAACTTTAATGATTAAAATTGTTAAAATATTTAAAAACAACAATACTAAAGGGCAGTAAAATAATTTAATAATTAAAAACCTTGTGAAAAAGATGAATCGTTACAAATTTTCTAAATGCTAAAGTGAGGACAAAATATAGTTCCAAAAATCTGAATAATTTAGAAATAACCAGTGAAGTGTCAAAAAAATAGACCTATGCAGATAGACAATCTTCAAAAGGGACTTAATAATGGAAGTACCATAAATAGTTAAGTCCCAAACAATTCAGGGGGCTATAACATTGTGCTTGAAAAGTAGTGCATATTTTTCAAGACAGGTATTAATATTGTACACTGCAATAAACACATTAGCACTGTAATATTATCCCTTAAATCTTGCATAGTTAGCAGGCAATCTCTTGTAGTTTACATCAACTGCAGCTTTCAGGATTATCCCACAAAACAGGTACAGTGTGATATTCAAGATGGAATACAATCAACATGTTACCAATATGGTTGCAACTGACACAGATGTAATTGTGCAAAAGATAACTAGGTATAGGATTGCAAAATGACTGAAGTGTCTAAGCATTCAATTGCTATAATGGTCATCATACATTCTTTTCAAGCCCACGACCTACATGTTCTTTGGGCAGCCACATGGATGTGACACTCAGCATATCAAACTTGGATCTGCTTGGGGAATTAAATTTATTATAGCTGTAAGCCAATTTTCTGCAGTATATTGTATCTAGAGCAGAGGTCTCCAATCAGTGGTCCAGGGACCACTGGTGGTCCGCGAGAAAATTTTGGTGGTCCACAGTGCAACCAGGCGGAGGAGCTGCTCCACAATGACCAATGG
>JAOYMU010000001.1:102615461-102635447 GCA_025802295.1 Psammodynastes pulverulentus | reverse complement strand
AGTTCTCCAAACTACTCAAAATTTCTGCTACCGGTTCTCCAGAACTGGTCAGAACCTGCTGAATACCACCTCTGGTTAGGTTGAGCTTCTTTCTTGCAATTTCCTCTTTCTCTGGACTGAATAATCTCTTCTGAATCTCTTCCCTGAACAATTTTGCCCATTCTTTTGCAATAATTTTGCCTGCATTCTTTTGCAATAATACTTTCAGGCATTATCCCTGGAACGGATATTAAGTGAATTAGCTTTCTTTCTTTTTTCTATTACCCTTTAATTCCTTTTTAAAAAATTGGAGTCAGATTGGTTATTTTCCATCTTCAGGCACAAATGCTGATGTTACGGAGACTGTCATACTTCTGTAAAAACAACATCAATGTCACATTTTGATATAAATATCGTTTTTATTAAAGAATTTTAAGAAAATAAAAGCAATCCGTTTTTTAAAAAAAAAAGTAAAGAAACTAAAGAAAAGCAATAAATAAGGGAAAAAAGGGGTACAAAAAGGAAAGAGAAGAAAAAATCTCTTTTTTTACATCCTTTTCAATAAGGTTCACATGAGGCCAACGCTTGCTTATTTACTGTTAAAAGTGCTGTTGAGGTTAAATGGCATAATGTGGGAATTCGGCTTGCCCGCTAGACTCCCATCTCTTCTGCTTTTGTGAAATTGTTTGCTATTTATTGTGGCAACGGGATGCAGAACATCCAGAGAAGCCATCGCTCCACAAACTAGTAATTAGATTCAAGCTGATGCCCAACTACTAAATCTTGCAGTCTTCTACATATGGATTGTATTCATAAAACCAAACCAAACTGAACTAAACAAAAAGCAGGGTGGGAAATGCCAACCAAACACAGCTTTGAAAAATGCCAAGTAGTGTTTTGATAAACCTCAGGACACGCACAGAAATTTCCAAGAGATGTTCTCCAGGAGTGTTGGGGATTTGTCATCTGACTTACCTGACCTGAGATTAGATGGATTCAAAAAGTTGTCCAGAAGCTCAGGTTTTGATGCCGGTTCATGGAATGGAATGATGAAAGGCTCTCACCCAAATCTGTATAGCTAGTTGAACCAGTCGTGAAATGTAAAAGTTTTCTCTATGGGCTCTGTGGGCGAGGCTTGGTGGGCATGTCTTGGTGGGTGTGGCTTGGTGGTCATGTGACTGGGTGGGTGTGTGTGGCCAAGTCGACATCAGCCATGACCCAATGCATTTTAAATCGAAATATGGGGGGGCGGTGGGCCCAGGGCAGGGGGCTGCTTGCAGTCGAGGGAAAGGAAGAGGCACTGGCTACTGCTAATGGCTTACCTTGGTTTCAGGTGAGCAGAAAAGTGTCGACCCAACCGCGTGGCCAGAAGACTGTATATAGGGCCTGGGGTGGGTGGAAGCAAGTGACCAGTGACCGGGTCCAGGAGATGGACATGGGGCGTGGTTTATAGGGGATCCGCCAACTCATTTACATGGGCCCTAGTACTCTCGCAAGGTCGTGTGAGTTATTAAGATTTCACCACTGAGCTAGTCCTTGAGTTATTACTAGTTGTTTAGCAACCATTCAAAATTCCAACAGATCTACAACAGCCCACTGGGTGACTTTGAGTGAGTTCTCATCTGTCAGTCTAACCTACTTCACACAATACTGACTTTGGATAAAAGAGGGTGGGGGGAAGGATAAAACAGTGTCATGTAGGCTTGCTTGGAGGTCCTGGGGAAAAAAACCCAGGTAAGGATGTAAACTGAACAACTGAATTAATAAATAATAAAAGTTGATCTTGTAATTTGTACTGTCAGACAAGAACATCCATTTTACTTCATAAACCTATTTTGAATTATTTTTTTAATAAGTTTTTTATTTTAGACCTATTTTGAATTATTGACTATGCCATCTGATTTCTAAATCCAGACTGAAATCTAGGAAAAGCAAAAAAAATAATAATAAGAAGAAGTAGCACCTTAAAAGATTGAGAAATTAACCTACATACAACGTGTCCAATTGACTGGGATAGAGTTTGGCACCAGCTAAGAAAGTATAAGTCATATCACAGATAAATTTAATTGACAGTAAATTAGTTTAAGGGCATCCTGTGTTCTTTCCAAACCAAGTTTTAAGTTGGCATCCCGGAAATATCTAAGTGGAGAATTCATGTGAGTTGCTATTCAAGTGCAAATTCTAGTGCGGCTCCTTTCAATTATTCAGTGAACATCGGGGTATCTACAGAGCAGACACACGGTATTTCTTTAGAAACATCTAAAACCAGAAATCTGTGCAGTATTTATTCCACAGTAGTCCCATCAGTATCCTTGGCATTGCTCCTTTGTTCAGCTAAATTATTTTCAGTTCAGTTCAACTCTTCCATGGACGCTTACTTGTTTGCAAATATTGAGTCAGAAAGAAATTTAAATGCCACTTAATAGCTTAAATGGAAATGACAGGGGAAAAAATAGTCTGGAATAATGTTACTGACAAGTTTTATTGGATTTCCAGAAATTATTTCACTAGCAATTATTTTACGAATTTTCTTTATTGCATTTTCCCCCATTCTAGCAGCAAAGGAAACCAAAGGAGGATGGTTCAACATATTTATTTTCTCTGGATATATTTATATCTCTTGATATATTATCATGGGAGTTCTTTAGAAAATGCAAACACAGCAGTGAACTTAAATATTTTTACTGAACTCCTTGCATAGAATTGGAGATAATCAGCTAATAATGGAACTAGAGGTAGCCCATTGTTGAAAACCATATTAGATCAACATCTATCATATATAGAATATAGAATCAAAGGGCTGGAAGGAATCTCAGAAATCTTCTAGTCCAACCTCCTGCTCAAGGCAGAAGACCTTATACTATCCTACTCAAATGGTTGTCCAGTCTACTGTTGAAAACTTCCAATGATGGAGGACCCACAACTCAGGAAGACAAGCTGTTCCTTTGACTACTTGTTCTCACTGTCAGAAAATTTCTCCTTATTTCTAGGTTGGAGCTCTCTTTAACAAGTTTTCACTCCATTACCTCTTGTCCTGCCTTCTGGTGCTTTGGAAAATAAGTCAATCCCCTCATCTCTGTGACTGTCCCTCAAGTACCAGAAGACAGTTAAAAGTTTTCTATCACAGGGGAGACATGATGACCCAGGCATGAACTAAAGGTATGAAGACAGCAAGGGCAAGACTCTAGAGAAAACTGGCAAGTTTAAAAATGCTGTCATCTCTAGAAAAATAGCCAAACAGGTAGACCCCTCTTAGAAAGCAACTGCTGTAAGAAAACAATGTTCAAGAAATGAGGCTGATTAATTTGAAGGACAGAAATAATATCTATGGAGATTCTCAGTCATCCAGGTCATGGTTGTCCCAAAGGTGCTTTTTTCAAGAAGCAACTGGACTTTCTGGTTTTTTTTCTTTGAAGATGTTTTGCTTCTCATCCAAGAAGCTTCTCAGAGCTGAAGAAGAGCTGCCTCATTTTTTTTTTTCTAGAGAAAAACTGAACTTTGTGGTTATTTCTCCCTTTGTTTTAGTCTCTTCCAATGTCAGTTTACATGAAATGTCCCCTTTCCATTTTAGAGTCTACCTCGTCATTGCCAACTATGGGCTTTTAATTATCATGGTTATCTATCTCTTCTTTTTTATAATTGCCCTGTCTATCAGAATCTGGACAGTATGTTTCAGGATATGGTTCATTCTCTGCCTTTTTTCTTCTAATTTCCCCCATTCCTCTGATAAGGAAACCTTCCTCATTGAGCTGGAACTTTTGCACTGCAGTTTTTCTTCGGATGTTATGAAGATCTGCCAGTTGTCGTAGCTCTTCTGGTAACTCCATGGAAGATATCTGATTAACACAGGAACACGAACAGAAGAGAGCAACACTTGATTATCACGATTTCTTTGAAGTGCTATATTTTATCGATGAATGAAGTAAATATGAAAAATACAGCACTTTGCACTGATTTCAGAAGTTCCCTCATTTCTTTAAGGAATTTTTTTAATATGTTTTATAATGTTTGAAGAATATTTATATATTTGAGCGGATTTTACTAGGGCTGTGCAAGGTATTTGATAAAGGTGATTGGCAAAGCTTGTTTAAAGCCCTATTTTCAAAACATTAAATCAGCTCTGTTCTTTGAAAAACTTCACACATGATTATTGGCATCTGTTTGGCCACACACAGCCAGGCTTTCCATCCCAGCATTAAAATGAGATTTGCATGGATGCATATATATATAAAACCCAGTTCAAAGCTGCAGCTTTTTGCAGGCTACCTGTTTGAATCCTTTGTACATACTGAGTATTTACTGCATATCTTCAATATGAAATTCACCAATATTCCCAAAAATATTAAGCCACTAATCATTAGATACATTAAAATATCACTTGTGCTTGTATGTATGCTGAAAGCTTATGCACCAGAGACAATTCTTTGTGTGTCCATCCACACTTGGCCAATAAAGAATTCTATTCTGTTCTGTTCTGTTCTATTCTAAAAACAGGAGTTCCTGTTCCAATACTACTATTATTTTGATATGAGGTGAACACTTACTTGTTAATACTTGCAGTTTTATGTGATATTTTAGATATTAACATCATTTGGCATCATTTTTTTATTAACTTACTATTACATTTTATTTAATGTTAATGAATTTTCTCTTTTGCTAATGCCTTAAAAAGTAAGATATGTAATAAAATAAGAAATATAGATAAAACAAATATTATTTTCACATATTAAATAAATAGTAGGAAAAATGAATTAACAATAAATTTTTAATAGACATGTCCTGCTGAATTAAAATTCTGAATTAATATGAATACTGACATCCAACTCAATATGAGATTTGTATCTTCTCTCTCAATAAAATGTAAAGCATGTAATGAAGCTTTGCAACCACCATTCTTTAAAACAGAATGACAACAAAGTTTAAAAAAAAAAAACCTTCACTAATGCAGGATTCAGTACTTTAGTAGTTAGTAGCTAATAGCATTAATAAATTCGATGATCCTACCCAACAGTGTACAATTGAGATTGAATTTACCTTGATGCTCCCCAGGGGATCTGCAGATCCTTGCCGAAATGCATTCAAGTAACTATCCACTAATGTTGTTAAATCAGATATAATTTCATCAAACAGCAGCAAACGGAGACGGAGGAGATACACTGTTTCCAGGGCTAATATATTCAACAATACAGGTGGAAGGGGTCGCACAAACCAGACCTCAGGATCTTCCTATATGAAAAAGTATAAAACAGGTTTTCTTCGGTATTCCTCAAAATTGACTGTCAGCAGAATTGCAGGTACAGTCTAACATAAAAGAACCATTTCATTTGAACCATCTTTACCTCCATTGCTTGCTGTTTGCTTTCCAAAAAGGAAACACATTTGTCAGGCAGCCTCAAATATCGCATTAAACACTCTTGTAAAGTGCTGATCCTGTGTGGAAGGTAGCCACCTGTTTCCATTGAGAACCGTAATACATCAGCAACCTATGGGAGAAAAAGTGAGAGGATCAATTAGTCACTTCTGTAGTTCACAAAAAGAAACTTGAATATAGATGATTATTCTTCTGTCATTATCATTTTAATATTAATCCAACAAATATCTTTTTGTAGATTTAAGAATATTTTTCAGCAAATCAGTGATATGTTATTAGGAAATAGAAAGGCAATAAATATCTTGACTGAGAAACTTAAGTGGTATGGAATGTTTTATGCATTATTAAGGACAAATACAATTCAGCTAAAACATTACTTTATGGAATAGCATATTTAGCTACTTCCCCTCAAATCTGGTTACATACAAGAGTATTTTTTAAGCTACCTGTGTATCAAAGACATTGGCGAGCACAATTCCATATTGGTGAAAAAGACAGTCTGAGAGCCAACGACAATCATGGATAACCTAAGAAATATGAAGAAGAAGCAAGATCATTTTGATCAAGGAATATAATAAAAGTAACACATTTTCTGGCTTTTTAAAAAATACAATTTCATGTTTCCTCTCTATATGTTATTGGATATCTGTTTTACATAGATAGGTACATACTTTCAAAATATTCTGGTCCTCCAGTATCATTTGTAGTCCATTCTTGAACACTTGAGCTCCCAAAACAAAAACATCAAATAAGAAAACCTGATATTTTGTTGCAACCTATAGTAAATATACAGAAAACAACAAAATTATAGATCTGCTGTAATTCAAATATTAATACTAGAATATAGTTAGAGCATCAATATTTTTGACTTACCTTAATTCTAAAGATGTCACAGTGGCAATATTTTTGTTTATTTAAATTGATGCATCTGATATGGATTGATTCTAACACCTTCCATAATATCTTGATGTTTCAAAACAAATTACACCCCAAATATCTAGTACTCTCTATAGAAATTGAGAATTCTACGAAGGGCACCAGATATAAAAACAGCAAAATATAAAACGGCAAAAATGAGGAATTACACTAAAAGGCAAAGATAGATTTTTTTTTATTCTTAGACTATTTTTGCTAATAAGAAAACTCATATTTTTTTACATTTACATTCCAAACTGTAAAGCATATTGTGTATTCTTACTTGTACCCAAGAAAGTTTTCCATGCCGACACAAATTGACACCTTTTGCTGCTATACTACACACACATTGATTTTTGATGTGCATCATCTAATAAGGAAACAAAAAAAATAGCAGGATATGGAAGACATGTAAAACAACATGAAAGTAGTTTTTGTATACAAAGTTAAATTGCATCATTAAATGTAGGAAGATAAAAAGATCTGATAAGCACAATGTGTGACAATGTCATCTACATACCAGATCCATACTTTGGGTTATATGTGTGGGAGTGCTATAGGTTCTAGACAGATAGGTACATAGATGACATTCGTGAAAATCAACTAGTAGTCAGAAGACATGATGAAAACCCCTTCATTTCACAATATATGGACAGACTTAATCATAATTTCAACTGGGAAACTGTGAGCATCCTAAATCAAACCTACTCCAAAAATGCTAGAGAATTCCTGAAAGCCTGGCACTCAGACAAATTACCCATCAACAGGCACATAGAGATAAGCAACATCTACAACCCATTCAAAAGAGACAACCAAAAAGAAAAAAAAGAAGACCAAAACACCTCCTCACCAGCAATCAATACCCAGATGAGAGATTAACACTAGACCAACAATCAAGAAGTAAACAATATCCCAATCAAGGAACCATCAAATAAGCTAACAGTAAACAATAGCCTAATCAAGAAACCACCTAGACCGCTCCCATCAACAGACAAGGCAAGCCATTAGTATATAAAATGAGAGCAAATTCCACTCCCTTCTAGCACTGATACTGGTATCTAGTTTGGTAATAAAATGTCTACAAGAAAACAACCCAGCTGAGAGAGAGCACGCAGGACCTCACATACTATAAGCAATTAAAAAGTGTGTCATAAATAGTGTCCAGGGTCATCTTATATCAGCTGGGTTTATTCTTAATTTAGCTCCACAAATATGACAACCTTTGAGAGGTACGGGGAAGAAAGCTTTGATCCGCTGAAGGATTCTTTGCTGGAAATGGAGAAGTTGCAATATAGGGAAATTCAATACAGATTTTGCCACTCAAATGTGACTGACCAAAGGACAGCTGCATACCAAGCTTCAGATTAGGCATCCCTGCCTGGATATAGAGCTACATTTTTCACTTTAAAGCCATAAAGAGGGGTGGTGACTATGGGAGCAGATTATGCGTTAGCTGTGAGGACACTCTGAAGTTAGGAATTCAGCTGCTCCTTAGCCTGCCCTGCCCAGAAACAGACCTGTTTCTTCTCAGGCAATGATTTATAGTGCCTGGTTAAACTGGCAAGCTGTGACCTATTTCTAGCAGTCACTTCTCTGCTATGTGTACACTGAAGGAGAAATTTCCTGTTCTTTATGCTGCTAGGGTCTAGAACCGTGATGGCGAACCTATGGCACGCATGCCAGAGGTGGCACGCAGAGCCCTCTCTATGGGCACATGAGCCATTGCCCCAGCTTAGCTCTGCTGCGCATGCACATGCGTACTTCCCGCCAGCCAGCTGGTCTTTGGGTCTCTGCTGCGCATGCGTGGGGAGGCGCATGTGGGAGGGGTGGGGCACATGCATGTAGGGTGGGCGTATGCACATGCATGTGCAAAGATGTACGTGCATACATAGGGGACAGGGCACATGCATGGGGAAGCATGTGCAAGGGACACACACGCATTGCATTTTGGGGATGTGTACGCATGCACTTTGGGCACTCGGTGCCAAAAGGGTTAGCCATCACTGGTCTAGGACCTTTCGTCTCCTATCCTTGGTCGCGCCTCCTCCTCTGCCCGCTCTTCCCTTCCCTTACTTACCCCCTCCCCTTCCTTCTCCTAAAAAGTGTTTGGTTTTCCTAAAGCCATTTGGCTGCAGCGCCTCCCCCAAACCCCACCACCAAGATCACACCGTGGCTTATGGCAATTGGTTGGTGACTAACTGTCCCAGGCGGTGAAAAACCCAGGATGAACCATGCTTTGGCGAATTGGAGGCGCCAAAGTGTGTGGGACAGAGGGGCTGTGGCACATTGCCCAGGGCAAATGGGCAGGGGGGTGCACCTGAGGAGGAACACTGGCAGAGAAGGAGGTGCAGTCAAGGGTAGGAGATGAAAGGTCCCATTCCGATGCTGCTAGCAAGATGGCAGCTCCTTTTTCTTCCCTCCTCATCTCCATCAGATCTTAATTTTAGATCTCCGAAGCACACTTCAGTTTTCTCTTGGTCTGCAACAAGACGAATCTACCAAAGCATTTTACAAACAAGAAATCAAAATTTCTATCCCAATACAATTTTCTGAGTAAGTGGGTTATTTGAATTTTGGACCTTGATTAGGTGATCTGGAGGAGAGAGAGGACTGGAATAATTTGGTTACTATATTTAGGCTCAAATATGATTCAAAACCATAAATAACTATGCTTCTCCATTAATTATACTGGAAAACTCTACATTAGAATTGGCTTTTTTTCATGTGTATCTTTTTTAATGTAAAAAATTTACATTTTAAAACATATCATAATGCTATTTTCTCCGTTTTTTTACTTAAGATTTTTGTATCAACATATAAAAGGGTTTCACTATTGCAGCCCTTGAACAAATCCTCTTGAGGTATTCAGGATGATTTGAGTTTAAGCCCCCTGGGATATAGCAAAATAATAAAAATGCTCTTGAGAAGAAGCAACTACTTACAGCAGAACCAAATGTCTTCTGGAATTGATTAATGACAATATATTCTATGTCTTCCCCGCTATCTTCATCTGTAATACAATTAAAACAACCTCTGAAAATGTTAACTTTACCTGCAATCGCTATATAATCTCCTAAAGTACTTTCCAAATATATATGATGCTTCTTCCTTCCTTTAAAAAGATAAACTAAGATTAATAAATCAAACCAATCAAGATAAAGCTGGTTTAGATAGTAAAGGTGCTTTTTGAAAGCATCCTCCCTTATGATGCCTCCAAGACCAAATTATTCAATTGGATTTCTGATAAGCAATATTTTGCTAGCCACTTAACAAGATAAAGAATCCAAAGAATCCCTCATGTTGAACCTCATTCTTAATATTGGTTTGCTTTATTCCACAGCCGAATATTACGCCAGCTTGTGGCTTACCAGCGCTCACACCCAAATGATTGATGTCGAATTACACCAGACAATGTGTGTCGTCTCTGGCATGTTGCATTCTACTCCTGTGCACTAGTCACCAATACTTAGCAATATCATACTGGCCCCCACATTAGAAGACAACAAGCTCTCCTTCGGCTCCGGTCAAGGATGCTGAACAAGGCCCTCCATCCATATTCACCAGGACAATGCAGAGTTTATCTCATGATTGAAATCCTGTAAGCCAGCATGGAAAATAGCCATTCACTTAACATCTACCCAGTTTAACTCCCAGAATGCCTGGAGAGAGGAATGGTCCAAGGTATCTTCTTGTAGCCTGATCATTAGTGATCTCTCTATCAAGCCACCTGGTTTTGACCTGCCTCGCTCTGTCTGGACAAAATTGAACAGAATTAGGTGTGATACTGGAAGATGTGCTTCTGCTCTATATCAGAAGGGATGGAAAGATTCCCCTTGTTGTATTTGTGGTGCGGATATGCAAACTTAACTATGAAACATTGTCCACGATGTGCATTCTCTGGTTCCCTAGAAGCCCAGCACAAAGCAATGTCAGAGGCAATCATCTGGATAACTGAATTGGACATTCAGTTATGAGGCCACTGCCATTTCCCCATATTAGTTTTGTATATAATTCCGTGGATTGTGTATGTATTTATTCTCTTTTGTCATGTTCTCATCTTAAGCTAAATAAATAATTCTTAATATACAGTTTATGTACACAAAGATTTCATTTGGCTCTATTATTCAATCCATATATTTATGAACGATTTTAATAAATATGTTTTGTTATTTGAGCTATTATGGCTGGTTGTACAGGAAAATACCATATATTTTTCTTCAGTTACAAAATGAATCCTATGCTTATAAAAAGCATTAAAATATATCTTTGCCTTTTCCATGTTTTTAAAAAATACTATTTTAGGTTCCACTCCTATACTTAATAGTATACAATAGAAGACATGGCAGTTGAAAATCAATGTCTTCTTTTGCTCAGATGGATATATTTTTATGCTAATATGAAGTTAAGGGGGTGTTTGTTTATATATTCAATTTATATAGTTGCCCATCTCACATTCATGACTCTAGGAAGTTTACAGTTAAAAAATAACATTACCAAAATAAAAATAAAAAAGCCATACAAACAATAAAATATATACACCACTAAACAATGTTTGTTTGCAACCTTCAATAAGCCCAAACTGAGCATCATTGTGCAGAAATCTGTATTCAGGTAACTCAAATCCACTAATTTATAGAATGCATACAAAATCTGGGACTCGAGTCCATTAACTTATACAACGTGTACAAAATCCAGGACTTATTACTTCCATGTAATTAAAATTTCAAGCATCTTCAAACCAAGCTGTTGATGTTGCAGCATCACAGTCATCTGCAATCATGTGATCATGATTTTTGATACTTCCTATCAGCTTTCCCAGAAATAAAATCAATGGGGAAGCCAGCAGGAAGTCAGAAGTCACCCAATGATGGCAGGATTTCCAGGAGGGAGGAAGTGCATTACAGAGGAATAAGAAGTAGTTCAATTCAGACAGTTTGTGTGATACCAAGTGAATGAGGATAGTCCCTCCCTAATAGTTTATGCTTGATATAGACAGTAGAATGCTTCAATTTTGCATGTTTCTATCTACAGGTGTAGAACAGTAAAGAAAACTAAAGTAAGGAAGAATCAACTCTCTTTGTTTTGGGGGCCTGACACTTCTCTTTCCATTGCTTTTGTGCCCACCCATTGTCATTTTACTTCTTTATTTAGGTAAGAAATATTTCTGAAAGGATAAGCCAACAGATCATGGATTGCCTAGTTAAGAATGAAAAGTCTTAGAGGAAGTCACCAGAACAACATAGATACTCAAGAAGAGTATAGCCATTTTATGAGCTCCGCACCACTCTCTGATCCCTGGGGTCATAAGACAAAACAGGTTTTCTGGCTCTCCTGGAATAATCATCAACATGACTTTGGTAGGAATGTTGTTCCATAGAGAGGGTGCAGCAGCAGAAAGGCCCACCTCCTGGGTCTCAGCAGATGACATTCTCAAGTGGACAGAACCTTCAACAAGCCTCTTCTGCTGCACCTGATGGGCTGGAGAGATACCACTGGGAAGAAGTGGTTCCTCAAATAACCTGGCCTCATGTTGTGTTAGCTCAAGAACCCAAGATAAACAAAGAACCACTTGTTTCTGCCATCAAAATCCACCCTGTGATAAAGCTTACAATAAAGCATTCCTTAGCACAGGTATTAGTTCTGTGTTTATAATATTTGGACATTCCATGGGGGATCAATTCAGTCAGTGTATTCTCCCTAACAAAATAAGACAGTAGGACCTCATGCTGTTTTTCTGTTGCAGCCCCTAAGTTACAGACAGCTTCCATCTTGAGGTCAGTTCAGCAGCGGTCCCGATAGCCTTCTAGAAGCTAGTAAAAATAGAGTTTTTCAGCAAGTGTTTGAGGAATGATACATATGTATTATCAGTATTGAGATAGTATTGTGTTAAGGTATTGCTGTTTTAGTTTAAATATTGCTTTACTATTGCAAACTCCTGGGAATCCGAGCACATCATTGCAGCATATGTATCTATGTAAATATATGTAGATGTGTAGATAAATGAGGTATTTCAAAAAAATGGAAAACCCAATATGCCTTTTAGAAATATGCGAATGCAATGTATGTCTGTTGAAAAAGGAAGTTGAACTTCAAAAGATTATGAAAGATCATATTTATAATATGACTGGGAAAAAGAGGCCAAGTATGTGCTAATTAGATACCGTACTCCTCCATTTTTCTGACTTTTCTAGTTTCTTGGTGAACTTTTTCTAGGCATAATAAGTCTAAAGTAAAAGTAAAGGCTTCCTTGAGTCGAAATCAATATTTGGTGGCTCTATAGTCTATACTCTTATCAATGTGGTGCTTTCGGCGGCAATTCAAAAATGGTTTACTCTTCCCTTTTTCAGCTTCCCCATCTGCCCTGTAGCCTTGGGATTTCCTTGTGCTCTTTCATCAAATGAGACCAGATTTAAGCCAATTTAGTTGTGAGGGCCAAATCAGATTCAAAGAGTCTGAGACTTCATAGGCCTATTACCATAATAGTTCACAAACATCAATTGTTCCTTCAACTGAAAATCAACCAGGTCTCACTCTGGTCCATAGCAACACTTAGGGAAATAAAAAGAGATACAGGATTTTAACCTGGGGACTGACTGGAGAAAAAAAAAAGAGGGTGCCAAATGGCTTTATCCATTGCTAGCTTTCTTTTCTAATATCAACTTTTCTAATATTTGTAATATAATTAGCTAATCAAAGAATTATGTTCTTGAATCTCCACCCACTAGCTCTTAAGTAATAGTTGGAATAAAACCTGACAGTAACTTTTTTTCAAGATCAGCCATGGCTGGCTAGATGTTGCTACCTGTTGAGACATTTTAGTCCATCTAAAACTTAATACAACCGTTTCTTCTTGACAAATGTGAGGAAAACCTGATCATTGTTATATAGAGATTTGCCACCAAATTTCAGTAATATTTATTTATTTATTGAATATTGCCGCCCATGGCGACTCAAGGTGGCTTACAGAATATAAAACCACATTTAAAACAATAAAAACTAACAAAAAGTATCAAATAAATTAATATAGTACAATATAACAAAATCACTCCCCAACTCCCACTCCCCGCCCTGTGACAGCAGATCATATGAACCATTTAATGGGCTCCATCCCACTCTAGGTTCCGCAGGCCTGTTGGCAAAACCAGGTCTTCAGTGCCTTCCAGAAGAGTCTTAAGAGTGGGGGCCGTTCTAATCTCTGGGGGAATGATGTACCAGAGAGAGGAGCCACCGTGGAGAAGGCCCTTGTTCTGGGTCCCACCAGGTGAATCTCCCTCAGGGATGGGACCTGCAACATTCCTTGCCTCCCCGCTCTGATGGGTCAGTTGGATGTCACCAGCAAGAGATGGTCCCTCAGATAACCTGGTCCCAAGTCATGAAGAGCTTTAAAGGTGACAACCAGCACCTTGAATTGCACTCGGAAGCAAATTGGCAACCAATGAACCTCTCGCAGGAGAGGTGATACATGTGCACACTGGGGTCTGCACAAAACCATGCATTTTGCACCAACTGCAGCTTCCGGATGCTCTTCAAGGGCAGCCCCATGTAGAGCGCATTGCAATATGTGATCTTGGGTGGTTCTAGATAGTAGAAGAGGTATCAGCAATCTCCTCAGTGAACCATGATAAAACCAAATTGACAAAACAAAGGTAATGTCCTGGCAAATGCTGCCATTACATATTTGTACCCCTATATTAGCATGCCATTGTCATCACACACATTTTATCATTTGCCACCCCATTCCGTGGATGTTCATGCATTATAAAGGACATAAATGGTTTACAAATTAAGTACTGAAGTGAATTTTTGATAATTACCAGGAAACGTATACTTAACATTACCCAAACAGAGTTGCTGGCTCACTGAGGAAACAACATTAGCTCTATTGGTGCTTTGATCCAGCAGTGATCCTTGGCCGATTTCAGATAACTTAGTAAGTGAAGATTCCCTGTAGAAGATATTATTTGAATTTTGTTTAATAAAAATAAAATTGCTGGCAGGATGCTGGTTACATTTTAGCGTACCCAAAAAAAACTGTTTTACATACCGTAATGAGGGTTTTTTTGGGGTCAAATGTGCTTCTGGCTGCAGATCAGAGGTGGTATTCTACCGGTTAGCACTGGTTCAGGTGAACTGGTAGTAGAAAAAGCTGCTGCTCAGGCGAACCGGTAGCAGTTAAGCTGAACCAGTAGCCAAAACCCCCCTCTGCGCGTGCATGCTCCTCCCTCCCTTCTGTGCATGTGTGCACCGATCATCTGAGAAGACTCTTTGATCCTCTCAGATGATTGGCACACTTTTTTTAGCTACTGGTTTGGCTGAACTGGCATTTTTTAAGCTACTGGTTTGGCCGCATCAGCAGCCAAATTTTTAGCTACCGGTTCAGCCAAAACGGTAGCTAAAAAAAGTATGCTAATCAGCTGAGAGGATCAAAGAGTCCTCTCAGATGATCGGCGTGCACATGAGTAGTAGGCGCACACCAGTAGGCGAGCACATGCACAAAAGGGAGTGGGAGAACACGCACAGAGGGAGGAATGCATGCGTGCGTGCTTGCATGTGTGCGCATGCACACAGTCAGCGAACCGGTGGCAAAACTGGTAGAAAATCACCACTGCTGCAGATGTTAACTGTTCTTTACATCTTGCTTTATCAGCTAGTTACTCAAATATCATTCAAAAGGGGGGGGAAAGGGCTTTAGCTTTAGCTGAATGCATTCCCAAAGGCAAGCTGAATCATAAAGATCGTGATAAGAAAGCACTTCAATGGATCAAACAAGACAGCACCTGAGGCATAGCTAGTGGGTAATGGAGCAGATCTAAATCTGATCTAAATAAAGCTAGATTGAAGGAATTCAATCTTAGTACATGTGTAGACTTTGTCCCAAAGACAAAGGAATGTAACCTAAATGGTCTATAATTTTCTTATTTATATTTTACAACATTTTGAAAAAGATAAAATTGGGGAAGTAAATGGCAGTTTCAATTTTCAGTTGAAAATTGCCCCTCCTTCTCTGGAACAGCACTGTTCCCAAGGTTAGATTGGCTCCCATCCTCTTGGGGTTGTTTTTTTTTAGAAAGCTATTTATTCTGCTATTCCATGGAGTCCTAGAAGTAGAGTTGTGACAAGAACCTTGCACTATCAATCAATTTTAATCAGTGATTAGAACAATTATATTAAAAATATCTAAAAATGAAAAGCAATAATATAAAGACTTGTATCAACTGTTGCCTTATTTTCATCAGAGTAAGACAAAATTTAGCTTATCATAAATAATTTCATCATCATAAGTAATTTCATATCTGTAAGAATTGGTTTACAAAATAATTGTCTATCCTTCTAGGGTTGACCTTCCTGGGCATTGAGGGTTAATATGTAATTATCCCAAATATTCCTATAGAAGTTACAATATACCATAAAGAGTTCTCCACAGATCAGCATGGATAGATAAGCTTCATTATAGGTAGTCCTTGAATTACATCCACATTTGGGATCAGAATTTCCATTGCTAAGCAAGGCAGTTGCTAAGTGAACTGCACCTGACTTTGCAACCTTTTTTTTGCCATTGTTGTTAAGTAAATCACTGCTGTTGTTAAGGGAATCATGCAGTCATTAAACGAATCTGGCTTCCCAGACTTTGCAGGTCGGAAGCTGGCTAGAAAGATCATAAATGGCAATCACATGACCCTGAGATGTTGCAACTGTTGTAAATACGTGCCAACTGCCTGAATTTGGATCACGTGATCCACCTTGGGGATGCTGCGATAGTCCTAAAATGATGACTAGCCATGAGTCATTTTTTCAGTGCCAGTGTAACTTCAAACAGTCGTTAAATGAATAGTGATAAGTCGAGGACTACCTATGGTGAGGTTTTATAGTACTATCCTGCAAAGTGAAGACCTTCCTGTTACGGCTTGATTTCTGTTGTTCCTCCTTCGTGGGAGCTAACAGTAAACAACAGCCTAATCAAGGAACCACCAAGAACACTCCCACCAACACTGACAGGGTAAGCCACTAGTATATAAGAAGGGAGAAAATGCTACTCCTCTCTAGCAGTGATGAAGTTACCGAGCTGGGTAATGACATGTCTGCAAGAAAACAACAAAGCTGAGAGAGCACCGAGAACCCCACAGTAAAATGGGTGTCTTCATTCAATATTTGTGGATTCAATCATGATTAAGCAAAACATGGCTTAGCACAATGTCTGAATCTAGGCAGAATCTCTACTTCAGCGAATTTCATTATAATTTATTATTTCTGACAAGGATATGGAGGAGATGAGATCTAAAATAGGACGCTAGGAAATTGTCTGACTTCTTAGCCAGGAATTTACATAATTTTGGGGTGAGGACCTGGAAAGCAGAACAATATGCACAGTAATCATTATCTTATCGACATTAAAGTAAAGCAGGTTCATGACAAATGCATATTTATACCGGTGGTGTGATGGTATATAACAGCATTTCTTTGGCTGGAAATAATGGCGTAGAACTTGAACACTAAATTGGAGAAGACCATATTAAGTGTTATAGATTCATATACTATATATACTGTATATACACACACATAATTAAATAATTGCAGGCAACCTTAATTTCTTTATGTTCCTGATCCACTTAGGTTTGATACATCTCTAGTATACAAATAAGACTTTCCACTGAGAATAGCTTTTCTTAATAACCAGGATCTTAGTCATTTCTCATACTGAAAACCTCATGTGTACCTGGATCCAGAAGGAGTGAAATTTCTTTCTGCAGCAGGTTGTTCTAGGTCATCGAGCAATTCCACTGAAACATAGATCAATAGTTCCTATTAAGGATTTGAAGTTCAACCAGGAACTATACTTAATAACTAGATAAGTTAAAAGTGAATACCAACATAGTAACAAGTAAACCTGCCAAGATTAGAGCATGATAGAAAATAGGTTTACTCAAGTAGCAACAAGCTATGAAATTGCATGTTACATACCACAACAGGATTACATAATTTTACATGCAACCTTTATGCAAATAGAATATAGGCTGCAATGATTTATTCTAATTTAACTCTCCTAAAACCACTTTGGCTTTGTTGTCAAAGAAGCTCATATTACACCATTCATATATTTGCAATAGCAGCTTGTTGTTTAAGATCTTCCAAATATGGCAAGTTCAGAAGGGTACCTTGGAACTTTTCAAGGTTTTGAGATAAATTAGAAATAGCATAGAGGGAGGAGAACAAGCAGACATGATTCAGAAAAACTACATGCAGGTAATTTACAATTTTCAGAGCAATTTTATGCAGCTTATATATTCAAATAATATATAGTCCCAAATATTTTTCCAAATAAACTGGCTCTTATTTTGTTAGCTGAGATACCGGTAGGATTAAAAATGTAAAGAAAAAGACTTCCAGTGATGTCTAGCTCAACTTAGGACACTTCTCACTACTACTATTATGATCCATAATTAGAACATGGAATATAGAACATAGAATACCAGGATTGGCAAGGACCTTGGAGGTCTTCTAATCCAATCCTATGCTCAAACAACCATTCCAGACAAATGACTATCCAGTCTCTTCTTGAAATCTTCTCTGCTGACCTGAACACGAAACAAAAGTCACTCTCCCACCTCCAGCTGCTGCAGGTCCAACAGCAAAGCTCTCTTCACTTCTATACCATCTAAAAAGAAAAGATACCCACTTCCCTGCCAGATGAGTCCTGGGGCTTTGTATGTTTCATCTAGGCTACAAAAGACAGAAACCCAAAACCAGCATTTCCTTTTCAGGATCAGAAGCCAGAAGACAAAATGAAAGATGAGACAAGAGTTCCATGTCATGTGAGAAATAGAAGATCTTAAGCAAAAAAAAAAAAGAGCTTTATAGCAGTTTTAGAAACTATACAGGTAGTCCTCGACTTACAAAAGTTCATTTAGTGACCGTTTAAAGTTACAACAGCACTGTATGTTTTTCATACTTACTGTTTAAAGTTATGATGGTCGTTAAGCATGTTTTTCATACTTACGACTGTTGCAGCATCCCATTGGTCACATGGTCAAAATTCAGACACTTCGCAACTGACTCATATTTATGATAGTTGCAGTGTTCCAGGATCATGTGATCACCTTTTGCAACCTTCTGACCAGCAAAGTTAATGAAGAAGCCAGACTCACTTAACAACTGCAGTGATTCTCTTAACAACCGTGGCAAGAAAAGATACAAAATGGGGTGAAACTCACCTAACAACTCCTTCGTTTAGCAACAGAAATTTGGGGCTTAATTATGGTTGCAAGTCGAAGACTACCTGTAATCCAGTTAATTGTGAAAAGAGCACCAACAACTTAGGTCTTCAATACTGGTTGGGAATGCTGATACAAAATCCTCATACGAAAATGCCCTTAGCATGCATTGTATTAGACCTAATTGCTTTATTTAATAGGTTAGCTTTCAAATCCTGTTCACCTGTGAACATTCTGCTTTAAAGGAAATGAAGATTAACTGGGTCTCAATGAACTTTAGAAATAATGTGTGTAAAATATTGGAACTTACCCAACAGACCTTACAAAGTATTTTGTGAAAACTGAATGATTATGTCTAAAGATTCCAATGGATCCAAAATATTTTATATGTAATTGATTTATAAACAGAACCCAATTCAATAAAATCAAAGCAATAGAATTGCAATATTTCTTGATATTTTATAGTCATTCATTTCACTGTTGTTTTCTAAGATAAAATCAAAGATCTAATGAAAATATATTCAAAAATATGTTTAAAACGTCTTTTATACTTCAGTCAGTATCAAAGAATATATGGTAAACATCATTGTCAGCTGGAAATTTGAGATTAAAAAAGACACTCTTAATATGAAGTCCTGAAAATATCAGTTAACATTATATCAAATATCAAATATTTTCTGAATGTAATTGTAAAATTCTCACCATTAACAATTTCATGGCCAAAGAACCTCTTTATTCCAGGTACATATCTGCCATTTTCCAAATTCTTAACTGAAAGAAACAAACAGAATAAGCATTATTCTGTTTAGATAACCACAAAGTTCAGTTCAATACTAAAATTTAGAACCAATTCTAAATTGGTTAGAATAAACAATTCCAAGAACAATAAAATATCTTTGAATACTGTAATATAATGTAGTATTAGGATGTGAGAATACTCAGAAATAGTTATTTCCTCTATAAATAGTTATATATAGTTATAACTTATTCAGAAATAGTAAGGTCCCTTCCATGAACTTCTATTCTTTAATTAATTAAGTATACACTAATATTAATTTTGATAAAACTATCTTCTTCGCTAGCAATCTTTTACGCAGCAAACCTAAAACATTACACATATTATAACAAATAAATTATAAAAAAATACATTAGTAAGGATTTGGAATCAATATGCAGAAAATTGAGAGTTGTTAGGTTTTGTATATTTATTTTATGCATTTTAAAAAATACATACATTGAATGTTCAGCTATAAAGTAGGACATACATTAAAAAATTGCTTGAACTCACTAACATTTTCATTGTTAAAGCAAACACACTCTTATTAAAAAAATCAAGTTTTTATAGTACTTCTATTTTCCAGCAAACTAAATCCTGACATTTAAAAAAAGCTTAAGCTGGCACATAAAATGCAGCAGGAGCAGCTTTTTTTTTTTATATATAGAAAAAGTTTTATTGGTTACAAACAGGGCTTTTCTTCGGCACAAAAAGGTGCCGGAACGCTCCCCCGCGCT
>JAOYMU010000001.1:102568425-102581663 GCA_025802295.1 Psammodynastes pulverulentus | reverse complement strand
AAATCCTCATTTCATAAAAAAAAGAACATTTCGGCTGTAATCTAGGGCTTTAAGGACGGTGAACCTCTTCACCCCACATGCTGAACCGTGAACCACGCTGCGATTTCCAGTCGCCCCGTCCCTCCCGCCAATGTTAGGCTTTTCCAATTCCAAAGCTGGAACCACTGGTGTGAGAACGTTGTGCGCATGCGTCAGTGGCTGTCGATGGACCTCAAAACAGGCAAGGACAGGAAATAAGGAAGTCGCGGCCGACGCAGGCCCAGCGGACTGACGTTTCTTCTCCGCTCCGTGTCGCTTTCAATATAACTTGGCCGCCAACCACCCCGCAGGTCGTTTCTTCCTCCGAAGCGCTGGGATATCTGGAACGCACCAACCCATGAGCCTTCCACCTTAGCGACGCCGCGGAGCAATTCCAGGCAAAGGAAGGCATGCCCCACCCCTTCGCTTGGCCAATGGATTTTCCTTGTTACGGAGGCGGCGCAAGACTCGGTTGGACCCCCAATAAAAATCAAAAGCGGGAGGTGACCGATTAGAGCTCGGCCCAATAGAAGTGGAGATCCGTCGGCAACGTGATCCTTTCGCGCGGGCTCCGATTGGGTGACCGGAAGCAGGGAGGGGAAGATGGCGGAGTGAAGGGGAAGAAGTGGAACGAGAGCCGCTGCGGGCTGCGGCCCCAGCTGGGGTAAGAGAGCGGGGAAAGCCAAAGGCTGCGGCGGAGGGGGGTGGCGAGCACCGGGCCTTGTTGGACATAAGCCCGACTCGGTGCAGGAGTTGTTTTGGCCCGGCTCATTCGCGGGGTGAACGGGGATCTGCGCCCAGTGCGCGCCCACCAGTATCGCACGCCTCCTGCTTAGAACAAGTTCCAGGATTATGGAACCGACCTTGAGCTCTTCTTCCGACCTAGGCTCGAAACTGCTTCCTGCTGTTTTCCTCCCTGGTTTAGGGTGCCGCCTATAATGGGCGCTAGCAGGGTAATAGTATCCGAAAGGCGAAGCTTTTTGCTTCTGTGTCCCGTTTGGAGCTGGAAGGGGAAAACGGAGATTGGTTAAACGTGGCGCTTTTCGGGTGCCACCGAGCTCTGCGACTGAGAAGGAAGGCCTTTCCCACTAGAATGCCTAATGAAAGCCAGCATTTTTTTTTGGAGGGGGAGGGGAGTTTCTGTTGGGTCGCCAACATTACGGTTATAAAGCAGGCTTGATACAGGCAGTCTTCGACTTACAACAGCCCCTTTAGTGACCAAAAGTTACAACGGCATTGAAAAAAGTGACTTTTTTTTCACTTTAACACCGTTGTACTATCCCCATAGTTACGTGATCAAAAGGCTTGGCAACTGACTCAGATTTATGAAGATTGTCTCCGGGTCTTGTGACCACCTATTGCGATTGTCTGACCAGCGAAGTCAATGTGGAAGCCAGATTCACTTCACAACCATGTTACTAACTTAACATCTGCAGTGATTCACTTAATAACTGTGGCAAGAAATGTAAAAGGGAGCAAAATTCACTTTACATTTCAGTTAGCAACAAAAATTGGACTCAATTGTCGTAAGTCAAGAACTGACTGTAATTGGTTTATTGGTATAAATACATTGATCTATGAAACTATGAGACTTTTTCTGGCTCCCGCTTTCATCTCTGCGGATTCAAGATTCACAGGAAGGCTTTATTGAGACTTTCTCTCTTGTCCCAAAGTTTTGTTTTATGCCCATTTTTTTCTTGCCAAATCCAGACATTTTTTTTGCTCATGGTATTTTGTATAATGATTCATCTCTTAATTTAATATTGATAAGAGTGGGCTGTCCCTTTATTTTATGAATCTGGATTAGTGACTGTTTTCTTTGGATTCAGAATTACACTTTGTTACAGCCCTCTGGTATTTTGGGAATTCAAATTTAGGATGAGGATGGGTAGGAGGACAAAATGTAGGCAGACATATTTTTCCAACTGATATTTCAGTGTCATGTCAGTGTTTTTCAATTTTGAATTCCTTTTTTCAATAAAGTTTCTAGTGATATATGCATATTTGTAAGAGTAACAGTGTTTTCTTTAAAAATTGGAATAAAAGAGCAATGATAGGAACAATGAGCTTATGAAGTTGGTAATGACTAGTTTTAGAAAATGCTGAGACATCTAGGGAATAGATCTTGTTGGATGTACCGGTAATAGAGAATTGTTAGAAAATTCTGCAGATGGCTGGAAATTGAATTTCAAATAGATTCATTTGCACTGTATTCATTAGCACGTACTCTGAAAGCAGCTGCATGTATTAAAGTAGATATTGCCAAATATTTTTAATGAGTACTTCTGAGTATTTATTCAGCTGCTGAAATATCATTGAATAAAGGGACAGATGCGGAGAGATAGGGTTTATATGCAAAGTTATTTTTAGTAGCCTTACTAATAAAACAAAAAATTGTAGTTGTATGAGGTTTTTTTTTTCATTCTGGGGGATCAAATCAGTAGAGAATATTCTAGATTAAGCTCTTTCCTTGAAGGTATGTGATTACTTTTAAGAGAGGGCACCAATTTCCAAATTAGCAGATACCCCCCCACCCCAAGATGTGGAACCCAGCTGGGATTTGGTGCCTGAAAACTTCTTGAATTCCTCTGAATAGTTTTGTTAGAGCTTTACTTTGCATGACTTTTCCAAAGAACTCACAAAATAGAGCGACCTGACAGAAATGCTGCCTAGTAATAAATCTTATATTTTCTATTAGCTGAAAGGTTTTCAAATGAACCAATTGGAAAAAAATAGTTAAAGTACAAAGGATGTAGCTTAAATATTTTATTCAAACAAATCAGAAGTATGACAATTTAATATATAATTGCTTTTAATATAAAAAATTTAAGGGTTTGAATACTTTTATTCAGAATGTAGTTATTTTAGTGACACTCTAGGAGCATTATAAATATATTTCATAAGCTTAGTCATAGAGGGATTTTACTTTGAAACTGATCAGTATGACTACTTTTTGTGTATTATGGTGGCATTTGTAATAAATACATCTTTAAAAATTAAGATAGGCTTTTTGTAGAATAATACAACTTTCTGTTTTATGTTACTGGTTTGGCCACAAGCATCTCGAAAGGAACCATCCATTTGGTGAACTAGTGTAGTGTAACAGGTAAGTTGTTGGACAAAGACTGGCGGAGGCCCAAATTCTAATCTACTCTCAGAAAATTAGATGATTTGAGGCTAGTTATATTCAGTGATATTGAAGTTCTGAAAGAAAGAAATTGATAATACTGTAATTAGAACATCCCATTCTGAACACTTTGCTTTTTGATGGACCTGATCCAGTAAAGCATTTAGGGAGGAATAGTCAATGGTAACTTTATTACTAAATGTCTATAAGGCTTAAGGATGTGTATCTATTTTTGCAAATAGCTTAAATTTTAGTATGGGAACTTATTTGTTAATTTTATATGCTACTGTTCTTTCAAGAGCTCAATCTAGCATACATAACATTTCCTTCTCCAGTTTTCCCCAAATTTAAAGGTGGGCTTCAGAGACATAAGGAACTAGAACTCCTCCCCTCCCAGTGCAGCTCCTTAATTATTTGTCCAATTTCAGAGATAAATGCAAACACTAATTGGGACTAGAAAGTTGTGATACTGTTGCATGAAATGAAGAAGGTGAAAGAAAATATATGCCAGAACTATTTATGCAGGCTATGCTAAGGTTTTAATGAGCCATTATTTACCAATTGCATATACATATGGATAAGGATATGTAATTGTGTATTTCTGATAGGATGATGGTGTTCATATCAGCTTTCAGGAACATTGATGATGCTATCTGTTCATGTCTGATTTTCGGAGGTTCTATGGACTGGTTCTCTTCACATTATCCATCTAGTGTAGCTTCTTTCAGTTCTTTTATGTTCTGGCTATTGGTATCTAACCACTATGTTTTTGGCGACCTCTTTTCCTTTTATTGCTGACTATTCTCAGCATAACTGCTTTTCTAGTCAGTTTGATCAGATGACGTGGCCAAAATAAATAAGGCGGAATTTTATGATTCATGTCTGGGTTTTTATAATCCAGTACTGGCTTGTTTGTCACTTTTCTGTTTGATAAATTCAGTTTGCATTTGAAAGGTTTGGTATATAGTCAAAACTTGTCAATTATGATTTTTATGTATATCTGGAGATTTGCTCCAATATGAAAGAATATCATAAAGGTCTTTAATGGTTACCAGATAGGAAACAGCAATTTGTAATATGTCTTTTAATATCTTGTTCTCCCCTCCAGGTCAGTGCCCCTCCAGGTCCAAGCATATATCGTAGTAGTTGGCAGTCAAATTTGCATTAACTGAAAGCTACAGGCAAAAATTCTTCGTGATAAAATTATCAGTGCAGCATGAAATGAAAGGTAAGTACATTTTGTCCATGGAATTGTGTGGCCTGCTTCTTTTTGATTTGACAGATGTATATATCCCAGAGTGCTAGAGGAATTTGCTGATGTGTCAAGCTTTTATGTTTTATATTTGAGAAATTCTAGAAAACTTGTGAAGTGCTGGATAATTGAATAAAAGTTTTTACCTATGTTCAAAAAAAAAAGTGGGAAAATGTCAGAATGGTCACTCTTCCATTGTTACGTGGGGAGATTCTAGAGCAGATCTGAACGAGCTATCCTGTAAACATTTTAAAGACATTGCAGTAATTATCAAATCATAATGAGCATTTCAAAAATAAATTTTGTCAGACTAATCTCTCATTTTTTCATTGGGTAACTGTAATTTGGAAAATCAGTGGACAAAATATGCCTTGATTTCAGTGAAGTGTTAAGTGAGGTACCCCATGTAATTCTGCTTCAGCAAGCTAATACTGTATATTGTTTGGGCTGGATGTCATGACAAATAAATGGATACATAGCTCATTTGAAAATAAACAGTACTTATTAGTAATTCCTCATCAAGTTGGGAGTGAGGTGTAAAATGGGGTGACTTGAATAAGGAAGCACAGAAAATGCCTATCAAAATTCCAGATGAAAAATAAATTACATCATGGCTGTCAAACTCGTAGGCTAGATGCATCACACACTGGCCACACTCACGCCTGGTTTAGCGAAGGGGAAAAGAGTCTCAATGCGTCATGTGATGATGCCATGACACCCCTGGATTAGATGGAAAGCAAATTCCCTCCCCTCCATTAAAAACAATCTTAATAGGTTAGAGAATTGAGTGAAGATAACAATGAAATTTAACAGATTCAATGCAGTTATGTATTCCAGAAGAATAAACCAAATTATATGTTCTGTGAACACATTCCTCTATATCAGCAGTCCCTAATCTTTACGGCTTGATGGACCAGCGGAGGCGGCTGCAATGCAGGGGTGGGGTGGTGAGAGGATTATTTCATGCATGCACCGTTTTTTACAAATGCAGCTTCACACGTACATGCAGTCACCATTTCCATGGCCTGATTCCCTACAGGCTGCGGCTTGGCACTGGGCCATGGACCAGGTGTTGGGGAACCCTGCTCTATATGAATGTCTCCTTTAGAAGTTAATCCTAGAATATCTTCATCAGGACTTTTCTATAATTTATGAAAATTCTATGTTCACAGAGAAATTGTAATGGAATTGGAAGCAAGCAAATGTCCCTATCGTCCAAAAGGGAGGAAAATTCAGGAATGATCCATCACTAAAGGTAAAAACTCCTTCAGGGTAATCTTGCTTCCTGGTAACATTATGGACTGGTAGTTTTCTTGGCATGATGTGGAAGTTGTTTGCCAGTAGCTTCTTCCAGCCATTTTAAAAACCTTCCAGTCTAATTTGGACCTCTCATATTATCAGTAGCTTAATGATGTGCTGATATTTATTTATTATATTATATTTTTTGCTACCCATCTCATCACGAGATGACTCTGGATTGATTACAATGTTAAAAGCAGTAAACCATATTATTATTATTATTATTATTATTATTATTATTATTATTATTATTATTAACAAAATAATAATAATACCATGTTCCCTGAAAATAAGACCTATCCTGAAAATAAGCCTTAGCTTGATCTTTACTTCTGAGTCCAATATAAGCCCTACCTCCTCCAAATAAGCCCTAGTTAAGATCCTGCCCACTCAGTTGCACCTGGTTGCATGGAGTGAGGCAAGGCGCATGGGTAAAAATGAAGTGAGGGTGGGAATGGTGTGTGTGTGTGTGTGTGGAGCTGCTTATCTTCAGACAGTTGCAGCCAGGCCTCATACATCTTGACACCTGCCTCGCCTTGCCAGCTCACTTCTATGGCCGCTTGCTGCTGCTTGCGTGCGTTGCCCCCGGGCTCCATTTCACTGTCAGAGGCCTTCAGGAAAGACCTCTACAGCTGATAAAAGAATTCCGGATTGAAGCATGCAACGTCTTCTGGCCTCCATTTCGCCATCAGAGGCCTTCAGGAAAGGGTTCTGCAGTCGATAAAAGAACTCTGGATTGACACGCGCATAAAAAAAATATGTAGGGATGGAAAATTAGTATGTGTATTTTGGAATTGGTTCAAAGTGTCATCCTTGGTTCAAAATTGGTTCAAAATACATTCTTTTCTGCAAGCTTTGCTTACAATCTCACAATATAAGTTATATTGAAATGACTGAACATTCTTAGTTATTGTTAGTGACTTATACACTACTATAATTTTCATTAAAATTGTTTTCTGTTGTTTCTTATTCTGTGGCAAGCTTTCAATTAAATAGTGTTAATTCCTAAAATAAGCCTCTCCTGCATCCCAAATGATAAACAGCGGGGACCTCAACTCAGTTATTATCCGTAATTGTTTTACTGATACTATGCTACTTTATATTGTACATTTAGCACAATAAATATTTTCATATGGAAATAATGCTTCTACATTGTAAAGCACTATGGGGTGGTATATAAATCTAAATGCTGTTGCTATATGCAGTAGAAATAAGATTTTATTTTCCATACTCAGTTGCTTTTCATGACAATGTTTTCCACTGATATTTATGTATCAGGAGGCAAACACAGTCTTCAGATTCTAGGCTTATAAAGTAGTCTTGCTGTCTATGGGAAATGAATGAGTCTTAAGAGTAAGCGGAATGTGACCATAATTAATGGCACAATACCCCCATTGTTCACATTATCTAAAATTCATCTGCAGATTATTTTTCAGTGTTAAAATGCCAATTTTCTATGAAATGAAATATTGTTTTCAGATTCATTATATTAATTGAGAGACGGTTTGGTTGAGACCCGTTTTGATCTAGTGTGTTCAAAATTCTGCCTTGGCCATGAGTGGCCTAGAGGTGGAGCTCTCGCTTCACAATCAGAAGGCTGTGAGTTCGATCCTAGGTAGAGGCTAATATTTGGAATACTCTTCTGCTCGAGCAGGGGGTTGGACTAGATGACCTCCAAAGTCCCTTCCAACTCTGTTATTCTATGACTCTATGAAAGGCAGCTGGATGATCTTAGGCCAGTCATTCTCTCTTAGCCTATCTCACCTCATAGGTTTGTGATGGGAAAAATAGGAGGAGGAAGGTTTGTTGGAAGCATTCACTATCTGAGTTACTTGTAAAAATAATAAAGGTGGGATATAAATAAATAATTTTTGTGTGTTTGATTTCAGGTTTTTTCCTTTTGACCCAGGAGATGCTGTTTCTTAAAGAGTTGTTATTCATGAATGCCCATCTTGAGAAGAAAACTCTTCCTTTGTTTCTCTAAACGGAAATGAAGAAATGATGCTTTGATTCTTTTACAGCTCCCATCATAAAAAATTATCACATGAAGCAGAATTATACAGGTGGACAGTATAACCCTTGCCAAGCAGCTAAAATGAATATATGGACTTCCATGTAAACCAGGCCTTTGCTTATGGTTTTTGCCCTCTAAATGTGATTGTGCATTACAGTATGAGCAATTATCAATTCTTGTTGACACTTTGATTCATTCAATACACTTTAGTAAAGCAATTCACCACAAAATCTTTGGAGATCCTAACAAATTGGTATGTTCTTGAAATACTGTCTCAGAAATCTTGATGAAAAATTGTGGCAGAAGGACCAGAATATACATGTGTTATAAAAGAAAAAAGAGAACTAGTTTGAAAGATTTTTCCACTGAAAACTTTCCTTCCTTAAAAGAGCCAGTTTATAATTAGATTTTAATGGAATCTTGATGCGTGCAACTTTACTTGATGCAACTATGTAAAGTTGCATCAATCAAGTTATGTATAATTGAATGTACATAAAAGCTGGGAAATGGGGATATTAATAATATGTCCCATAAAATGAAGGTTGGAGACTTAAAGGTATAGAAAGTAAGCCTTGGGCAGTAGAATTTACTTGGTATCCCAATTGTTTCAACAATAAAAGGAACAATCTTAACTATCCAGGCTTTTACCTGAAAGGAACAACAATGCCAGTATAACCTTGTATGTAAAACGCCACAGCTTAGATGAACAAAAGTTAGACATGCTCAGGAAGGGCTTCTTTATTATTTCTCAGTAGGTCACCCAGAGTTAAGGTGGGAATTGTGTTCTAAACACGTTTTGCAGAACATTCTTTGCATTGTGTTTGTTTCTACTAGACTGTTTCAAGCTGGGATGAAAGCTGCTTTTTGCCACAATGGGTGCAAAGGCCTATGTCTTCTTCCCTTGCTGAGCCATGGAGCACCTTATTTCAGTTTTATTAAAATGTTAATGTGGGTTTGCTAATAGTTTTAATAATATCCTTGCTCTTAGTTAAAGGAAGTACATTTGATAATTCTTAGTCATAGCTAAGAATATTGAATGCTTTTGGCTGATTGTTATTTTCAAAGGCAAAGTAGTGGCTGCTAGAAGAACATTTGGGATGTTTGTATCTGTTAAATAGTTTTAATAAGGGGAATATGCCTAGCAAAGCATTTGTATTTGCTTGTCATGTTGTGTTTAGCTTATATATATAAGAGTAAACTTTTTTTTGCTTTATTTGAATAAAAATGAAGTAGAGATAGTCCTCATTTAGCGACCACAGTTGGAATTGGCATCTTGGTTGTTAAGCAGAGCAGACAGTAAATGAAACTGACCTGTCGTTGAGATCTTACTTCAGCTTTCCTTTGCTTTACAGACCTGCAAATGTCATAAATGTAAGAATTGATTGTAAAGTTAGTTTTTCATCACCATTGTAACTGTGGCATAATTAATAAGAACTAAATAAGGACTACCTGTACAATTGTTTTTTAAAAAGTGTTGCAATAGAACACTTTCAGACGGCTTAAAATCTATAGCCACAGGACAAAAATGAAATATTTAATAGTCAAAAGAGTTGTGAAACTTGGAAATTTACTCATACAAAAGTTTAAATTTTAAAATAATTTGGATATCTTTTGGATTTATCAGAGCTTCAGAAATAAAACCTATCTTAATGATCTGCAACTCTGGTACTAAAAATTAGAAAGCAGCCTGAATTTAATCAGTTTTTTGGATGTTTTAGCTATTTATACCTCAAAGATATTTTGTGGGGAAGATAATACAGTACATTGGGACAGAGGGGGGATATAATTTAGTTTCCCCAAATCATTAGAAGATGATATTATTGAAGAAGAAAATCAATTATCTCCATTCTCACTAAATGCCACTGTAATAATGTACCCATTTCTATTGAATATGACTGAATTAAGAGTAAACGTAACATTTGAGGAAAAAAAACACACTGCTCTTTATGCCCGGGAAATCATTTTAGTTTTGTTATCCATGTGCATCTCCTTAATAGTACTATTCACAGGCAATATTGCCTTAATTTTTTTTTTTAGTTTTACATATTCATCTGTTGTCCACCTTGGCAGGAAATCTTTCACATCTGAAAGATGAAGCAAATATGGGGCATGTGCAATAGTATAATATATACATATAAATATATTTTAATACTTGTGGACAAAATGTTACAAGTTGTTTGAGAACAACAAAATCACCAATGTCTTCCATTTTAAAATGTGTATAGTTCCATAAGCATTAGTGCTTTGTAGCAAACTGTAGTGCCATGTTAGGATCAGTGCATGAGCCTAGTAGTACTTTTTTACAATTTCAGAGTGACAAATTAATGAAGCTGATGATGTAACTTATAGGAAACTGACATGGTCATGGTCTAAAGATGCAGTGTCCTTTCTAGGCAATGGTAGAAGAAACTGCTGCATAGAATCAGTGAGATGTGAATTTCATAGTGATTGCATGAAAATAATCTTTAACCAGCCAGGTATATTTTGAGTGCACTTAAAATGCATGTAAAAATCCTAATAGAAGTAATAATCTTTAACAAAACCTCTTGTGAATCATGGGATATTTTGCTATAATGAGAACAAAATAACTGATAGTGTAAATTTTTAAATTTTAGGGACTAGAATAAGCATATGACTAGTCTTTCCCATTCATACTTTTTCCCAGAAAAAGTTTTGGTATGTTTTTGAATCAGATTTGTTGGTTGTTTTTGTGCTTGCATTAAGACAGGAATGGGTAACCTTTTACAATGTAACTGTTGCTTGTAGAAACTGAATGATAGATTGGGGCTTGCACATATCTGCCAACGTGGCAGCTATTAAGAGTAGCATCTCGCAAAATTGACTAATCTGGAAACGCTATCACTGTACTGCTAATTCTGAATGCACCTAAGTTATTAGCATTGTTCATTATTAATTTTTTTTTGCTTACCTCGCTATTTTGGTAAAGCATTTGTTGGAGTTTGCTTACTAATTAGCCAAATTTATTTCTTGCATCCAAATATCTATATTTATATTACAGTAATTAATCTTAGTAGGTTTCCCCTCTCTTTTCTGAAATTACACAGGTAGCTCATCTACTTGAAACTATTTTTGGTTTAAACAAGTCATGTTTTAAGTTATGAATCTAGTTCTTTGTAGATCTTTATGGTTTAAATGCTACTTTTAGCTTAAAGGGGATACTGCATCTTTTTTTAACAAAAGAACTTCTCTATAAACGGTCACCTTGATGAGAGAAAAGATGTCTCTGACTTTCTATTTCTTTACTGGCAAAACATAATGATACTTGTAATGTAACTGTTAACCCAGAGAACTGCAGAATTACTTTTAAAGATCTCTCTCTATTTTCTCATTGAAAGTGGCAAGGTGTGCCATTTGGAGATGAATGGTGCAGACCTTGAGCTCTTTTGGGGCTCTCTTGTGAACAGCAGTATAATTGAATGAAATGGGGCTGATGATTGGGAGAATTGATGGAAAAATACCTCTGAAACTGGAATGCAAAATAGCACAGTATGTAGGGGGGGAAATCCCTGATGCAAATAAAGCCATAAGATGATAATAAATAGAACTTTAGTAGCAATAACTGTTTGCATGTAATAGGATGTAACTTGCATTGGCAAGAATAGTAGAGTAGAATAAATGGTATTAACCAAATAGGTTTGCTGTGCTCTGTGTTGCAGGAAGTTAAATTTCTCATTAAAAGGCTGGGAAGTTCCTCTCTACCACAAAACTATATGCTTGAATGCTACAGGGCAAAGCTTGGCAAAAATTCAAGAATGATTTTATTTTTCAAAATTGATATAATTAGGAAAGAGGTTTATTGTGTATGAAATGGATGGGAACTTATACAGAATGCTTATAGATAATTGATCATTTCTGAAGTAACAAAGAATCCGTGAGGCTGGGTTCTGTCCAGGGATATAATTTAGCAGTTTGGGGGGGGGGGTGTCCAAATTTTTGAACCAAATTGTGAATTTCTCTAAAAGTAGTGCTTGTATATTCATTTTCTTTTGTAAGCAAATCTAATGTTTCAATTTTTAAAATTTTTTTATAAAGCTACTTGTAGACTTGGAAGGAGAGCAAGTTTCAATTCATTGGCAAACTCTTACCTTCATCATTCTAGAGAATGCAGTTTATACCTCTTTAAAATTCAGTTGCACTAACTCTGTATGCATGTGCATACTGAAGACCAAGTAAACTGTAAATCTAATATAGAAATCTGCCTTAAGCAGGATTCGATTGACCAGATTCATCTGCAAAGCTGGGACATATATTTAAAGGAAGTGGATTTACTTTTATTTTTGTTTTACATTCTTTGGTATCTATCATTTATCTACATGGATAAGGTGGAAGTTTTAAAATAAAATGCATATAAACATACGCATGCATGTTTATACACATTCTATAGAATTTTCTGCTCTACGTATTTATATTGATCAATGCAAATTAGCACAAGTTTCTAAAATGTTCAGAAATTGAACCAAACATTTATATAGACAAATAGATAGGTATTCATTGAACTCAAACAATTTTCCTGGAAAATTATTTGCATTTATGGTGGTTGCATGATTAAATACCCATTTGCAGAATCCTAAAGGTATCTTGTATCTGTATCAGTACAATTTTCACTGCTCACATGTTTTGAACAGCTAATTTACAAACCTTTTTCACTGTTGGCTCAGCTGGTACTAGGCTGAATATAACACTGCTCGTAGAAAATTTTATTCTCTTAATCTGAGTCGTCATTGTGAGGATTCAGGATTGCATGCAAGACTTGAATGTGGTGCTATTCTGGAAGAACTAGTTAGATTGTTGTTAATTGCTTGCTAAAGCATCTGAATCGCTGAATCGCAGCCTCATCCTAGAGTACAATACTGGTCTTGATCTAAGTGGTAAGGGACTCTAGTATTACTGGAAATTCAATACTGAAATATAATTCTAAATGCAGATGAGAGAAAATTCTTAAGTGTCTCTTCATTGTACTTACTCTGCCTATTCTCTGTAGTTTCTCCTTTCTTTGATTGTAATAATTCTCGATAGCTCTTAATTTTTGACTGCAGATCAGTTTCATTGAAACATTAATAGTATTCTTGATGAAAGACTCCATAGAGCTTGCATTTCATCTGTCAATATTTTAGTACTTTTAAAAATATTTAATCATCAGCACCTACTCTCTAAATTTTATGGTGAAATTCATCTTAATATAAACTTCCCTTTGGATTTTTAAATTTTTCTTTATTTTGCACTTTGAAAAACAATAAATCATGTACGAATTCAAGCACAATATTGACCCAGGTGCCAGAAAATAGCTCTCACAAACAGGCTTCTGGAATACAGATTGCAAGTAGTTCTTTGATGGTTCAGTCAAGATCTAGAGAGGCTAAGCTGGTTTGAGGTTTTGCATTTGGTTTGTATATTTGGGATGGGTTACAAGAGGAGCCCATATATATATAGCAGGGATGTCCAAACTTGGCAACTTTAAGACTTGTGGACTTGAACTCCCAGAATTCCCCAGCCAGCATGGCTGGCTG